>JARWMC010000001.1:2978530-3578530 GCA_029959065.1 Colias behrii | reverse complement strand
GTTGGTAACTTTTTATGCATAATTCACTATTTATTTTTCTACCAAGCCATCGATATCGGTATCGGTATCGGTATCGCCGATACATTACTACAAATATCGGTATCGGTATCGTATCGGCAAAATCATGTATCGTTACATCCCTAGATTTTATATTAACAATTCTTATTATTCGTTTATAAATATGTTTTCCCATTTATTACAATTTTCTGTTTCAATTCTTACACGAAGAATTGTTCGCACTTACAGATAGAGTATTATAGTTATGCCTATAGCTATTTTAAAATATTTTGTAATACTATAAATCTTTAGATAAACCCCAAGCGATTCTCAACACAGGCGGCCTACATAGCTGTAGAGCTGTCGTCTTAAATTTGAAGCTCATTCATTAAGACTTAGATTACACCGGCCTACTTTCCGCCCATTCACCATTCCTAAAGGACGAGTTAAATTTTAAAAGAACAGTCTCATATTGAACTAAAAACGGCTAATGCTGTTCCAAACCACAATATATGAGAGCATTTATAAACACTGTGACATGTATGGTCTGTTATGTTTGTTTGTATAATGTGTAATTCAATTAGATTGAAATAACGATAAATTGTAACGCGAATTAATGTAACATGTAATTTATGAGTTTCATAATTAAAGCATACAATTGCACTGTATTTTTATATCACGATTATTTAGATAGAAATGTTAAGAATACATAGATTATACAACAGGTACTTTTTTTCAACCGACTCTACTCTACTGAATATGTTTCATAATGATTCTCTTTGGAATTGTTTTTGTCGTTTTAAATCAGATCCGAAAACAAAGGAAGTTCGTAAAATAATAGCTGTGTGATTACAAAGACTAATATTAAATCAGACAAATAATTAAGAAAGCTTAATCAGGTCGTCCAGGAATCTCTTTACAGAACTCCCAGTACTTAACCCGCCATTGGTGACCTATAGGTCTGTGAGACCGGGCAGTTAAAGAAACCCAAATATTTTGTCACCGTTTATCGAATTACACTCTGGTTTCGAGTAGCTGCCTAATTTCGCGCCCCCTACCCTACCCCTACCCCGCGACAGCGACGCGGGCGCACGTTACAGAGTTTTGGCCCCAACCCGGTGCGTGAGACCGGCGTCACCAACTAAGTAAGTCAAATGGTTATTATGTATTTTTTTATTATACTTATTTTCATAAAGCTGTTGTTGTAATTTTATAGTTTAATCATATAATTCTATTATTAGTAAGCGTTTTGCTAGATTTGATCGATATTTTACAAGAAATTCTGTGTTTTTTGTTCAAATTGTGAACATTGTTTCAGCTTGTCTTACGAAAGTAATCAGCGTCGGCTCGAGGCTCTTTTGCAAGAAGCAGTGTCTGATGAGGACAGATTACAAACGTCATCGGAAAGTGAATCTGGAAGTGACTTCGAATCAGATAATTTCGAACCAGATCGCACGTAGTACCAACTTGATCTAGTTGTTTGGTTGTTGAAGATGAGTGATTTTAGTATTGTATAGGTATATATTTTTTTTTTGGTTGAAGTATTACCATTTATGTTATTTAATTTTATGTTTTCAATGTCATAAGACTGACTAAGCCTAATTTAATTGTTAAATAATTAAGATTGTTGCTTTATTTTTGAGTTTTAAAAAAACTTTGTTAAAATACTTGAAAATTTTAGTTATTCCAAAGATATTGTCTTATGCTAATAAAAGAGATTTGATTTATGAAATACCTATGTTTTATTGACAATAAAAGATCAAACTTTATATCTATCCCAATGAAAAGTAGCATGAACCGCAAATTACAGAAAAACTCGTAGTCAAAAACCCTGGTGCGTGAGACCGGGGTCACCAACGGTGTAAGTCAAATTCACGTCACCAATGGCGGGTTAACAATAAATATTTTAATGTTTGTATAACGATTAATAAACAAACTTCGTTTGTGACAAAGGAAGTTCGTGTTTTAATTAATCGCAAATTCAGGATATTTTATTACCAAGGTAAATTGTTGATGCGAGCTTCGAAGCCAACAATTTGGGTATTTACCCAACCATAAAAATCCGGACCTCAATACCGTATCGGAACATAAATTCAATAACCCCTTCAAATAAAGATGTCACACATTTTTCGACATAAATCCTATTTTCACATGACAACACAGCGGGCGGGCGCGAACTGCGAACTTTAACCCTTTATTTTGCGAAACCATAAAGAAAACAAAAGTGTTTTTAACCCGTAGTTAACCCTTGGCACATGTACAGATAAATAAACGATAGACCACATGATCTTTTATTACATTCGTAACAACTTTGCCCCTTTTTTTGTACATGTGGATAAGTATTGTTGGATTTTTATGACGTCTATCTCAGCATTAGTCGGATTGTTAGGCGCGGATGTAGCAGCCATATGGTGTTATTTGCGTAAGTAATGATTTTGTGGGCAGCGAAATGTACCATTGTAATCATATAAACGTGCTTATGATTTAATTTATAACATGTTTATCTGAGCCATAAATGTTATTTGTTTGTAAATTTTTACTAAAATATTAAAATTTGCATGATTCATAACTACGATTATTACAAATGCGAAAGTGTAGTGCCTTTTGGCATGCCCTTGATTCGTGCTGCAATAAAAAAAACCATATAGGTACAAAATAATATAGGTACACAATATGTATACGCGTAGCAGGTAAACCATATTACGATATGTCACTGTGGAAGAAGAAGATCAGAAGAATCCTCGAGCTCTAATTTGTATTTAATTTATGACAAATCTACAAAAAAGTGTTACAACCCTATCTCTTAAACTATGAACCTATTAAAGAGAGCTGAATAGAGAGTTGTATTATTACAATAGATTATGAAACTATTTCCCGGGTTATCCGCATTGTAAGAAACTCAGCCAAGTGGAACTTAAACAAAGTTCCTCCATTTGCGGGTTTCGCACTCAAATTATCCGCCCTCATTGCACATTCAGATGAATGTTATAAATAAATATCTTTACTTTGTTTCTTGCTGAAATAAATGCAAAGTTTGAGCATCTGTTTATAAGCGAACTGCTGAACTAATTCTATTCAAAATCCCTTTGTTATTGATATACTGTCTCTCAAATCAAAGGCTTTTAAAATAGATTGTGTGTCTATTTTCATGAAACTCCATGTTTATTGTTGATAGACAATAACTGATACTGATTGTAAAGTGGATAGATTCTCTATAATTGAATTATTAATAGCTAAGGGCTCTAAATCAACAAAGGTCTCTTATTAAAAGGATGGAGAGAAGTTTGAATGAAAAATAAATAATATTCCTGTTACTAAATATATCCTTTTCAATGAAATCTTTTTCATAGAGAGGAAAATTTAAATGAAAAATCAATTAGATACGTACCTACATTATTCTTACTAACTAAATTCACTAAAAAGTACAAATATATTACTAATGTATCAATTATTATGGAAATAACAAACGAGGTAACAGCGCTAAACCTAATTTAATTACAATGTAGTAATATCTAGCCGTGTACAAATATGAATAGTGATCAGTAAATGTTTCCCTTTGATTAAGCGGTTAGGTTATTACTAGGAACAGTTCCCAGAGGAAAGATCTCACTCCAGTAAATAACACATGTAAATATTATGTTACAAATGCGGGGGTGATGTAAATACACCTACACTTATATCGACAGAAAAAGCTTTAGCTTCGAATAAGTTTACTTTTCCGAGTAAAATAAGGTAGGTATAGGTAAACCAGAATCTGATGGCAATTAGGGAAATCAAAATTTTGAGTGTGCAACCCTAGGGAAAATGGACTGAACGATCTTGATACTGCTTATTTTTTATTTTGTCCTCAACATCATTAGTCACATTACATAAGTGAACAATACTGTACTTAATAATGAGATATCCACTTAATATTATGTAGGTACATACTTACATGTATAATATACATATAACTTTTATCTATTTAATACATATTATTATTTACACATACCTATATTTGTATATTCATTATCATTATGCCATGTAAAAATATGGATGTAATGATAATGCAGATCAAAACTAGATTGCTAATAATTTTTTTTATAAAATAAAATAAAAATAAAATAAAACTATGTTTATTTTTGTAAGTATTAACAGATACACACATTATAAAATTGACTTGGACAGCTTGGACTTGACGAATAACCGTATTGGAAACTCTTATAATAAGTTTTCATAAAATTATATTGTAATCAACAAACATTATTATTAGTTACCTACTTATAATATTTTTAATTTTAAGTATCAAAACGGGTAAGACAAAATCCTAAAAATTATTCATCAATTGCAAAGAAGACAATTAATTTGACAACCAATTTGATAGTTGTCAAATAAAATTGCCATATGAAAATCTTTTATTTCATAAATATAAATATGCCATCAGATTCTGGTAGACCTATAGTAGATACAATAAATATACAAGATTCGTGTCGAAATTTCATTGAGGTATATTATTAAATAAAATGTGTTTATTGATTACTGTGTTCCCAAAAAACTTTCTATCTTTCTATTCGATGTTGTTTACAGTACCTACTCGTAGTCTATTATTTTCATTTATATCAGTTCAATATAGTTCATCATATCCTCATAGTTTACCGTTAGTTCAAAATTCAGGCAATATATGAACAAAATATTGGCCGCAAAATGTTTATATGGAGAGTGTTGGAAATGTGGTTGATTCGAGATCCGATATTGATATTAGGTATGCCTAGCCTTGTTACCAAGTTAGATAATTCTGCTTTCATTGTTATTGTGGGATGAAATTCTGAATGTAGCTGAAAATAGCAGCTTTTAACTTACGGTAATGTTTCTATCCCTATTTTACCTCTATGTCTACCTACTGATGCATCTAAATAAAGAAGTGAAAGCGAAAAAATATTATGAAATGAAGTCCAACCTAACCAATAGAATCAAACAATGCAGGGGTTTCTAAATTTCGGAAATGTTGATGGAACATTCGTTTTTAATACTTTGCTTATATTATAAGGATCTATTTCTTATAATGATCTAGTATATATGATAACCTAATACTAAGAAACTAAAAAGGTTATTCAGGATATCCAATAAGTACATAATACATTAGTAAACACTTTAACTAATATTGGCATGTTTGTGTTATTAAAGCTGTATATCAAATAACATTTAACGAAAGCAATCATATAAATCACTTATTATATAACTATTATACAATTTATTAGCCATTTGAACACGCAGAAACCGTAGCCAGGTGCAGATAGTCATTTACTAAAATAAAATTCAATGTCCTCGATTTCCAAGCCACCTGTTTCGATATCACAATTTATAAAAATGCGCATTTCAATGAATCGAATTATTTTATTTGTTTTATAAAATGATGTCCAATGAACCAATGATAATCGTTTGTTTACTTTTGTTGATTACTTTATAGGAACTTAAACAATGCAATAATTTAATTAAAATATCTTAAGTGAGGAATGTAAAGAAAAAAATGTGTGCGTGTACTAGTGTACACACGTAAGAAGTGAAACTTCTTTATGACCTTATTTTTCAAAAAATAATTTACTACATATTATGTATATGCAACTTTACAGAAATACGTCGAATCACGCGTGGTAGGGATAAGAAAAAGATGGCGCGTAACGGAAAAATGTCACGCGTAACGAAAAAATGTTACACTAAATTTTTTTTCCAATTGTTACACTAAAGTTTCACTTCAAAAATATTTTTAAGGGCTATAATAATGTAGAAATACCGAATCCAAACATTTTACAAAAGTTGGGGTGCTTTTTTTGTCTGTTTTTTTCTTTCAATGTTTCAAAGATATACAAGGGGCGGTTGCAATGTTTTGTTGAATAGGTATTCTTATTGATGTCAAACTTAAAAATTAGAAGCTAGTTCTTTTTACACTCATGTGTATTTTTTATAATCGATAATGTTTTTACTTCTGTATGATACCCATTTTTACTAAATTGTTTCATTACGATAAGTATTTGAAAATATCGTTTTAATGGTCCTTCGAGCTGGATAGTGTCATTTTAAGCAGATTGGATCAATAGCATAGTATTTGATGTATATGAGAATATATATCAATTTATATGTAGTATGAGAAAATATGATTTATGAAATTACGAGCGTTCAACGCTCTCACTTTGACATGCTGACAAACGACCGATCATCCATCAAGTTTCCATGTTCATAACGGTTCAACCCTTCGATACGTTGCTTGGATTATTATTATTGAACTAGCTGTGCCCGCGACTTCGTCCGCGTGGAATAGTGACTGCATAGTAGTTACTACTTAACTTTTATTGAATAAACACTTACTACCATAAATAATTAAAAGAACAGTTAGTAAAATTTATTACTAAACTGAGCTAAAAAATAAAAAAATAAGTGCCTAATTAATTTTCTACGTAAAATTTATTTTAAATTATGGCATATTATTTTTTAGGCACCAGGAGGGAGAGGAGCAAATTTATTTACCTTCCTTCCTTGTATGGATGTTTTTGACAATATATTGTGCAGCAACTGAGTGCCGAGGCAAACGTCAAAACGTAAAGGAATAGAATCCGCTATCGATACTAATTGACATAAGCGTACAGGTAAATTAGCTTGGAGAAATTTTTGCGTTTGTAGTAGTGTATGGTCAGCAAATAAAATAAAACAACATTTTATTTTTAGTTTTTATTTTATACAGGGTTACTTGTAAAACACCAGCAACCTCGCAGGACAAGATAGCTAACATCATAAGTAACAACATTTGTTCTACGACTTTTGGCATAACGCAATAAATTATTTTTAAATGATTTTTTAAACTTTTATTGTACTCTCCTTACATTTGTAAGTCTATGTTCTATTAATTATCGGATGGACGACGCGACGCCCCCTTCCCCCTCTCGTTCGCTTTTTGTTTACGTAATTTTTGGGAGGCGTAGAGTTTATAATATTCAGACGGAAAATTAAATGAATATTTATTTTTGTATGAAAATAAAATCTAACAAATTATCAAAAGTCGAAATGTTGTTACTTATGATGTTAGCTATCTTGTCCTGCGAGGTTGCCGGTGTTTTACAAGTAACCCTGTGGGCCTGTATATATAAGGGATTTTAAATTAAACTATATGTGTTTCTCCTCTGAAAAAGATGAGACTTTATTTTAATATTTGCACATTTAACATACATATAACTTTTACATTAACAATGTTACTAAAATGAAAAATTTACTAACCTGAAAAAGAAACGACATTTAAAGTTTAATTCTTTAGTTTGAGAAGTCAAAGGCTTGCCTCGACCATGTTTTAACACTGGAGCCATATTGAATTAACAATATAAAGTTACAACACTTACACACAAATTAAACACTAGTTATGGCCCTGCCTTCATACAAAACTGCTGAATACGCCGTTCGCACGGGAATAGAATGTGGATGCGATTTCCCTTAGTTAGCATCCAAGCTTACGTCTTTATAATTATTAAACTGTATAAATTCATTCTTTAACTCCGGTCTGCATCGTGCAGACATGGGTGTAAAAGTCTCATTTTAGCTATCAAATGTAGTTTTAAAGTACATCTGAGTTTTCATTTGGGGCCTCCGGCTGCGGGACATGTAATTCACTTCAACAAATATTATAACAATAATAACAAATAATAACAACAATCAACAAATACAAAATTTATCAATTAAACTACGTACATAATAATTATAATTTTTGAATGAAATGTGCTTTATGTTCTAACGGTACCAAACGACTGCACGTGGCACCTGCGGACAGCGTAAACTGGTTTATTCTGGTTTTGTGCGTGTTTCCACTTTCCACTATCAAGTGACGATTTATTTATTTGTTTTGTTTCGTAATTATTATGGTCAAATATTAATTATGAAACAAATTATTATGGACACGATATTTTATTGTTTCACGGTAGTCGCCTTGTCGTTTGCTCAAGGACGTAAAATTGAATGATATATTTTTTTTTATAAAGTCAAAACCATTTTCTTTCAAATAAAAACTTGTTTTTATTGAAAACAAAAGTGTTGCTAGGAATAAGTATAAAATTAAATAGTAATGTTAGGATATCGAAACATTTTTGTATAGGCCAGAACGATATAGTGGAAACGCGCTCTAAGATCTGAGTAATATACACACCACTACATATGCAAAAATTTCTCCAAGCTAATTTACCTGTATGATGTTTTGCTAAGGATTTGTTCACCCTACCAACGACGACGACGACCACGAACAAAATTTTCATCCAGTCGCAATTTAATAAAATTGTGCAAAACACAATTAAAAATCAATTATTAAAATTTCCTGTCGTTCTGGTGATTGGAATTTTTATTTTTGAGATCAACGATGAATGAAAAAATAGATTTTTCGTAGAAACAGTGGCTCCTAGAAAAAAATGTATGTGAAGTTTTTTAAAGATAATTTTATAATCTACAATTTTGGTAAAAGTTAAGGATACCATACCATACCATCATTATCATAATAATATATCTTATATATATTTTTTTTTATAATGGTACTTAATTTTAAAGATCGTCGGGAAGTTTGTAAAATTATATATATTCCTTTTCCTTCGTTGCGTTGGGTTTTTTTTTTTTTAATTTTTAAACTTCGGTTTCTTATTTTCATTTAATATTTTCAAGTGAGCGAGACCTATCGGTCAATTAAGGAAAGCTGGCATGTTCACAGTACTCACACTTATGCAATTTCACTTACAGTATGTTCAAAAATAAATGCGACTCTAGTTTCATTTTAGACTTGAATTGTAAAATGGGTGCGTTGTAGATAAATATATGCAAATATAATTATGAAAGCTCTCATAATTTACCTGTAAAATTATAATTTAAAAGTAAATCAATTGATGAAGTTAATTATTTATTCTAATAATAATCAATTGGATAAAAGTATTAATAATCATTCAATTATCAAATAATAATTCAGGTCATAAAAACAATACAAATAACACGTGCGCTCACTCCCAACACACGGATGGTTGTTTTGATAATGATTTAAATAACGGACGTCTTCTGCAGTTGCGGAGCAGTCTTGTCCTGACTTTGGTCGAGTAAAGATATCTAAGAAATATTATATTTGTAGTAAGTACGTAATACCTACCAATACGCGCTAACAAATATGTGTTACATGTTTATTGTATAATTTTCACATTATTGGTTTTAAACTCAAACTCAAACATTTATACAATTAGACTTCTTCTAGAAGCACTTTTGAATCGTCATAACAGTTTAACAGTTTTAACATTTACCACCAATTCAGAAAGCAGTATCTATAGAGAAGAAGAAGAATCTATTTAATCATAATCGTAATCTTCTACTTCACTGAAACTTTCATCGCTCGAAGAACTCGCCGTCGGAATTTCTTAATGTTATTATAAATGAGTCAGTGTAATTATCTACTTTTGGTTCTAATTGAATATATTTTTCCTCATGTTCTCGCGTCTTTCTCCAAACGTCACTAAACATATCCAGACTAATAGCATTTGCTTCCTTTCTAAATAATTCTTCCACAGTTTTCAAGTTAAAGTTCACATTTTGTGATGCTACTTTCCCTTTAATTATGCCCCATAGTAACTCTATTGGGTTGAGTTCTGGATGGTATGGTGGAAGGCGCAATACACTATGTCCATGATCTTTGAGGATTGCATCAAGTAAAAATTGTGTATAGTTTGGCTTATTTTTTTTAATAATGTGATAACTCTGATTATTAATTAGTAATTTGATTTTTGAAAAAAAAAATGCCGATTTTAGTCAAAATTTATATTTTTATAACAAGATCCTTATCATCCAAATTTCCACCTTGGTGAGAAAAATTGACATTTCTAATGAAAATGAACAAAAAATTAAATGATTTTATTAAATACTGTAAAATAGTCTATAATTCTTCCATTTACTGTATCACAAAATTCTTCATAGATTTTTAGATATTCGTACTACACCAATTACATCACCCTGTATTTATAAACAATTGCAAAATATGACACATACATAGGCCGGGAGATACTGACACAAAATTTCGGGTCATTTGTAACAGAATGGCGGTTCTACAGAGGTCTTATTACGCAATGACTAAAAGAAAAATGATGGTCAGAACGCTGGTACCGGCGGACTAGTCGCGTGGGCGTTAGTCGAACTCGTCGGATAAATAGCGAAAGTCAAACGATTTGTAACACAAAAATTTTAGAATTTACCGATAGCCCATAAAAAAGATGTAGGCGGTAGTGCGGTTTGGAATCGGAATCGGAATTGGAATTTGGAAGCGGTTTGGAATCGTCCGAAAAGTATGGCATGGCGATTTTAGTAAATGGCTGCACGACGATGGTTACCTGCGCAAAAGTTAGCCCGGTACAAATGGTTGAATTGTTTTTTTTAAATCAACGCATTCACGTCGGTATGGCGGACTGTAAGTCACATCGTAAAAGTATGGCATGACACTACCGCCTACATCTTTTTTAAGGGCTATCGGTAAATTCTAAAATTTTTGTGTTACAAATCGTTGGACTTTCGCTGTTTATCCGACGAGTGTGACTAACGCCCACGCGACTAGTCCGCCGGTACCAGCGTTCTGACCATCATTTTTCTTTTTGTCATTGCGTACTAAGACCCCTCTAGACCGCCATCCTGTTACAAATGACCCGAAATTTTGTGTCAGTATCTCCCGGCCTAACATGTGCAATGTGTAAATGTGTTGACGTTCCAGCTCTTCTTAATGGGCCTATACCTCTACCTCCATAATACATTCCTACATCTGACATCTTTTAAGTTGGGCCGTAACCGTGCATAAATTGTAATGGACCACAGTGGCAAAAGAAGTGGTATATTTAAGAAAAAAAATTGCCAAGGGCCAGGCCTATGTGGCTTTGAGAAGAGTTCAAAATTTCCAGGGTGTGGCTATCCTCTCGCTCCCATGTCCCCCTCTTCTTTCACAGACTTTCAACCCTTCCCTTTCCATCCCTAGTAATAATGTACCTATATTTACACGTCATATCCTATCGTTTGATGCTCCATTTGGTTTATTTATCTAACCACTGTCACCCCTAAAGTGCCCTATATGTAAAAAACGGATGAACCGATTTCGATAAAACATTACTAATTGTAATTCACCCGTTATGCACATTCATTTGATATATCACTTAGGTAGGTACTATCACAATATTTGACAACATTCGTTTCTTTCATTCCCACTTATACCTATACAGGGTGTAATCGTTAAGTGTGCACAGGCGATTTTTCCGTAAGTATTACAGATAACAAAAAACTTTAAACTGATATCGAAAGTACTTAACCTAATGAGTAAAATGGCGGTAATAAATTTTTAAAAATAAATCGAGAAATATCAAAAAAATTATCTTTAAACCCTCCCATTCATTAAGTATGAAATATGAATATCCCATATACCTACATTTAATATGAAAGATTTAAGCTTTTTTTTTCTTTTTTTGGTTTTCTGCTTTAATTACTTCGCAAATTTGAAGTGACATTTTCCACATTTTTCCGGACATTTTCACGCATTTTCCGGATATTTTCCGGGAATTTTCCAGGCATTTTCCGGACATTTCCCTGACATAGCCTGTAAATGTCTGGAAAATCCCCGGGAAATGCTCGGAAAATCCCCGGAAAATGTCTGGAAAATCCCCGGAAAATGCCAGGGAAATGTCCGGAAAATGTCTGGAAAACATCGGGAAAATCCCCGGGATATGCTCGGAAAATCCCCGGAAAAAGCCTGGGAAATTCCCGGAAAATAACCGGAATATGCCTGGGAAATGCTCGGAAAATGCGTGGAAATTTCCGGAAAAACCGTGGAAAATCCCTGGAAAATGCCTGGAAGATATCCGGAAAATGGGTGAAAATGTCCGGAAAATATCCGGTAAATGCGTGGAAAATCCCCGGAAAATGCCAGGGAAATGTCCGGAAAATGTCTGGGAAACATCCGGAAAATCCCCGGGAAATGCTCGGAAAATGCCTGGGAAATTCCCGGAAAATGTCTGGAAAATCCCGGAAAATAACCGGAAAATGCCAGGGAAATGTCTGGAAAATATCCGGAAAATGCGTGGAAATTTCCGGAAAAAGCGTGGAAAATGCCTGAAAATGCCAGGGAAATGTCTGGAAAATATCCGGAAAATGCGTGGAAATTTCCGGAAAAAGCGTGGAAAATGCCTGAAAATGCCCGGAAAATGCTCGAAAAATGCGTGGAAATTTCCGGAAAAACCGTGGAAAATCCCTGGAAAATGCCTGGAAAATATCCGGAAAATGCGTGAAAATGTCCGGAAAATATCCGGTAAATGCGTGAAAATGTCCGGAAAATATCCGGAAAATCGCCGGAAAATGCCTGAGAAATGTCCGGAAAATGTCTGGGAAATGCGTGGAAAATCCCCGGAAAATGCCAGGGAAATGTCCGGAAAATGTCTGAAAAACATCCGGAAAATCCCCGGGAAATGCTCGGAAAATCCCCGGAAAAAGCCTGGGAAATTCCCGGAAAATAACCGAAAATTCCTGGGAAATGCTCGGAAAATGCGTGGAAATTTCCGGAAAAACCGTGGAAAATCCCTGGAAAATGCCTGGAAAATATCCGGAAAATGCGTGAAAATGTCCGGAAAATATCCGGAAAATGCCTGGAAAATCCCCGGAAAATGCCTGAAAAATGTCCGGAAAATGTCTGGGAAATGCGTGGAAAATCCCCGGAAAATGCCAGGGAAATGTCCGGAAAATGTCTGGGAAACATCCGGAAAATCCCCGGGAAATGCTCGGAAAATGCCTGGGAAATTCCCGGAAAATGTCTGGAATATCCCGGAAAATAACCGGAAAATGCCAGGGAAATGTCTGGAAAATATCCGGAAAATGCGTGGATATGTCCGGAAAAAGCGTGGAAAATGCCTGGAAAATGCCCGGAAAATGCTCGGAAAATCCCCGGAAAATATCCGGAAAATGCGTGAAAATGTCCGGAAAAAGCGTGGAAAATGCCACTTCAAATTTGCGAAGTAATTAAAGCAGAAAACCAAAAAAGAAAAAGAAAGCTAAAATCTTTCATATTAAATGTATATGGGATATTCATATTTCATATTTAATGTATGGGAGGGTTTAAAGATAATTTTTTTGATATTTCTCGATTTATTTTTAAAAATTTATTACCGCCATTTTACTCATTAGGTTAAGTACTTTCGATATCAGTTTAAAGTTTTTTGTTATCTGTAATACTTACGGAAAAATCGCCTGTGCACACTTAACGATTACACCCTGTATATAGGTATAGTAAATGGATGAACCGATTTTGATTAAATATGTCTAATTATACTTTACACGTCATGCCCTTTCATTTCATATGTCACTTGAGTCAAAATTCACTTTTTTTATTATCTACCACTTTTATACCTATATCAAATAAATGGATGAACCGATTTTGATAAAATTTGACTTATTTTTACTGATAGGTCGTTCACTTTCATTTAATATATCACTTAAGTATATTCGACAACTTTAGTTATTTTCATTCCCACTTTTACACAATAAATGGATGAACCGATTTTGATACAGTTTATTTAAGAACCAGCGTCGGAAAATATGCTGCCTAACAAAAAAACATCATCTAATTCGGATTACCTGCTAGCGAGCTACGGTGGCACAAACACACACACACACAGCGGTCAAACACTTATCACCCATATTTTTGCATCGGGGGTTAAAAATATAATATTATAAATACGACATAATTTAAAGGACATTTTATGTATAAAATTTACCTAGAAATAAGTATAATTTTAATTTGACCCCTCCCCCCTACTACCTCAGCTTACCCCCCCACCCTTGGGGACTTTCGATATGACTTGGACATAACTGTAGCGTATAACAGATAACTTACGTTTTATCGTACACTGTATGTGTACCATAGAATGCCTTAGCAAATGTTCGCCGTGAGTACTTAAATGGTCATAACTTTTTTATTTATGAACCGATTGACATGAAATAAACACTAAATGTTAAATGAAGATTACCACAATATATTAGTGAAAACCGCATCGAAATCGGATAAGCCGTTTCTGAGATTAGCGTGTTCAAACATACAGACAAACAGACAAACAGACAAACAGACAAAAAATTTGTTAACTACAGTTTTGGGTTTGGGATCGATTTAATAATAACCCCTGCTAATTTTTTTTTACATATTTTCATTGTACAGACACCACTTTTCTAGAATTTTATTATATGTATTGATATTGATTAAAAATGATTTTAATGCCATCTATTCAGAATACTCATCGCAATCTAATTGTATATAAAAATTACATGTAATTCCTAAAATTACCTAAGTAAATAATTATCGTTTGTACTGGCCCATTCTGTGTGCATGGGCACCATTTAGGCTATTTAAATTAATATTTAATATATTAAATATCAAAATATAATTCAATCTCTGAAACCCAAAATGACTGTTACCTTAAAGGAAAAATGCTCCCAGCATTTTTGGAAGTGGAGTGGAAGTGAAATCTTAAACTGGGTTATAAAGTTTACACAAGAGTCTAACAACTGTATAATTTATCATGCAATCAATTCCCGAGCAAATCAATTTAGACTTAACATTAATTTTTCTTGTCCAACCAAGTCTCGCGGAACCGAAAACTTTCTCGCAGAAACAACCAGACACGTAGAATGAAAGAAAAAACGCTTTATCAAACTTGGATCCTTTCCAAATTGCCGAGTGAATTTAACTTTAATGAGTTTTCGTCTTTTCAAAGGTGTTCGAATTTAAGCCTAGAGTTTTTCGTGAAACGTCGACTCATCTATTGTGGCTGGTCCGGGTAATCCGTCAACAAGGCTCACGGCTTGAAAAATCGTCGGATAAAGAACGCTTAAGACAGTTTGGTAATAGATAAGAATCAAACCACCAGCCTAACGGTGTCTAAAGTTGAAGGGTTTGGAGAGGCGATTAACGCCCGGACATAGAACAACGAGTCACAGACATTCACGACTTATCTGTATATCTGTGCACAATATTCAGCAGCACTGACACAATATTGTAGCGTAAAACTTAAAAAAACAGTTTTAAACGTTTTAATTTTTAACGTGATAACGTTTTTAAAATCGTTTTAGTCGGGTGACATGTTCAGAAACTTGTGTCACACCAAAACCTCACGAGCGCGATCGCAGGTATAACGAGAGAGAGACGGACCGATCTCCCGTCTCATCTCGAGCGCTGCCACCATTATGACGTTATCACGTAAACATCTCGATCGTAAACCTACTTTACAAACAACCAATTTTTTTTATTTAATATCTCTTTTTCATTCTCGTCCCGCTTAATTTTGGCTTCTCCTTTGTCACTCCACACAGAATTAAATGGAGCAACGGACAGACACAGATACAATATTGAAGACGCTACAACACAGACATACATTCGCTACAAGCTTCAAGTTTAAGGCACTAGATTGATTATATCCCATAAAATAATATAATTAACTTAATTTCTAATAACATTTAAAGAAGAAAATTACTAAAACCGTAAATTCGGGCATTTAATTTGCTAACATTTATCAGAGGACGAATTAAAACGTCTTAAAAGAAGCGATAAATTGCCGTCAGACTGGATTAGTTTAATTTGTAGTATCATTAAACTTGGATCACTGGTGATATAATTTATTTTTAATGATCATTATTTTTTAACTTTCTCTTAGTTTTATTTTCATCTATAATCATTTACATCATCACTACATAGTATAAAACAAAGTCGCTTTCTCTGTCCCTATGTCCCTTTGTATGCTTAAATCTTTGAAACTACGCAAGGGATTTTGATGCGGTTTTTTTTAATAGATAGAGTGATTCAAGAGGAAGGTTTATATGTATAATAACATCCATTAAATAGTGGAGAAGTACTGTTATTTTTGAGGTTTCTAATGTGATGTCGTAAATAATTTTACATTTTTTCCGCTTACATTGCAAACGCAGGCTGAACCCTACGAGTTTTATCAAAATAATGTACTAAGTATTGTACACATTGAAAAGGTCTACAGAAAAGTCCGTGATGGTATATGTCTATCTCTTATGGATAACCCACAATAACTTTTTTTTGTCATTTACTTTTTACTACAAATAATGGCTAATTTTCGAAGCGATTTTAACCAATACAGCATTAATACTTAACCAATTAAATACCTTGAATACACTGTTCATTTAATATAGATCTATATGGCCCTTTACACCGTATGATTTAAGGGAATATTTTCGAAGATATTACAGATTTAAAAATTGCGGGACGTAGCGTTTGCGGCGGTACCGGCCGGCCGCCCGGCTATATAATATTTTATACCCGTGCGAAGCCGGAGCGGGCCGCTATGTTTTTATATACAACGTTCACAGTTTTTCTGTAGTGTATTTAGTATCAGCATTGCACCCGTGCGAAGCCGGGGCGGGTCGCTAGTAAATTATAAAGTTCAATATTTGCAATTATTATAACTACATATAGTATTTATAGCGAGATAAAGAGTATAATATGTAATCCCTACACGTGTTGCTATTATAATCAATATTCTCAAGATTTCCATCTTTTAGACCCCCTGTATTGAAATATTCATTATCTACAAAACAAGCTACCCGTAGATCCTAAGCCACATAGGTACCTCTTGACTAATTTCCGGATTGTAATTACATAAGCCGTTCCCTTAAGATAATAATTAAATGAAACTTTATTCCAGAAAGTACCCGCATGGCATAATAATGGTAATTGAAACATCCTGTGCAATTGACGGTCGTCCATTTTTACACGCTTTTTATTAGCTTCACCTGTATGTTTGTATGTTTGTAACCGACTTCTTTGGGCGCGATTTTGACCCACTTTAAACGGCCAGATTTCGTTCAAACTTTGTAGATTTATTGAGGACCGATGACAATACACTAATTTGATAAAATTATTCCATTTTTATGTTTGTATGTTTGTTTGTAACCGACTTCTTTGGGCGCGATTTTGACCCACTTTAAACGGCCAGATTTCGTTCAAACTTTCTAGATTTATTGTGGACCGATGACAATACACTAATTTGATAAAATTATTCCATTTTTATGTTTGTATGTTTGTTTGTAACCGACTTCTTTGGGCGCGATTTTGACCCACTTTAAACGGCCAGATTTCGTTCAAACTTTGTAGATTTATTGAGGACCGATGACAATACACTAATTTGATAAAATTATTCCATTTTTCAATTTGCAAAATATGATTTTTGTTAATTTAAGTATATAATTTTTCTCTACAGTCGATAAGGCAGTCCTGCCTTTCGATGTTAATTTTTATTTCCAATAATTATCTTTAGCCGTTTTCTCTAATATTGACAAATTTTTGTATACTAAAGAGAATTTTAATTCTACAAAACAAATAATAGTTTAAAAAATTAAAAATCATATGTTCACTCAACAAAATTATTTCGTTATTGTAACCGAATCTTTCAATTTTTTAAAAAAAATAATAAATCGATTTGTAAAAGCAACGGAATAGCTTGTTCAAGTAACAAATTTTATTGATAAGAAAACTATTTTGTTATTGCAACAAAAAATTTATTACAATAACAAAGCGATTTTGTTAAAACAACAAAATTAACTTCAGAGCAGTAAAAACTCATTTGTTATTGCAACTTAGTTCATCTTGTTAAATAAACTACCTAGTTGATTTGTTATTGTAAGTAAATTCATTTTTTATCACAGCATATTTTTTTGTTATCCCTGTTTTTGTTGTCCTAACAAATAATTTTTATGCGTGCATGTAACTTAGATTTCACGAGCCACGAAGTCCGCCACCGTCTCTGTGACTAAGTTTAATTATTTTGCCGTGTCTACGTTCGTCCGTTGCTCATATTTATGTAGGGGAGTAGACTATTGGTGCTCAGTAACCGAAAACGTGTAAGTATGAGATATATAAAGAATATAAATAATTTGTTAAGTCGTAAGACACGTAAAATTTTATGAAAACGTAAAAATTAAAAAAAATATGTAACCTTGTTATACAAGCCTAATGATAGATAAAGATATTTTTGAAAGAAAGAAGAAGGTTCTCAGTAACCAGTCCATTGCTCGTGGAAACATCATGGAAAGAAAAAACAAACAAAAATATAATAAAACACAGAGAAAAAGGACATTAGAGAAAAGAAGACAACAGTCAATAAAACGAACGTCAAAACTTTCAAGCGAGGAATTAGAAGAGAGAAAGAAGAAAAGAGCGCTTTATATGAGAAATTACAGAGCCAAACAGTCAGAGGAAGCCAGAGCAGCTCGTTTGCAGCAAGTGCGTGATTCCATGGCTGAGATCCGAGCCTCAGAATCAGACCAAGTCAGAGCAGCTCGTTTGCAGCAAGTGCGTGATTCCATGGCTGAGATCCGAGCCTCAGAATCAGACCAAGCTAGAGAGGTCCGCTTGCAGAAAATGCGTGATTCTATTGCTGAGATCCGAGCCTCTGAATCAGACCAAGTCAGAGCAGCTCGTTTGCAGCAAGTGCGTGATTCCATGGCTGAGATCCGAGCCTCAGAATCAGACCAAGCTAGAGAGGTCCGCTTGCAGAAAATGCGTGATTCTATTGCTGAGATCCGAGCCTCTGAATCAGACCAAGTCAGAGCAGCTCGTTTGCAGCAAGTGCGTGATTCCATGGCTGAGATCCGAGCCTCAGAATCAGACCAAGCTAGAGAGGTCCGCTTGCAGAAAATGCGTGATTCTATTGCTGAGATCCGAGCCTCTGAATCAGACCAAGTCAGAGCAGCTCGTTTGCAGCAAGTGCGTGATTCCATGGCTGAGATCCGAGCCTCAGAATCAGACCAAGCTAGAGAGATCCGTTTGCAGCAAATGCGACAACGGCAGGTTGAAGTCAGAAGATTAAGTAGAGCCAGTGTAACGGGCTTTATGCAGTCAATTAACACGTTTTGTGATAACTCTGATGCTTCGCATCATGAGTCGTGCAATAGTTTAAAATTCAAAAAACAAGCTATTATAAATAATCCAAACTAAAAAATAGAAAATAAATAATAGTTTAAAAAAACTAAAAAACACGCTTTTTATAGAAAACCGAACTAAAAAATAGAAAATAAATTTAAATGAATTTAAATTAAGAAAATAGTGTTAAAAATTTCAATGAATATAAATTAATAATAGTGTGAGTAAAAAAAAAATATTTTATTTAAAAAAAAGCGTGGGGTGCTTTATCGAAATGATAATCACTCTACTCATATCTGTCAATAAAATATCTATAACCATTGACACCATGCACCCCACGCTTTTTTTAAAATAAAATGATTTTTTTTTACTCACACTATTATTAATTTATATTCATTGAAATTTTTAACACTATTTTCTTAATTTAAATTCATTTAAATTTATTTTCTATTTTTTAGTTCGGTTTTCTATAAAAAGCGTGTTTTTTAGTTTTTTTAAACTATTATTTATTAATTCAACAGTTGATTGTAGAATCATTACGTTTAAATCAATGCCATTTCCCACGCTTTTATATTTTAATCGATGTCGTTAATTTGGACGACATTTTTAATGATTTAAATTAATACTGATTGAGAGTTATTTAAAATATGAGGTACCCATGCAGTCTGTTTAAAGTCAACTAGTTTTCGAAATATTATAAAGTCAGCATACCTGAAACAAGGAAAATATAAATTTAGAAATGAAACATTTAAACAAATTAGAAATCATAGGTTATAACTATTAACATAGTTATAATTATTATATTATTATGAACTAAAAAAGCGCACACTATATCCAATTTCCATTTATTTCAAGGATGATTATTATATAGCTTTATTCCAAAGAGAATTCCTTTCTAATAAACTGAAACCACGTTATTACAGGAAGGTAAAATGTCGAACAAACTCGGGCCAACCACAATCCGCTCGCAAGTTTTGTCGTGAATAATTTAATTATTTCTCGTGTTTGAGTTTACAGCTTGATAATGTTATAGCCAAGTTGAAGACGCTGTGACAAATGTTTAGTGTGAGATAAGTGTTTGGTTGGTTTTGGTAATAGAAATTAACTTAGTATGTTATATTCTTTATTTATTTTATCCGAGTTTACTAAAGAACTGGGAAGTACCCCGTGTAAACAATTCATAACCTATTTTAATAAGGGAAAAAGTATTATTTTCACTTTATCGTCTTATGTGCGTTAAAATATTTTACGGAAACATGACAGAAACAGCAAACAGATAGAAAGTTATTCTGTAGCGGTACATTTGTAAGGCAATTGTATAGTGCAATAATCGAAACATCACAGTATCGACTGAACACGACGTCGACTTGTGAACACAACTCAAGCCAAAACCACGCAAAATGTAACCTCATATTCAGAATTTGTAACTATTGAGCTTAGAGCCCCGTACATATTACCACAAATGCCTATAAAATATTAAACTAAAAATATTGTGGTAGCACTGGTAGCAGTATCAAATAACATTCTCTTATCATAATGAAATCAATAACATGCAAATTAAGCCCGCATCGATGTACGTGACATGAACTGTGACGTCATTGGATCCTTCTAATAGCTTTATCTAAACATTTTAAAAGGATTATCCCATGCTTACAAAGTGGTGCCTCGGGCAATGCATATTACACCGGTCGATTTAGGAAAAATGGACTGAATTGAAGCTTCTGTTACAGCAAAATTTTGATTCTTTCTAACAAATCTAACGAAAAATGCACTGCAAAAATCTGGAGTGCAAATTTTCTTTTGCGCTTCTCGTTAGGTACATTACCTGTGCTTTTGCTATCTTATATAAATATTAAATGAAATTTTAATATCTCTCAAGATATTTTAAGTTGTAAAGCAAGCTACACTTGGGACCATAAATCTGCTCGGTAAGCACGCGTGACCTGCAGAGAACATGTAGCATATTTTTGTAATGTTCGTAGTACAATACAGTTTTGTAAAAGATTTAATTAAGGACTAAGAATAAGATTAAATGTAATTTAAGTAGATCGACCCGAAAACCTAAAGGTTTAATTGTTTTTAAGTGTTTTTTTGGTTTCTAAATAAATTATTCTTGTCACATAATTTATGTTTATTCTTTTCTTTCTCGATTATGTTTATATTTTAGCGATAAGCTTAGTATTATTGTATATTTCCCACGACCTTCATCCTCTTCTTTATATTGCGCAAATCGCAAATAGTGCTAACCCCAAAGGAAACGTATCTATAAATTAGAAAAAAGGAATAAATCCGGATAAGAGAGCAATAATGAGGATCCCGGAGCCTTCACTCCGGATCCTCATTCATAAATCATTCAGCTCTTGGCTTTGTGCGTGTCAAAACGGTTTTACGATTGTCTGTCCAAGCTGTTCGTGAGTTTGCACGTTATAACTTAACTTTTTATAAGATCTTGCCAAAAATTGTATATTTTTCTTATTTCTAGTTATATTTATCTAACCCCCGAATCGTAAGGGTGTTCACTGTTCACTTCCTACTTCACAGTGTATGTGATTTGTATCGGTATATTAAATGCTAATAATGTGTAGTGATTTATAACCTACATTTATGAAAACAAAGAATACATCCTGTAAACGTGCGTTTTCAGTATGTTTTCCCTTTGCTGTATCCTCTTATTCTAGCCAGATTAGCAGTCATAATCCCATTGGCGTGCTCATAATGCCCAACTTACGATCATAGACCAACATCCGCCTCGCTTGCCATAGTCTTAACATTTGACCATTCGTATTTCTCTATGTTATAGTAAAAAGCCGTTTTCAGTTAGAAGGATAACAAAGACATTTAGTCACAACCTTAGTCACGTACAACTAGTTCTAACTAGGGAAAACGCGTTCTAAGATAACGGGTTTGAACTGTAACATATATCAAATCTAATGCCTATACAAGGACCCTCAGAATTGGGGGCATATTCTTATCACGCAAGGGACATGTGCGCAAGTTTACAAGATAATCGTAACCCAACTCTGGATGTTCGCCGCAGAATTATTTCGAGTGTCACAGTTATTATACCGGGGATTTATTACGACTGTACGTCTTGGGAATCTCCGGTTGGAAGAACGTTGCTTGTCGCAACTTTCCTCGGAATACGGTATGAGAATTTATGAAAGCCGGCTATTTATGATAACTGTTTCGGCTCCCCCGGTTTTGAAGTAGATACTTTTTTGAAGTTTGAAATTTTGTTTGAAAACAAAATGTAGGTATATTTTACAGGCGTCAAATTCTATAAAGGAAAAAGGCTCTGTTGAACGGAGATCATAGAATCTAAGCAAATAAATGGAATGGCTGTTGTCATGAAAAAAAAAACAATAACCACCCGTCCTGCTTATCTCGGAAACGTCTCAACCGATTATGACGATACTAAAACGGTAAGAAACTAATATTCTGATGAACCAAACATCGCATTAAATAACACTACACATTAGTATGTGTATGAAAGTAACATCGCAATTAATAAAAGTAACATCAGAATAAAATCGCATTTTAAACTTGTGCAAAACTCTTTAATTGCTAGAAGTACGATAAGGATAGTTTGGAATCTTGTTGCGGAACTCAAAGTTTCCGTTTCAGATTACATTTCTCAATCCTATTTAAATAGATGCAATGAATTGAAGCAATTTACAAAAGCGAAGATCTCGCAGTATAGCACGCTAACAATTTACTTCAAAATATGTTGAAGGAGATAAATGTGTTGAATTAAGCGTGTATTGTTTGGTATGAAATTATAATTATACTAGCGACCCACCCCGGCTTCGCACGGGTGCAATGCTGATACTAAATACAATACAGAAATACTGTGAACGTTGTATATAAAAACATAGCGGCCCGCTCCGGCTTCGCACGGGTATAAAATATTATATAGCCGGGCGGCCGGCCGGTACCGCCGCAAACGCTACGTCCCGCAATTTTTAAATCTGTAATATCTTCGAAAATATTCCCTTAAATCATACGGTGTAAAGGGCCATATAGATCTATATTAAATGAACAGTGTATTCAAGGTATTTAATTGGTTAAGTATTAATGCTGTATTGGTTAAAATCGCTTCGAAAATTAGCCATTATTTGTCGTAAAAAGTAAATGACAAAAAAAGTTATTGTGGGTTATCCATAAGAGATAGACATATACCATCGCGGACTTTTCTGTAGACCTTTTCAATGTGTATAATACTTAGTACATTATTTTGATAAAACTCGTAGGGTTCAGCCTGCGTTTGCAATGTAAGCGGAAAAAATGTAATTTTTTACGACATCACATTAGAAACCTCAAAAATAACAATACTTCTCCACTATTTAATGGATGTTATTATACATATAAACCTTCCTCTTGAATCACTCTATCTATTAAAAAAAACCGCATCAAAATCCGTTGCGTAGTTTCAAAGATTTAAGCGTACAAAGGGACATAGGGACATAGGAACAGAGAAAGCGACTTTGTTTTATACTATGTAGTGATGACTAGCTGTCCTTATTAAAAATAGACGTTGTCCGATTGTCAGACCTAACCAATGTGCACACAGAATTTCATGAGAATCGGTCAAGATGTTTCGGAGGAGTTTAACAATTAACTACAAACACAGCAACACGATAATTTTATATGTTAAGTTCGTAAATAAAAAAGTCAATTATAACCTGTGATTATAACTTAAATAATAAGACAGGAACAACTGATTTTCATTCTCGTAGCATTTTTGTATTTATGTAGTATTACAGAATAACTCCATATTTAAAATTCTAAATTTCACAAAATTTCTCAAAATTACGACGAAAATTCATAGTTTTACAAAGTTCGTCGAGTCAGCTTCGCCAGGAAGTATAATAAAAATGATAAGTTGCTTCTATCCACATAGAAGTTTTGTTAACCTTATAAAATTCTAAAAATTAAAAATACTTGCTCAACAGAAAAATTCAATTCAATTATCACGGAAGCATCTTGAAACTTTTTACAAAAATGGAAAGGAGTGTAGATATTTATCGACGTAAAGGAAGGAAGGCAATTGATTTACGGAGCAAAGCAAAGAGTATCCACAAAACATTCTTTAAACAATGAACTTCAGTTTCCTTACAGATAATAAATAACTTTTCACTTTTGATCTATTTTATAGCGGCTATATACGATTTTACGGTTTCAGCACTTGCTTTTTAATCTGTGATCTTTTTTTTAAACTGTAAACACGACGAGGCATCTTATCTTAGGTAGGTAAGCAATATTCTTTTATCTCGGCAAAGTATATTATGTCCCTTTTATTTTATTCTAAAACTTCTTACGACAAACAAACTTTATAAAAACGGAATTTCAGTGAAGGATATTGAATATGAAAACATATCCACTCATGCATACATAATATTTATAATATAAAAAAGTGGTTACTCTGGCAACACATTTGATTCTTTGCTATAAGCTCAAAAGCTTTGCTCTAAACTTTATTATCAAATCGTTGCTTCGGTCAATGGTTGGTCATTTTAAATGGTTTAAAGAGTTTTGTTAACAACTATTCGTACTGTAGAAATTGCTGTTTGAATGTTAGTTCATCTAGAAACAGAATGCAAAATGTAAATTGGGTGCAATAATTTCGATTTCATATAGCTTGTTAATACTTCGAGACGCGAGGGAAAACTTGAAATGCGAGTCGTAATTTAAATAACAAAAGTTACAGTGTATATCTTTGTTATTACTATTACATTATACATAAATACTTGATTTTTGCTTTGATTATAAAGGTGTATAGTTATCTAATAGTAGCGAAGCGAAGCATTGGCGGGACTCATACATAGAGTACCTATATACTTTAATATTATAAATGCGAAATTTTTATGTGTATGATTGTTACGCTTTTTCGAAAAAACTAATAGACGGATTTGGATGAAACTTTACAGTAACATAGATAATACCATGCATCAAAATAACACATGAGCTATAACAATAAGAATCACGTAAATCGGTTCAGAAACCTGTGTACATACATAAAAGATAAAAAATAAAAAAAGACGTGTGGCACTCGGGGACTGCCGCGGTAAAGCTATTGCATGCTATGCCTTTAAGCCACACCTCCGTGCCCGTCGGAGTGGGGAGCGTGAGGTTTTTTCGTTACGCAATTTCTGGATTCGGTCCCCGCGCTCAAGGCCCGCGATAGAAGCTATGCAATAGCTTAATATATCGGTCGAATTAAGAACCTTCCTCCTTTTTTGAAGTCGGTTAAAAATACTTGCCCGCGCGGCACAGCTAGTTAACTATAATCAAAAATTGTGCCTGTTTTACAAGGCACAAATTATTATCCTGAGTAATAATACAGTAGAAGTGTTACATTTATACCCAGACCTTGTCATCTAGTGATTAGTAAGTACCATCTGTATCACATTAGCCTTAGAAATCATCTTGGAACAAAAATAGTTCTATAATAACTCATAATTGGTTGCACCGGTCCTTGTTTTTTATTGCAAACCCGCAGCAGACCTTTTTTTGTAATTTTAGACTGTTACAGATAATTTTAGAACAGTATTTAAGGATTGCGTTATTCCAATATCCGATAATCCGAAATACAGTTGGAATTTTTTTAGATGTTTTCTGAGTTTTTTTTTTAAAGGGTATAAAAGGTTTTTGATGGATGTTATGAAATATATTATAAACATTTCTATTTTAAAATAATATGTACAGGAAAATGATAACTTGGTTTAAATTAAATTATAAAAAATTTGGAAAATCCAAAAGTGCACGCCTTATAATTTTTTTTTTAATAATTATTTATTAATTATTATTTTTGTTTATTTAATAACAATTAAACCACATCGAATCAGACCCTGAAAAATGAAAGGGTTCTATTCCTGAGCATACTCAAGCGTAAGAGAAAAAAAAAAGACTCGATTAGTAAAGTATTTCGGTCGCTATCGTGTTAACAAGAAAATCCTCTGCACATACAGACACACGGACGTCCAAGACAGAACTTTTTTAAACTGTTTTTTAACTAGTTTAAATAACAAAAATGACATCAAAAATATCATGAATGTTAAAAATAGCGTTTTTTCTTAATATGTGTGTGTATGTATTATCTTACAAGTGCAATGTATGATACATAAAGACATTTTAAGTTTGAAAAATCAGATGTTTTGCGCGAAGTGACAGTAGTACCCACCTCAACGCTTCGCTTATGAGGCGTGCAATAGTTTGATGTTATGATAGAATTTAACAGTAATTTGCACACAAGTTTAATGGTCTATCCAATGTTGCAGGAAAACCATTAATTATTAATTCCAAAATATAATATTCTCAACGCTGCTGTCGGTACAGGCAGGTAAGACACGAAGGGGAACTAGCTAACGGTAATCTTGCAGATATTGAGGCTTTATTAAATTTTAAATATACACCCCGAGTGTTCCGCGAAGTGTCTTAATTATCCAATGGATAAAGTGATGCTTCAAGGCTCAAGCTTTTTAAACAATATCTACTAATTAGTACATTACAAATACTATGTACGAAAGTACAAAAATAAAAAGACGTGTGGCACTCGGGGACTGCCGCGGTAAAGCTATTGCGTAGCATGCCTTCAAGCCACACCTCCGCGCCCGTCGGAGTGGGGAGCGTGAGGTTTTCGTTACGCAATTTCTGGATTCGGTCCCCGCGTTCAAGGCCCGCGATAGAAGCTATGCAATAGCTTAACAATAATTGTATTGAATTGGTTTTAAGTTTTATGGAATTAAAATGCATATAAAAATTAGACAAAATTTAGGGAATAGTAAAAATTCGATCATAAGGCAGTATTCGAAACGACGATGTTCACCTTACCTAGGGCATAAAACCAAATTATTAGAAACTTATACAACATATTCTATAAAAAAATATCGGATATTCCACGCAACGCCAAAACCGACCCAAACTAAGCTAGGGTTTTACTGTAAAACGAAACAACTGGAACACATCTAAATATATTTTGTACATACCTATGAAAATAACATACATTTATGAAACCTAGATACTAAAATAATACAATATTGGACATATTGTGGCAATCTAACCCAAACTCATTGAGACCATTGAGGCATATTGGGCGACCTTAATTTCATTTTAGTTCCGTTTCTAGGTTTTCCACACCTTATTATCTTCTATTTGAATATATGCAAGTATAATTCAATTCAAGAGTTACAATTTATTTATAAAATATATAAAAAAAACCGTTAAAAACCGTCCGAAATCCAGTAGTGTTTAAATACTAGAACAAATATTGCACTCTAGTTCTCAAAATACAAGGCTCATATTACAGTAGGCTGCAAAATTCAACTACTAAGTAATAAAGCCATATAAAAACTTTAACATTCTTCGAAGCCTTATATAAAGGAAGGACGGATGAGCGAAATAATGAAGATTTTTTACAGGAAACGATAAAAAAATATTACCTGGAAGCAAAAAGGATGGACCGTGATATAAGATTAAGTTCAGTAGCTATTCAAACTATGCGTATTTTTTTTACTTCGTTACAAGTAGAATATTTTAAATGCTTATAGTATTTCGATGTAAAAGCTTATAATATAATTAATTATACAGTTTTTTAAAGATTAATATGTTACAGTTTTAACGATTACCATTATAAAGGTAAGAATTCTACTAGCTTTCTGCCCGCGGCTTCGCTCGCGTTTTCAAAGAAAAACCCGCATATAGTTCCCATTCCCGTGGGATTTCCGGGGGATAAAACCTATCCTATGTCCAAGTTACCCTCTATGTGTGTGCTAAATTTCATTGTAATCGGTTCAGTAGTATTTGCGTGAAAGAGTAACAAACATACACACATCCTCACAAACTTACGCATTTATAATATTAAGTAGGTATAAGACAAAAATTACATAACACTTTATTTAAATAAATGAGGTTTTTTTCATCTGTGTTGGCTTGTTTCAGGTCGTTGAAATAGAAAGAAAGTGATTCATAAGAATATATATTGATTATTCAACATTGTTCTAAATTATATTGTGTGACTCCACTTTTGTTCTAACAAAAGCACTCCTCTTAATTGACAAAATATACTTCCCAACAATCATTCTAAATGACCCAATGAACCAAAAACCAAGAGATCTAGTTCTGAAGTGTGTGTGTGAACATGCAGTGAATAGTCACTTGAATGTGATAGCACAAAGGTGGCAGGGGAGCTAGCCAGCCTACTTTGCAAGCGTTCCGGGTCTGCGTTAATGTTGTATTGTATAAATGTATTGTATATTGTGATTGTCTCGATGATACGAATGAAGTGGTGCTCTTCTTGAGCTTTGGAATCAAATTTTTTGTGTATTCTTTTTTTATAATATTATTCCTCTATATTGCTCTATCACCAATTGTGGACAAAAATGTTCGTCTTTTACTTAATCATCTTTTACCATTTTTATTTTAGCTCTAAATTATTTCTTTAACGTTCCCTCCCCTATATCCTACTAATCTATCTTACTAATATTATAAATGCGAAAGTTTGTGAGGATGGATGTGTATGTGTATGTTTGTTACTCTTTCACGCAAATACTACTGAACCGATTACAATGAAATTTAGCACACATATAGGGTAAGTCCGGGGTAGTTGGCCATAGTTTTTTCTAAGCTCTATCAGAAATGAAATACTTTTGTTTTTGTGATTGTATTTATTTTTTATTAAACTTTAAAGATTCAACTATGATATTCTAAACATAAAAGTAATAAATTCTAATAAGATCACCTTATTAATTTAAGTTTTTTAAAAATTACAATTGGCCATCTCTCCCGAAGTGTCCGGGCGTGATGGCCATGGCACTAGAGGTAAGATGGCCATAACTCAATTATAGGCTTACGATTACTTTTTGCCCCATTTTATAGTTTTAAGTCTTCTTTTATCTTCTTCGACGCGCTTTTTTTAGTTATTGTCTCCCCCTTTTCAGTTGACGTCAATTAGGAGACCGCTTTAGAACCTTTTTCAACAAGCACGTGTCCCGGACGACTGTTTAGCTGTAGTATTCATCCATGTTAAATACGTAGTTAGGAGATAACATCTCATTGTCTTGGATAAGGACGCATTCAAGCAGTTGAAATTATGCATTTACCTCTAATTTAACTATTCGGCTAATTCGTAAGCTATTTATCTCACGTCACCCATCGTTGAAGCAAAGCCTTTAGCTTGCATTGTTTTGATAGACGTAACAAATTTATTCTCGTTTTCTTCTCCAAATGAAGTAGGTCCCATTGGTCCTTTCTTGACATTATTTTCTTAAAGCGCGTTGAGAATAAAATTTCAAGGTCGCGTCATGACAATACCGTCACGTCATAGAGTAAGGTGACGATTTTGGTATCTTTGAATCTTGCCAAAGAAGTTTCACTTGTGACACGTGTGCTCGGCACACACGCTCTTTTTATTTTTATTCTTCATTTTATTGTTTTTATAGGTATTTGGTACTGGAGTCCTGCCGCGCGTACCGATGAGCTATCATTACAGCATTAATAGCTGCTTTTAGCGATTCTTCCGACCTCTTACAGCCACTGCCTTTCTCTTGTATTTATTAGGCATCTAAAACAAATATAAAGATAAATCAATTATTTGTACAAAACACTATTTTTATATTATGTCGCTATGGCCATCATATACCGACTAGAATTGGCCATCTGTCCTTATATTCCGGGAGAGATGGCCACATCAAAAACTAAAACAAATAATGACATGAAACAAATAATTTTGAGGTTATAACGTAGCACTGTTCGTATACTTTACAACAAATACAAATATACCCATTAATTTAAGAAACTAACACCACACTTGTGAAAAACAGTTGACATCTAAAAAATATTCAAGCTATTCGAATCAAAAAACAAAGGATTTACTTACCTTTTCTTTGTTTTTTGCTTAATCTTTTGCCGTACCTTTGCCCTCTCACACGACACGCAGCAAACTAAGCGCTAAATAGTGACACCTAGTGAACGAATCCCTGAAATATTTCGATAGGCCATCTCTCCTGTATGGCCATCTACCCCGGAATTACCCTAGAGGGTAACTTGGATTAACACATACCAATTATGTACCTACTAAAGTCAGTATAGCAGTAAAGAGTCAGTATATCCGCAAAAACTTTGAAAATAATGCATTTTTAAAAAATTCTCGACCCAAACGTTAAAAGGCATTCTACAAACCCTCAATCGGCAATAAAAGAATCATGAATGAAAATCTAGAGCAACAATTTGAATAATGTAAACACCTGTTGCTTGGCTCTAATAACTCAGTGACCTAGAAACTTACAAATTCAATCAATACTCTGCTATTGAAATTTAAGCATCTCGTATTTGTCTATACTATATAATATTATAAAGCTGAAAAGTTTGTTTGTATGTTTGTTTGAACGCGCTAATCTCAGGAACTACTGGTCCGATTTGAATAATTTATATTATCCACTTTTCAAAGTCTTCCTCTTCTACAACTGAAACAAATTTACCTGTGATTCAATATATGAGTTCAAGCTGGATTGCTAGCTGAATTATATTTGAATTCATATCACTAAGTAATAAAGTTAGTAAGTCCAATTAGAAGGCTGCGATCATAATGAAACTTGAGCAAACTCCACTCGTGGTTGAGATGATTAGTGAAATTAACATAAAGTTTCATCACTGGCCTAGATTTGATCAAAGTTTTACAAGCCACGTTGTGACTTGTGATTGCTTTAAATTATAGTGTACCTCGGAGATTCAAACTAAGAAAAGCAGTTTTCTTCTTTCCTTTGGTTAAGAGATACAGAACGTTTACAAATGTTCAGTTTGTAAAATTTTATATCGTATTATCAGTATTAGTGTTTATAAGTGTTCATAATATAAGTTTTTTAATTGTTCTTCTATGACGTTAAAGGTCTACTATCTTTACTATTGCTTCTAATTAAAAAATGTTAAGGTGAAGAACGTTACTAATTTCCTGAAATATTAATAAAGTAAGTAACCTAACAGTAGATTCTCTATATATTCATAACATGCGTTGATTTCAAACTATTCTATATATCTTTAGGCTATTAAAGATATATAGAATATTCTTTTTATTTTTTTCTATTATACGATCAATTATTGTAATAGTTTAGTTTCCTTTGAGAATGTCGACAACACGCTTAATCTAAATTAATTCCAAAGGATATGAATTAATGATGAATGAATCGATTCAAAAGCCTGCTTATTAATTCAGTTAACATGGATAAATTTTGAATTCATAGCATTTACTTTGACTTTTGACTTTTCACTGATTCTGTTACAAGGAAGATAACGTATATCTGTTTTTTTTTAATTACTATATTATATTTCTTCGTCATAAGTGTTTATTTTATTTCGTTTGGTTTCAGAAGGTCGCGCCGGCCAGAACTTAGTTACAGAACTGAAATTACTGCTCTCTTACTCTATTATAAAGACTCTACTACAAACTTATTTTCATAATTAAAGTTTAAACTACGACATTGAAAACATATTTTCCATAGACCTACAAAACCTTAACAATCACAATCTAAACCAAGAATAAAAACGACTTTAAAAATCAGACTCCAACTCCTAAGGAAATATCTCGCTTCTACGATTCTAGGTCGATGTGATTTGGTTCAATAGGTACATATTCAATTGGACCGTCAGTTTCATGGTAAACGAAGTAACGCAATCAGCTATTTTCAAAGGCTTTATTTATAAGTGGGATGGCTCAAAATCTCCTTTGTCATGAAAACTTGAATACCGTTATGAATCACTGAATGTCTTCATTTTAATAATATGTTTGGATCATTTCCGCTCTTTTGATTTTTATTTAACATATCTAGCAGCGATAAATGAAGAATTTGATTGATTGTTTTTAACTACATAATCAAAAATATATCAAGAATTAAAGAGCAGAAGAATAAGGTTATAACTAGAGGCGGTTGATTAAAGTTCAAGAATCATCTAGTCCAAACCAAAAAAAATTTTGTTCACAAACATGACACAAACAAATACACATACACATAGATATAAACTATAAAGCCACCTTGTTAAAACTTATAATACCTCGCTGGGGTTAATAAAAATAAACACCGAACATGAAACTCTCGGTGTTTGGGGAATTCGGTTGAAAACAAAAACTAAAAAGTTTATATTGAAAATTATGACGATGTAGAAAAAAAAGTATGTACAGCTATGATATAAATTTATTATGTAACATATAGGTAGGTCATTAAATATAAGGTTATAAAAATGTTAATAAGATTGCTTTCATTTAAATTGGGCCCTATAAAAGGGATTTATGGCGGGATAAGAACAGGATTTAATATTTCGTCACAATCTCTATTTGACTTAATGTAATCCACCCATCTTCCATGTAATATAACTTAATTGCATACATAATTCAATGTATCTATATCAAGATATACTTTGGGAGGCAAATGGGAGTATGGAAGCTAATATCAGATAAGATGAGGTTTAAAAACAAAAAGATCGTGGTACCGTTGTATCCATGTATCGAAGTAATATTTAAAATAATTAGCCTGAAATTGTTATACCTATTTGTTTTTTATAACTACTGAACTGGTAACCCTTTAATTTGATATACCAACAAAACTATATATATATATGCATGGCTTTTTATTCATCCAACTATCATTTTTATTTACATCTGTGACCTACACATTTTATATCTAGCTCAGATCGCCATATGCAATCCAGGTCAGAGTATTAGCAATACAATCGGTCCAGATATTGCATCTATTGTGTCTGAACTAGGCACAGTTTCCGACTAGACTGGGTCATAACTGATATGCCCAAGTTTATCCAACTATGAATTTCGATTTATATTTGAAACTTGATATCTGAGTTACGAGAATTAACACGGCTCCCTTATCTCTATGTATATAAAATTCTCATGTCACAATGTTAGTGACCATACTCCTTCAAAACTGCTGGACCCATTCACGTGAGATTTTGAATGCCTATTTGGCCATTTGGTTTGGAAGAACGTTTGCCAGACAAGTAGCTACGATATATATTTGAAAGTTCAAATACTTGGTTTAGACTTTAGAGAATTAACACGGTTCCCTAATTTATTGCCTAAAGTTTAGACTTCATAAAAGGACGTCATAAATCCCAAAATACTTTTGTCTAAGTTCCTACGCTAATATACAAAGGAAATTACTATTTGACGTAGAATGATGGAAATTGACCAACCAAAAGTTTGATGAAATGTAATTTAAGCAAATTTAATGTTTATATTATAGTGTATAATGCATATTATAGTTAAAAGGTCCAGTATAAGTTAGGAATTGTTCGCTCATTTCGTACTACCGCAAGTGTAGAGTCGTAAAAGTTTAGCATCGAGTTAACTTTTATGTTTTAAATACTATACCTACACTGGAACTGGGAAATTAAGCCGGACACCATTCATTTTAATTTTAATTTTAATTGCCTTTTATAATATGATTCTGACCTAACAGATAAGTACGTACCTTACCTTCTCTAATGAGAAAATTACCACAGAGTATTACGAAATTCCCTACGCAGCAAAAGTTTTGTTACCAATTCTTAATTTTTAATTATAAATTTTTTAATTTTAATTTTTAATAACATATATTGGCTATTGGATCTTTTCCCATACTCCAAAACAATAGAAGCACACTGCAGAACATTTCAACCCTGCATTTCGACGTAAAAAAAATGCGCTTCCAGACTCAGTACCTCCTGGGTGGTGGGGAAAAGATTCAATAATTAATTATTAATAATATTGAAAAAATAATTATTAACAATATTATAATAACAAAAAAAAACAATTACTGATGACAAATTATTATTAGTACACACATAATATAAGTATACTGTATAGTTCAGAGTACTGAAAATTAGTACTCACTTCGGAGCGCTGTAAAACCTTAGCTATTTACTTAATGAAAAAATGTTGTACATAAAAGTTGTTCCTCAAAAAACAATCTACAAAAATGGTCTGATATCATTTCTTCGTAAAATGATAAAAAAAAGTTTAATTGATAAATATAAATAGCTCTAATTTCTAAACATTTTCGCTTATAACTTTTTTATTTATAGTTCTACGACAAAAAGTTACTGCACCAAAGTTGTAGAAAATTTAATTTGCAACAAATAATGTTAACGATATTTTTTTATCAGATAAATAGTTTAAGAGATATATGGTCAAAACCATTTCAACTGCTATTTTCAAGATGGCGGCCGTGGGACAAGGGTGGCGACCCCACAAACTTGGTTTTAGCTTCACACTGACCCCCCCTACATATCAAAAAAACAAAATTGCGTCCTCTAAAAAACGCAAGGTTAGGCCTAAAAAATGTAACATTTCAATGGACTAATAATTTAATATCGAATTTCAGCTTTTGAATGATTGCACTAATGCGTGTATATTTGTTATGAAATAATTCGTATTGAACTCCTACACTATAATAACAATGATAAATTTAATTACTTCAACGAATTTCAACGAATTCTATGTAGCTAGTCCATATAGAAATAAATACTGCTCAATAAAAGAAGAAAACCACAGCTTTTTACTACGACGAAAGGCGACTTTTTTGTTACTCCGAAAAACAAATTTAGTTTAGATTTTCCCCGAAGTCTACGCAACACAATTTTATTTACTCAAACATCCTGCATTTATCATTGTCAACCGAATAGTTTTTATTATTCAATTGTGGAGTTTCTAGGAACTTCGAAGATAACGTTGTAACAGAGGATTTTTACACAAAGTGAATATGAGTTGATGGAAAATAATATTATTTGATCTTTGCATTATAATATCTATATTTTGAATAAAGCATGTATTAACAACCCCACTTCTGCCTGTCTACGTTTGCCTGAACTGTCTAGTTTGTAATAATCGTCAAAATCAATTATAGAGTAAGATCCCAGAGCCGCAGACACAACTTATTTTCTAAAGCATATAAGTTTCGGTTCACAGTAGTCTCTAGTGTACTTTTTAATATCTGAATGTTTGTGGAGCTCTACCAGTGACACCTGCGCCACCTGAGCCAAATATCTAGATTGTTATCATTCATAATTCAAAATATTTAAAAGAACTAGGTAAATATTTTTAAATTCATACAGTATGTTCGTGGTATTACCATTACCAATGATTAATAAAATAATTTATGTTGCGTGTTATTTAAATTAATATTTATGTTGTCTGTGATTGTTTTGACAGCTAAATAAATAACAGCAATTCACGATACGCACAACAAAAGCAAACATTCCGCGAATAGAAACTTTTCAATCAGCAAAGTTAAAAGGTCCGGTATATTAAGTTAGTTATTGTTTGTTAATTGACTTCCCATTAGACTCGATCTCTATCGTTAAATTGAGGATGTGGAGTAATTTGTTTGGAGTTAGTCCTGTATATATTTATTTGATCTTAATCCAATTTCTGTAGAGAAAGTTATTTCCTTTACGAATGTTTTTGTATTGAACCAATTTGAAATAGAATTTGAATTTTCGTTTGTATGAGAGGACAGTTTTTATATATAGTTTATCTATTAAAATATATTAGTATTGGCTGGAAATTACAGCGGATAAAATTCCAAATATCGTTTTTTATATGATAGTTTATCATGTCTGGAATCAATATATAAATACATATTTAAACGTGATCTTTCCTGAAGGCTGAAAGCATTGTACCATTCCACCGTGGATTTACAACAACATCCCTGACAAACCATTACTTGTGAGATAAAAAAGAAAATTGGCCAAAAATGGGCATTTCAAAGAAAGAGTCCTTACACAAACAACTTAGCGCGTACCATCAAATAAATTAATCAAATCATTATGTGCGTTTAGCACTTCCTAAGTACACATCTTATTATTGAGCACCATTCTTGCCTTCGCATCCCCTCAGGAGGTAATAACAGCACGGGATTATCATCTGTATTCCGTTAAATTAAAGACGGGACTTGCATAAAAAATTCTTCTGTTGTGGGAGTTTTATTGTAGAGTGTAAGAACGCTTTCCCACGCTCGGCCCCAGTTAAGCTGAACGTATGAATCTTGTTACATTGTTAGGAAACATCTGCTGTAAATACGTAAAATAATTTTATATGTACTAAGTACGTATATTTTTTTCACGTGATTATAATGACTACGAAGAACGTATCTTCCTAAGCTAATGAATGTGAAAGCTTGTGAACATGTGTTTGTATATTATGTGTGACTTTAATCAAAATATCATCATCATCATTAGTTTCTTGTTCCCATAGCCAATGAATGAAAAATATCACGACTTCTACCAGGCCTTATAATAAAAAGGGATAACACTATCTAGTTTCTTGAGAAAAAACCTTAGTATAATTACTAGGTATGCAAAATCAAAGCAATTAAAAGAAAAGAGAGGAAAACTATAACAATATAATATTAATTTAGATAAGGCTGATAAACATACAATATGTTAACAGATATGACTTATAATCAAACTTCGCTTCTGGAACATTCCGGAACGCTGTTTTCTTTTCCCGGGTAAAATATGGAATACTTTATCCCGGTATGGCTCGGATAATATTGCATTACGTTGCCATTACGGATATAACGTGACGTGTTGTAATTTTGTTTGCCAATACCAGTTACGTGTGATTTATTATGAAACAGTTTATGTTACAAACATTGCCTTTTATGCATCGTTCTTTCAAGTTCCATTTAATTCTTCTGAATATGTATCAGTATCATGATTTAAAATATACTTAAAAGTAAATTCTCAAAGAAAATTGTTGTTTTACAAGAGCATATTCATTAGTAGAGTATAAAAGAGCTTCATAGAATTTAAAAAACCAGCGTAGTTTTACGAGAAAGCATCAAATAGTCGAGTATTACCATATAAAAAATCGTCAGATATCACGTCTAAATAAACAGCCAAATGATAAACATTTACCCAAAATAGCGTAGTTAAGTCCATCAAAGTTAATTAATCAGATGTCGGCATCGTTTAATTAAATTCTTCGAACCAAATCTATTTCAGGTTCGATCAAAGAAGAATAATAAATCAGATACGGTATAAAGTATTGTTGCTATGAAATAACAAATAGAATTATAAAAAGCGTATTTAAGTCAGATGTTTGAAAAATAATATGAAGGCGTAATCTGGTACATATTTATTCGGTTGCTTATATTCGTGAGATGTATTTAGAGGTATTAACTTTATGGAAACGTGTAATGAACGATATATGTGCAATTTTAAGTGCACCAAATTTATGTTCAATTTTCATGTTTTAATATGTCTTTTTATATTCCTTAGATTTTAAATATTCAAGAAAACTGAAGCTCTTCATTTTCTTAATGAATACACCCAAGTAAGTTGTTATGTTAGTAAAATAAACATGACTTCAAAATTGGTTCAGAAACAACACATCTGTTTATTTTCTCACTAGTCTATGGCGATGCAAGACATAATGAATGGAAGTTTATTTTGTTTCGTTTAACCTTTCCGTGGGAAGTTTGTTCTGTACGATATTGCACTTTTAGGCGTTATTTGAATATGGAGAAGAGGGCTAAATTTCAATTACTTCATAGATCAGAATATAATAAAAAAAAGTTCCCATTATAAATTAAGTCCTTATGTTATAAAAGATATTTATATACTCAAATAAAAAAGCTTCATTATTATTACATCCTTTACTGTAAGTTACTAAGATCTGAATAAAATTCTTAGACTAAATGATACTAATTAGTAGTTCAGTTTCTTACAACTTTATTCTATTAAAAAATATATTAGTCTCAAGATTGCCATTCCGAAGCTCGCACCAAATCGCAGAAACGCAATTAACTGTAGACTGTAGTTGGAGAAAAATATATTAAAACTCTAATAAAGTCTTAAGTCCATAATAAATTCAAAGAAACACCGCGTCTTCTTTATTTAATTGCTCCTTTCAATCTTAACTAATTTCTGCCCTCGACATTTTTATATGCCTACTTCAATTATTATAGCCGTTGATAAGAGCTATTAGATATTATTCGTAGCTGCTACCACAGTATTATGCTGCTACCACAGAATAATAACTAGTAGCTAGCTACTGCTACGACAATTTCTCTGTGTGTATGATGGTGTGGGTGTGTGTTAATTACGTAATATGTTATGTATACTGCACATGTGTGTGTTATTGTTATACACTAACATATTGTGCAATTTGGGTATAGGTAAACTTTTTGTTTCAGTCTATCTTAAATTCCCATTGCTACTCTCACAAACTTATTATTCTATGGTTTTATAGTGAGTACCTACTGCAGTATGGTACAGATAAATCAATTTCACTGCCAATATTTCGGTTAGAACAAGATGCGTTTTATGCAAGAAGCTTATATCTAATACACTGGAGATTTCAGTATGAACATTAACTTGTAACAAGAAAATATGACCTTGAATGACGCCTGTATGTTTTTTTATCCCTTTCACACCTAACTAACTACCTAGGTGTGAAAGGGATAAAAAAACATACAGGCGTCATTCAACGTCATATTTTCTTGTTACAAGTTAATGTTCATACTGAAATCTCCAGTGTATTAGATATAAGCTTCTTGGTTTTATGATTCCCTTCTGACGTTTTTCAACTTTCACCATCGGAATTTTTTTATTGCATTAATACAAAACATAGGTGTTATACAACTTTATATTAGCACACTGCACAGATAACATAGAAAAAATCAATACATATGAACGAAGCTTTGTTCTGTCCAGCGGATTGTTTATTATTAATAAAAATGTTCTGGCGTTTTATTTGTATTTCATTTAACCGTGCCTTTGTTTTGCGAATTGTGTTGGGGCGATTTTAAATACGTATGTTTCTCGAAATTAAGTGTTAATAAAAATATAATGAGAGCGTAGACTGACATTAAAATATTATGAACAAATTTATTTGGAGCCTTTCGTGAATTTTTAATTAAAAATACAGACATTACTGAAAAATAAATACAGAACTCAAATGGATATTAAAGTACTTATAACCATAAAATAAAATGTACAATTACATATCATAATATTATAATGTATGAATCTATACTAATCTATGTATAGGTACTAATATTATAAAGCTGAAGAGTTTGTTTGTTTGAACGCGCTAATATCAAGAACTACTGGTCCGATTTGAAAAATTATTTCGGTGTTGGATAGCCCATTTATCGAGGAAGGCTATTACGCTAAGACCAACAGAAGCGGAGCCACGCGGGTGAAACCGCGGAGCGCAGTTAGTAAATAATAAAGTTTGATAATGGAGATTTAACCGCACTCATAATAATCTGTAACCACCTAATTATTATTGATATATTGAACAGACAATTCTGTTAATACCATATGCTACTTATGTTACAGGTATCCAAATTCTCATCCGTATATTCATAATCACAAAAAGTGAACTCAGATATCATGTATCCAAAATTTCGATGTTCATTTCTTTAATAGCTTCTAATAAAGTTAAGTATATTGCGCACTCCCGCATATTGGATTCCAATTCCACTGGGATCAACTAACATTCCGATAATGTGTACGGGCTTAAATAATATCTGGAAATTCTAGACCAATTATTGGAGATTAATGATTTATTAATGGATTGCGATTGGAGCTTCGCGTTGACATAAAAGGCATTAGTGATTTTGGTTTTGTTACTAGTACTATTTATATAACCTGTGATTATTAGAATAATGTATGCTTCAATGCTTCAAAAAATTTATTTATTTATATTTAAATTGTTTTGTGTTCCAAATTAAATTCTTTACTAATACAAGTATTTGGTAAAGATACATCGACCTGTCAATAGACTACAGGCCTCTGTGTACTGCTTTTAATCCATTATTCTGTACAAAAATCATGGAGGCAAGGGGAAATAATCTCTACCTGTACTTTCGAATTCTCATCTGCATTCAGTTGGACAGCTTACAAGTGACGGCATAGTGCTGAATCTTATTATTTTATGCTCGTATATCGTTCTAGATAGGTCACCTGGTGGTTCAAATGACCTATAACTTTTTCAACATGGGCCTGTAGTCTACAACAAGAATTAGCTAATTTGTAGAAAATGATAATGAAAAATTTTTTCAATATGAAGGCAGTTTCAGCTTAAATAGTAGTAGAAAGGCAATGTACGGTCTATTATAGGATATATCGAAGAACAAGCTTATGAAAATAGTAAAAGTTTAAAAGCTTTTCATTTTCTCTTAGCTAAATATTTCTTGTACCTAGAGGTAAGTATAAAAAAAAATGTGTGCGTGTACTAGTGTACACACGTAAGAAGTGAAACTTCTTTATGACCTTATTTTTCAAAAAATAATTTACTATATATGCTACTTTACAGAAATACGTCAATCACGCGTGTAAGGGATAAAAACAAGATGGCGAGTAACGGAAAAATGTCACGCGTAACGAAAAAATGTTACACTAAATTTTTTTCCAACCCCGATAAAGAACTTTCACTTCAAATAAAACCACATTTTATATTAAACTACACGTTTCGTTCACAAAAAAGCGCATGCAGCCTTCCACATAGGTACTATGTATTCACATTTCGCTTTGAAAAAGAACACCGTAAATCTCGGTACGAGTTTGAACAAACAAACATGGAACTTGGGTAATTAGTGCGAACGGTAATTGGCCTATATCCGTCACCGTCATCCAATTTTGCTCAACTAAGATCACACAGCACATAGCTCTATCAAATTACACAAATTTAACATAAGGCATAACGTTAATGATATTCAGATATGAACTAGAATATACATTTAGAGCCAATGTTATTATAATTTTACGAGCTGTCCCAGAAACCTTCTGCCTTACTCTATCTAGCCAATAGGCACACAAAACTTTTTGAGAATCAGTCCAGCCGTTTCGGAGGAGTGTGGTAACTACCATAGATAGTGACACGAGAATTTTTTTGAATTGGTAAAGTGAAGTGAAACCAATTTATAGAATCTAGCAATATTGTAGCGTTCTATTTCTGCTCTAAACAATGAATTATAAGTAAAAAGGTGCAGATAGGCTATTAGCCACATTTTACTTCAGTTGTTTTTCGCTCACGATCGTTGGATTATGCCATAAGTTGGCATAATCGTTGACGTCTAAACGTGTGTGCCCTTTTAATAGTGTGTGCGTTAGTGTGCCGTTTTCGAAGACTTTGTTGGTAACCTATCTGGCTATCTACACCTTTTTACTTAATTATATAATATCATTGTTTAGATCAGAAATAGCACGCTACAATCCAGCAATGGAGGGCTGATGCTCTCGAGCGGCGATTCAGTGAGTGGAAACGACGGCTCGAAGAGCCCAGCGCAGGAGTAAGGACGGTCGAAGCAATCCGACCGGTCCTACGTGAGTGGTGCGACAGGCGGCATGGGGCCATCACCTTCCGCCTGACACAGGTACTGTCCGGACACGGCTGTTTTGGGCGGTACCTGTGCAAAGTCGCCAGACGGGAGCCGCAAATGGCTTGTCATTGGTGCGACTGTCCGGAGGACACGGCAGACCATACTCTCGCCGTGTGCCCCGCGTGGTCAGAGCCCCGTGCTCGCCTGGTCGCAGTCGTCGGCCCTGATCTCTCCCTGCCTTCCATAGTTCGCGAAATGGTTGGCGGCGACGGATCGTGGTCCGCGGCTATCACATTCTGCGAGTATGTGATGTCGCAGAAGGAGGAGGCAGAACGGGTCCGCGAGAGAAACCCTTCCGCGGATCCGATTCGGCGTCGTCGTCCTATTGGGCGTCGTCGCCGTGTCGCGGCCGCTTTACACGGTCGCGACCTGCCTCCCTGATGATGGGCACCGGATGATGGAACGGGGATATAATCCATCATCCGGTGCGGAGAGGCGGCGTGAGAAGTGTTCCACTCACGCCGCCCCCCCAGGAAGGTAGACCTGGCGGCCTCCCGCCACATTCGCGTTGGGCCTGGAGATAGGCTGCCGCTGACGGGTCTGCGGACGCGGTTCTACCGAATACCCGCGCCCCGTCAATAAAGCGGCACGGCGGAACACAGTGGAGTTTAGTCGGTAGGACCCTGCACTCAGCAGGGTGAGTCCGACATAACCCAGGGCTCTTCCCCCGAGTGCCCTGGGTATGCCTAAATGCATTCTCCACTATAAAAAAAAAAAAAAAAAAAAAAAAAAAAAAAGCACGCTACAATATCGCTAGATGCTACAAATTGGAATCTCAAGAATATTGCTACGGATTTTTTCTATTCCCCCTTTATTGCAGGTCTGTTGTTGGGAAATTGAAAGCTCTTACTTTATTAGAAAATATTACGGCAGCTGGTTAACACTTTGTTGATACACTTTTTTTAAATCTATTTATTATCTACTAATACCATTTCTGTTATCATAAATTAAAAAAAAAATGTATCACAACGCAACAAACACGCAACCTTATATCCGCACTAAGCGAGGAAAATATCAAATATTAATATGTACCTATACCTTCTACAATATTTCCTTTCGTTCAATCTCAACATCTGCCGCCTACAACGACGTCAACATAAATCGCTTGTTTTTGCAATAAACCCGTTCATTCATAGAGTATCTATTGCTTCCATAGACAAATGACGCTGCGTAAAATACGAAGGAATTCCAAATTCAAATTCGTACGGCCCGAGGGAAAAACCATAAATATTGCATCACTAGGATGCAATTTCGCCCGAACCATGCCTGGTATTGCAAACATCAAAAATCAAAATTTCCCGACTGAAATAACGCATCGCCATATTATAATACAGAAGTTAATATCGATATTCAAGTTTTTAATGAGTCTCTTTGTTTGTAGCGGCTTTGTTCGCGAAGTTTGTTGGTTCATTAGTTAGAAACAATATACTTTTTATAGCTGTACAATGGGCTTGCGCTTAATTCAGAATTCTACCTGAAGATAAGATAAGACAGTTGAACATCTTAACGGGTGAAAAAAAATAGTTTTAATTTTATGCTTATTTTCTGCGATATAATTGTAATATTCCTTTGCATTTTAGATATAATGAGATTAGATTTGAAGACTGAAGTTCGCAATACAACTTTATAAAAAAAAAATGTGTGCGTGTACTAGTGTACACACGTAAGAAGTGAAACTTCCTTATGACCTTATTTTTCAAAAAATAATTTACTATATGCAACTTTACAGAAATACGGCAATCACGCGTGGTAGGGATAAAAACAAGATGGCGCGTAACGGAAAAATGTTACACTAAATTTTTCCCAACCCCGATAAAGAAGTTTCATTTCAAAAATCCTGCCCTTGAGTGCACGTAAATTTTTATTTTTTCTGTCTCATTAAACTTAAGTGCTGCCTAGTGCTTACGTTTTTTACAGTTTTGCATATACTGAACCTAAATTATCATTCAACACTAAAAAGTTAGTATACACTTTAATGACGATCATAACCATAAAACCGACAAATACGCTTTCATACACAACAAGCACGCAAAACCTACCAGAAAGTTCGAAACGAATGTCGTCTTGAACTTTGCTTTTTCTATTTTATTTCCCTCCAACGGAAACTATTAGACTGGTGCAAATAAATTCGGATCACGTATCGCCTGCAGTCCCGTACGAAAACGATGTGATCTATGCTCTTTGGAGCGGAGTAACTATCACTGACTGACGTGAAGAAACGCGGGAATGGCGTAATATTTTTAACTTTTTTTTAAGCTATTGCATAGCTTCTATCGCGGGCCTTGAGCGCGGGGACCGAATCGAGAAATTCCGTAACGAAAAAACCTCACGCTCCCCACTCCGACGGACACGGAGGTGTGGCTTGAAGGCATGCTATGCAATAGCTTTACCGCGGCAGGCCCCGAGTGCCACACGTCTTTAATTTGCATTGTGTACGGGTACCTACTTTAAACATCCATAGAGAATTAGCCAACTTAACTATTAAGTAACAACTGAATTATGTAATGTAACTAATAATGTCCAGTATGTAATGATAATATAATTTTATCTATTTTTATTAAAATTAACTTTAAAAGACTTGCATGCACTCAGATGCGACCATCATGCAAAGCCTAGCATGAGTGGCGGTCATTAGATTAGATTAGATTTCTCTAGTCATTTAAAAATATGTACTTTTTGGAAGTCAGTCTTGGAAACTTTTTCTTAATAAAATAAATAAAGTAGGTATATACTAAGATTACGTTATAATATCCTTAAAATTACGTATCCAATTTGCCCCTAATATCTACTATACGTAGATACTATCTTCATCGAAATAAAACCGAGTCTCATGTGTATGTAGTAGATAACTTTCATCCGTATCGGTCAATTAAGGAAAGCTGGCATGTTCACAGTACTCACACTTATGCAATTTCACTTACAGTATGTTCAAAAATAAATGCGACTCTAGTTTCATTTTAGACTTGAATTGTAAAATGGGTGCGTTGTAGATAAATATATGCAAATATAATTATGAAAGCTCTCATAATTTACCTGTAAAATTATAATTTAAAAGTAAATCAATTGATGAAGTTAATTATTTATTCTAATAATAATCAATTGGATAAAAGTATTAATAATCATTCAATTATCAAATAATAATTCAGGTCATAAAAACAATACAAATAACACGTGCGCTCACTCCCAACACACGGATGGTTGTTTTGATAATGATTTAAATAACGGACGTCTTCTGCAGTTGCGGAGCAGTCTTGTCCTGACTTTGGTCGAGTAAAGATATCTAAGAAATATTATATTTGTAGTAAGTACGTAATACCTACCAATACGCGCTAACAAATATGTGTTACATGTTTATTGTATAATTTTCACATTATTGGTTTTAAACTCAAACTCAAACATTTATACAATTAGACTTCTTCTAGAAGCACTTTTGAATCGTCATAACAGTTTAACAGTTTTAACATTTACCACCAATTCAGAAAGCAGTATCTATAGAGAAGAAGAAGAATCTATTTAATCATAATCGTAATCTTCTACTTCACTGAAACTTTCATCGCTCGAAGAACTCGCCGTCGGAATTTCTTAATGTTATTATAAATGAGTCAGTGTAATTATCTACTTTTGGTTCTAATTGAATATATTTTTCCTCATGTTCTCGCGTCTTTCTCCAAACGTCACTAAACATATCCAGACTAATAGCATTTGCTTCCTTTCTAAATAATTCTTCCACAGTTTTCAAGTTAAAGTTCACATTTTGTGATGCTACTTTCCCTTTAATTATGCCCCATAGTAACTCTATTGGGTTGAGTTCTGGATGGTATGGTGGAAGGCGCAATACACTATGTCCATGATCTTTGAGGATTGCATCAAGTAAAAATTGTGTATAGTTTGGCTTATTTTTTTTAATAATGTGATAACTCTGATTATTAATTAGTAATTTGATTTTTGAAAAAAAAAATGCCGATTTTAGTCAAAATTTATATTTTTATAACAAGATCCTTATCATCCAAATTTCCACCTTGGTGAGAAAAATTGACATTTCTAATGAAAATGAACAAAAAATTAAATGATTTTATTAAATACTGTAAAATAGTCTATAATTCTTCCATTTACTGTATCACAAAATTCTTCATAGATTTTTAGATATTCGTACTACACCAATTACATCACCCTGTATTTATAAACAATTGCAAAATATGACACATACATAGGCCGGGAGATACTGACACAAAATTTCGGGTCATTTGTAACAGAATGGCGGTTCTACAGAGGTCTTATTACGCAATGACTAAAAGAAAAATGATGGTCAGAACGCTGGTACCGGCGGACTAGTCGCGTGGGCGTTAGTCGAACTCGTCGGATAAATAGCGAAAGTCAAACGATTTGTAACACAAAAATTTTAGAATTTACCGATAGCCCATAAAAAAGATGTAGGCGGTAGTGCGGTTTGGAATCGGAATCGGAATTGGAATTTGGAAGCGGTTTGGAATCGTCCGAAAAGTATGGCATGGCGATTTTAGTAAATGGCTGCACGACGATGGTTACCTGCGCAAAAGTTAGCCCGGTACAAATGGTTGAATTGTTTTTTTTAAATCAACGCATTCACGTCGGTATGGCGGACTGTAAGTCACATCGTAAAAGTATGGCATGACACTACCGCCTACATCTTTTTTAAGGGCTATCGGTAAATTCTAAAATTTTTGTGTTACAAATCGTTGGACTTTCGCTGTTTATCCGACGAGTGTGACTAACGCCCACGCGACTAGTCCGCCGGTACCAGCGTTCTGACCATCATTTTTCTTTTTGTCATTGCGTACTAAGACCCCTCTAGACCGCCATCCTGTTACAAATGACCCGAAATTTTGTGTCAGTATCTCCCGGCCTAACATGTGCAATGTGTAAATGTGTTGACGTTCCAGCTCTTCTTAATGGGCCTATATGAATGATTCTAATAAAAGTAATAAAATGGAAACATTGCCATATGAGAAGGTTCTTGGAAATTACATGGTTTATATTTCATTTAATGTGAATAATGTAATCGTGTATTTACTACGATATTACGAATATATCGAAATTGTATGTCAAAAATAACAAAAAAATAATAAATACGGTAAGTCCCGTTCGCTAACATTAAAAATTTACTTACTACCACCTCAATAGAAAAAGAAATATGTAAATACCTCGAGTGCGTACAAAATTATATAAATAATATAAATAATATTTCTCAAAGGAATATTTTAACTGAGTGGTTAAGATATCTCATAATGTTGCTATTGTATTCGTAAACAATATTTTTCTTAAATGAAAAATAAAGTAAAGAAACGTGAACTTCTTCACTTATTCATGTTCATTGTATAATGATTAAAGAATGATTATTGAGGTACCTATTCTCTTAGAAAATAACTTACATTTTTAATAATATTTTTAATTACGTTTTATTTTTTAAACATACTTAACCACCGAGAATACAAAAAGTCCATAGGTCCGTAACAGGATACTATAATTTAAACCATCACATTTGACAAGTCCTTAAATTTTACGTTATCTGTATTTTCGACTTTGCCGCGTTAACTATAAAGCTCGTTCTACACCGCTTCAATAAAGGGGAATCTACACGTGCGCAACCTGCACGTGCATCTTGCATGCACCCGCTCAACATCTGCCGTGGGTTCACTGCTCCGTCTGAGACCCTTCACTTGATAAGTGATGATATAATTGCGTACATTAAGATAGGGGATACTTCTTCAAACTATAAATCAGAATATTATATTGTAACAAAGGAAACTTGATAACTTTTTAATTCATTTAGAAGATCGGCTTGTTATATTTCATCTAGTCCTCTAATTCTTTCAAGCCGTAGAGTAAATTTTCGTTAATGCGGAAATTTTCTGTAAAATCGTATGAAACAAAACAGTCACATTTTTTTTTTTCAAACAATAGATATACATGATCAAAGCGTACAAACGCGAAAGATGAAGTGTAGTAGGAGGAAAAAGTATTCACAAAAATGTCAAGTAACAGAATATAAATGAGACTGGCCGGACAGTAAAGCAAAATGAGGGTAATTTTAGAAACAAAGATTTTACTTTTTATTTCTACCTACATACAAGAAAATTAAAATAATACATTTTTTATTTTTATTTTTATTTTATTTATTATGTGATTTATTAAGGTCATCCAACACCTGTCACAACAATACATATAGCTTAGGTACAAGTTACAATAAAAAATTTTGACAATTGTGACAAACAATTATAGGACAACACAACATGGAAAAAAAAAACAATAATAATTAAGTACATTTGAGTCAAGTCACGTCACAAAAGGAAAAGAATACAAACCAAATCAAGACAATTCTTTGAAACATTTACGTAATCTATGACAGTTGTCGTGAAAAATATCAATACAATTGGCATACTCATTGACTAGTTTACTTAATCTACAGACGGGGGAGTTTCGGCCAAAAACGGTCCTACGCAGTGGAGGAACCAAAGGTGTAATTTTATTGCGCGGGTATCTAGATGGAACTCTGAGATTAAATTTATTTAACAATTGCGGACAATCAATTTTATTCTGGAAAATTTTGGCTACAAAAACAATATCTGAAAAAATGTAACGATTTTCGAGGGATGAAATGTCAAAATGCGACAAGCGCCTTTGGTAAGAGGTGAGCCTTTTATGAGATAACCTGCTAGAGAAACTCAGGTGCCATAAAAATTTCTTTTGTATGCGTTCCAGTCTTAAAATGTGAGTCGCGTAATGTGGTCTCCAGACAACCGAGCAATATTCAAGAATACTACGTACGAGACTGTTGTATAACATAATCTTAGTTTTGGTGTTATGAAATCCTTTAGAATTTCTTACAATAAAACCCAACATCTTTGAAGCACGATTCGTAACATATTCAAGGTGATTAACAAAAGTTAGTTTACTGTCAAATAGCACTCCCAAGTCTTTAGTAACAGAATTCTCCTGGATTTCCATATTGTTTATGTGATATTTGAAAGGAATAGTTTTAGACTTTCTAGCATAGCGGATGGAAAAACATTTTTCAGTGTTCAATTCCATACCATTGCTACAGCACCATAAGGCTAACTTATCAAGGTCTTCTTGTAGTTTCAGTGCATCTTCAAAGCAATCAATAATTCTACAGAACTTAAGGTCATCAGCATACATGAAACAACGTGAATTTACTAATATTTCTGGAATTTCATTAACGAAGAAGTTAAAAAGAACAGGACCTAGGTGCGAACCTTGAGGAACTCCCGATGTAACATTGTGTGGCGAAGCATCAAACCCGTTAACAGCTACAATACATACTCTAATAGTAGGATATGTAATGAATTAGTGTCGTAATGAAAACAACAACAAAAAATTTGTTTTATTTTCAAGTCCGCAATTATTATGTGGCCTAATTTTAAACATTCCAATGTAAGGAGAATTTTTATAGCGAAGTATCTGCATATTTGTATTTTTTACTAACCTAATTTAATTTTACTTATATGTTCTTCTAGTAAGGTAAATATTTAATTATGTAAATAGCATAGTACTTCATAAAACCGCAACGGCTATTGCTAATCAGTTAACAGTGATATAACCGTGTAAACCGCATATTTATACCGCTTATAGACTGGGGTAGAAGCCTTTAAAAATAATGAAAAGATAAAAAAAATCGCAGTCGGATGAAACCCATTAGAAAAGGAGGGGAATATGATGAAAATAAAAGGAAAAATAAATTACGGTCAATCCGAGTTCGGGAAGTGGGAGGGGGGAGCTTTGAAGAGAAAAAATGGTTTCTCTCGATTTCCGACAAAACTACAAGTCCTACAGAAAAAAGTTCAATGGCAAAGTTGTAGGTAATTAAAAGTTCTACAACTTTTTTATTCATAATTTTTTCACATAACCTCAAAATTTAGGTGAAAAATTCAAAAAACCAAGTTTTTGGTCTTTTATTTTTATCTACTTCAAAATTTATTGTTTTTCTACGAAATTTGGTGGAAATTTACTTTATTATGTCCCAAATACACTGTAATTTATTTGATTGAAAATATTTATTTTTAAAAATAAACACCACCATAGTAAATGTTCTCAGGAAATGCATACAAACAGTGTGAAAATTAGCTTTTACTAAATCAGGCACACTTCTCGAACTCTATATCTTCTCTTGTATCGGCTTTTCGGTAATATTTCAAAAGAAAAATAATTATCTGTTCTAAGTTTAATATTTTACAGCATATTCAAAAGCAAAATGATGTCGATAAAAACATTTCAGGTAGTTCGAGAAGTGTGCCTGATTTAGTAAAAGCTAATTTTCACACTGTTTGTATGCATTTCCTGAGAACATTTACTATGGTGGTGTTTATTTTTTTTACACCATATGAAAGTAGAGATTTCAATGAATAAAAGGCACCCCAAGTTTTTGAAAAAAGCTGATATTGTGACGGGTGACTTTTCGATTGAAAATTAGGTTGTTTTTTTGATATTAATTCAAATTAAGGCGAAAAAATAAATATTTTCAATCAAATAAATTACAGTGTATGTGGGACATAATAAAGTAAGTTTTCACCAAATTTCGTAGAAAAACAATAAATTTTGAAGTAGATAAAAATAAAAAACCAAAAACTTGGTTTTTTGAATTTTTCACCTAAATTTTGAGGTTATGTGAAAAAATTGTGAATACAAAAGTTGTAGATCCTTTTATTACCTACAACTTTGCCATTGAACTTTTTTCCGTAGGACTTGTAGTTTTGTCGGAAATCGAGAGAGACCATTTTTTTCTCTTAAAAGCTCCCCCCTCCCACTTCCCGAACTTGGATTGACCGTAATTTATTTTTCCTTACATTTTTATCATATTCCTCTCCTTTTCTAATGGGTTTCATCCGACTGCGATTTTTTTTTGTTTCAAAAATTATCTACTCTAGTCTATTAGACGTAGATCCTTCCTTCCTTTTTAATATACACCACAACATATCACAAAGATACATTATAATATAGAGCATTTATCCATATCTACTTAATATTATAAATGCGAAAGTAACTCTGTCTGTGTCTGTTACTCAATCACGCCTAAACTACTGAACCAATTTTCATGAAATTTGGTATGGAGATATTTTGAAACCCGAGAAAGGACATAGGCTACTTTTTATCCCGGGAAAATGACGCAATCCCACGGGAACGGGAACTATGCGGGTTTTTCTTTGACTGCGCGGGCGAAGCCGCGGGCGGAAACCTAGTATTGTATAAGTAATACATATGTAGTTTGTATCGTGTTGAGCCAAATGAAAGATGCTGCAATGCAAGGAAAACATAAACGACGTTTATTTAAGTTAATACAATTTTTACTTCAAACAGAAATGCAGAGCTCTTAGTCGTTTTGCATATTTAACGTGTTTAAGGGCGAAAACTTGTACGTATATGGCAAGGTTACGTACACTCTTAGGCAGTTTATTCATAACGTAAAAGTTGCAAAAACAACTGCGAAAAGAGATGTGTTTTGTTCCTTTTCACCTCGTAGAAAATTTATTTTATTTCTCTCTACGAGATCTTACCAAGGAACTCACAAATCGAACACTTACGTTGTAACGTATAATATAATGAAAAGCAGACGTAAAATCACTGTTGTTGTTGGAATATCTTAAATTATTATAAAGAATTTCATCAATATATAAAACTACCAATGCTCAGAAATAAAACAAAATCTAGAAAGCGATTCCCAAATCCCAGGCCATTCTCAGATTTTTAGTACAGAAACAAGTGAAGCAGACAGTGATTTCGTTACGTAGAAGTACAATAATATTTTATTGTTGTTGGCTCGTAGCCGCGATAAATGGCAACCCAGGTAAAATTCCATTGAACCCGGCAAGTATTGTCGAGTTCTTTCAATTGTAATAATTGTCGCATTGAAAACTATTGAAAGCACGAAGTGTGTGTATAGTGTAGGACACGGCAGGTGTGTTGAACCGTGATATTTATTTTATATAAAAATAAATACGGGATAAATCATAATATTTTTTTTGTAGATTTTCTTGAAAAGTTAAATATGTAACATGGTCAGATGAGTTTCATAAGTCAATTGTATTTTGGTCAAATACCTAAGTGATATCAATCTTGCCTTGCCCAAAGTCTTCTAATATACGCGCTCAGATATAACTATAATTGAATATACCTAGACAAAAGTACCTACGACATAGTACTCAGTACTCGTGTTCTTTGTTGACACAAGTAGCAACACATAGCCAGGTTAATGTGTAGCAGTGAGTGTAGTTTGTATCTCGTTGTCAAAGTTAGATACAACCCAGCTATAAATAAAGATGTTCCTGAAAACTAACGTACTTTTAAGGAAAAAGATAAAATGAAGTACACTCGAGGGGGCAAGAACGCGCAGTCGACTTTCGTCTTTTTTTCATTTTTAGACACGGAATGTCCTTCGAGTTACTAGACTGGATAAAACGTGGAACGTGGAGTTAGGCAGTAAAATACATACTTTCTTGTTATATTTTCCAAATAATTTCTTGATAATTTATGAGTGAATTTAAAAATGTCTTTAAATACATAGACTCACCTTTAAGATATTATATAGAAATACAAGTCAGAAATGATTTACTGTATCATATTAATCGTTATGGGTCTACAAACCTACTGCATTCTTTTAAATAGTAGATAACGTAAAAATTTAATCTATTCTTACCTTATTATTTAAAACAAACTGTATCGCTTAAAGTTTGAACAAAAGGAATATAATGAGGAAGGTATAAAACCCTGACGTGGATAGAAAGCGGTAAGTGATATTAGGGGCCTTCAGGGATTAGATACCCTTAGCCCTTACCTCGTTCTGTTATTCTTATCGTGAACTTTGCCGTGAATAACAATGTATTGTTTAATGTTTATACCATAGGTTTATTACCTATATGTATATGTATTTAAATATATCTTTTTATGTCACAAAAGTTATTCGTATAGAAATAGGTAAAGAAAAACTCTACAATAATGATAAACGTGTTTAATTAAGAATGAAATTCTTAAATTTGTTTATTTATATAATTGCTTTTAATATAAATAATTCAGATCGGGACTTCATTATTTAAAGAATATACGCATGAAGTTAGCTTAGACCCCATTCCTAGTAGAGGTATAGAGGTATTATCGAAGCCATACAATTCATGTTATGCACGAGCCAAACAGTTTTCAAACGAAACAACCACATGGCATGGTATTCCTTTATATTCAAAAACACAGATCGCATTCAAGACCATAAAGCCTAGACTCAATAGGCAAAGCAGGTATTGTTTGCACACAAGCTCTACGCTAAACGCGAAGCTTTTAACCCAATAGTATTGTCATACTAATTATTCTAGGAAATGGGAATAAATCATAGAATTAATTGGCAACACTTGCTTATTAGACGTCACTTGTGTTCTATAATTGTGTAGCCAGTAACAATAATGTTTGCGTGTTCTACGCTGAGGTTGTTACCGAAACTAGATGTTTACTTGTTTACTATTACATATATTATTATGATGCAGAGTATTTCCCTTGAGTGAATAATATTATAATTGCTGTATCAAATCATAGGACATAGAGATCTATTCTACTTTGAAACGTGTCGTCGCTTTTATTTTTAGTATTTATGGTTTGTATTCGTATGTTCAGATAAATAAAGGTAACTTTCATTTTCAATTTTTATACGACCTTTTTTATACGTCCATAGTTCAATATCCTATATCTTCACCTATATTCTTCTTCTACCGTTTGAAAATAAGGTTGCAAATACTTCCCATCAAGATAACATCTATGCAAGAGATGCAACGTAAGTGTTTGTGAAAGCCTTTAGACACTTCACACAAACTAGACTGCATATTGGAAAACCCTTAACAGGAGTGCAAGGATCTGACGTGGCAGGACTTTTTTCAACGATTTTCTTCATTTTGTTTAATATTGAAAAACAGAACTTGTGAGCGTTAAGGAAATGCAATTCTTAATTTTTTTTAATAAAATAATATACGTATTTCTATTTTGCTTTGTAATTAATTCAGATATTGATAAATCTCCATAAATAAAGAAATGTTAATCATAACATTCAGAACTATACTCTTGTTGGTTGTTGTTAGTTTATTTCCATCTTTTATAAATATCAGTTAAGTTAATAGGCCACTTTTATTTACATTACAAAGAGTAGGTATATAGCTAAGGCACAGAATACCTACATAATAGTAGATAATAGCTAGGTATATGTATAGGTAGTACAAACTACAAGTTTCACAGTTTATGATAGTAGTATAAATATTTTGATATACATATTTTGATACTTTTACTGTTTTTGATACGCGTAACGCGATGTTATTTATATTGGACAAAAGCCACTGTTATTTTGATGCGTTTAAATATAACTGATACCGGTTGGCGGTTATACTGCGACCAGTTTTAAAATGCAACTTTTATTTTTAACGAGACGACATCGAATATTCATCGATAATTGTTTAAAACATGTTCAATGAAAGTTAACGAATATATCAATTGCCTTAGCGACAATTTTTAAAAGAAAACCTGTTTTATTAATTTAATGTGTCACAGATTAAAAAGAATCGATGCAATTTCAACAGACTATACACATTGACTAAAGCAATTACTTGTAGGTATTCTCATAACGCCTCTTTTGCTAGATTTTATTATTATATTATTATCTCTGCATTAGCAGATTTACATATGTACGTAAGTATATAAATATAATGTATACTTTGATGAATACAATTATGATTATGAAAACAAAAAATAAGTTCTATAAATACAAGATAAACATCTTAAAATGAATTTAATTAACATTTCTGGCATTTTGTTCTTCAGACAAGGACAATTGTGACTTTCCAAAACAATGTTTTATGTGACAACAAAGTACATATTATTAACAATAATTAATCTTGCGTGGGCTGGAGTCACAACACTTAAGCTTATTACGTTACAAAACTAAATGGAGAGAAAGGAGCTATAGAAATAATTTTATCGCTAACAGAGGTTTAGAAAAAACAACTTTATTTCATCGACATAAAGATCATTAAAAATAAAAGTTCTGTAGGTATAAGTTACACAAAATCCCGAAATAAACTAATTCTAGCCTAAGGCGTTAGTAATTTACTTGAATAGAATGTTTATTTCACTGAAGTATTTAAAACAAACATTGTAGCAAAAGATTTTTTTTAGAATAGAGCGCTACAAATACTAGAACCATTAGTTTTATGGTAGAATAAAAATACATAAAAAAAACTATATTTAAACGCTGGATAAAAATAGATGATTCCAAAATAACATTAAATCATGATGTTATTTTTTTAATTAAAATTGCAATATAAAACTACTTAAAATTAGTTGTCACTAAAAAGTTTTTAGGTGGCATATAGCCAAATTTTACACTACAAACTTTTCCTACTGCCTCTGCATCTCATTTTGGTACCAAACTATTTCCTTCATTCTAGAATCTATTTATTTATTAATTTACTAAGTTATAATATACAATATAATATTTAATTGAAATTAAATAAAAATAATGTTTCCTATATGGATATTGGATATTAAGAGACATTTTATGAAGGAATATACTCAATTAATGAATTTATGGGCTAATTCTATGAGAGATACCGACTCTGTTTTATATTGATAATCAGTAATTAATAGATAATGCAAACGCTTTTCGTTTTCTCTATAGACTTTTATTTTCACAAATAAAAAAACAATAACGCCTCTCCTTGTGTTTTCTAATAAATTTTCTCAGATACATGTGTGTTGTTAGTTTTCCATTTATATAAATCCTTGGATAATTTCATCACGTTTTATTTACATTAAAAGTAATGAAAAATATCGAAAGTAAATATTTATTATTTAGATAAGAGAATCTGAGATGCGTGGACATGTTTACATTAGATATTCGTTGATATTCACAAATATTTGTAGGGCTCTAGTTTGATAAAATTTTTCGTCAATATTCAGAAAATTTCCCAGAAGGCTACTTTGCGATGTTTTTTTGAAATGTCTTCAGTTATAAATAAAGATCAACTTAATATACTGCGTGTGTTAATATACTGTGTTAAGCACATAAAAAGAAATATGACATCTCAACATACCCATCCCTTATTTGACGATACCAACTGAGGTTACTAAGGTTGAATTTAATAATTAAAAGAATACAAAGAGTTAAGGACATTACAAATCTAAAAAAATAAAGTAAAGTAAATATACCTCCAAACTTCATCTTTTTCAATATAGTTATAATTCTTGAGCCTTTGGGTTTTTAAATCATGTCTGTTAACACTTTCATTCTTACCTAATTCACAAAAACAAGTATTAAATAATAAAAAGCCCCATAGCTTTAAATTTTGACCTACATCTTTGATACGTAAAATGTATTTAAACTATATTAAAATTAAATATCTCTGTAGACTGTACAATTTAAAAAGCAGTAAATAACATCGGCGTGCGAGAGTCGAAACGAAAATTTTAAATTTTTAACGAGTGCAACTTTTAATAATGATTTAGCGCGGTTCATTTTTCTACAAAATGTAAACATAATTTCCTTGTTTTTTTTTGTATTTTTACTGCATAATCTCTACAAAAACATCCCTACAATTCGATATTTTTGTTTGTTCGTTTATCTTTCACGTCGCAACTGATTGCGGTATCCTTTTTCAAGGGAGAGTTGCAACATTTACCTTACGCTAAAAAAATGTGAGCCGTAAAATATTGTTCTGTAAATATGTACTTCAAATTATTCTGTATTAATAACGGAAAAAAATATATTTGATGTTGTGAAGGCCGGTTGATGACTTAATGGAATGGAAGTGGAACACAAACCTTATTACTGGGTCCCTCATTTAAATACATTACGAATAATACACATTCCTTATGTAGTTATTTACTGAATATACTTAATGGACTATAATAAATAATGCGCAATGGTTGTAGCAAGAAATGTTTTTGTATGAAAACAAAATATTTCATTCTGTCAAAGGATTTACATCCGAAATCGTTTTATTTTTCAGACTATCGAGTTTTCTATCGAGTCATAAATCAAAAATAAATTAAAACGCAAAGATACAAGTTTTGATAGTACCTACCTACTTATACGTACATACGTCTGTCCTAGTTCTCGCTATTTAAACACATCTATTAGGTAATTGCTTTTTAAATGACTAAAAAACGCATGTAGATCCAAGTATTTATGTGATTTAACACTATCAAAAAAAAATTCCCGCCATAAAAATTCAGTCGACACGGGCAAAGGATTTCCGACATACAGCCGTACTATAAAGACAGTGCACACAAATCTAAAGCCTCCTACTCACCCATAAATAGCCGCAGCACCTGCAATAGCGCCGCCACACTGCGCGGCTACATACAGCGCGGCTCGGAGCGGCGACACGCGGCGACGCACACACAGAGCGGCGGATACCGCCGGGTTCACGTGTGCACCTGGTTCAAAACGTCATTCTTAAAAAAATATAATGCTGGTTGCAAAATGTTCAAAAAAAGACCGAGTAAAAAGATGACAAAGAAGTATGTTACAGAAAAAAATGGTGGGTCATGGGTGTGACAAAAAGAAAAAAAATTGCGATATGACAAAAAACGCTTTATGGTTACCTATTTGATTTTTAGAATTATTATTATTCCCGTAACAAAATTTTAAATTATACAGGTAAAATAGGGTAAAGGTACGCAAACTAATGATATGATACCTTTTGATGAATTCCAAAATATGTCAATAATAAATAAAGTTATCTACTACCGGCTACATATCGGAAGATTATATACTTAAACCTTTTTTCTCATGGATACAAAACGTAAAACAAAACAAGCATATGGAATTGTAATAAGATATTATGTTATCAGTTATGTATTTCTGTTGTAGTTACATGAACGTTAGCTTACGGCAGTAAACCTTTTGTATAAGTGATACTTAAAATCTTCAACTAAATATTATGATGAACTAGTAGCTGGTACAATTTCTTGGTATATTTTATTATTGACATAAATTGACATCTGAAACTCTTCCAAGAATTTCCTCAGCAGAATTTTATGTGTAAAAACTGCCAAAGTGCCTTAACTCTGCCGGCTGAGACGTCTGATTAGATCTAAAGTTAAGCTTTCCCTCCAACAAAGTGTAGGTTACGTGCTTAAGTATTTTGTAATTAATATTTCAGTCTGGTTAGAGCTATACGAAAACTTTATACAAGGAAGCTACAGCGTAATATTATTTCATATAAAACGTCGGGCAATTACGTACAAAATGCATTCCATTTGCATACGTTTGCACTGCGTTGTTAGTTACTCGAATTAATTTTAATATTTCACGAAATGCTTTCTGTTGGATTAGTTTTTTAACATCGTTGTTAGGCGGAAAAGTAGGTAGGTACATTTGTATGGTTTGCAACAGCGGTTTATTATTGTGACTATCCACAACACTTCTTAATATTATACAAAAAAAAATAAATAAAATAATGACTTTACCATTCTGTAGTAAAATGTTTCTGCTCTGTAGTAAATGCATGTAACTGACAAAGACTTTTTGAATATCTTTCAAAGGTGAAATCTTTTTCGACAAAACAAAATTTGGCAGCAATACGAGACTGCAATAATCACAGACATAGTGGCAATAATCACCAATAATCCATCAAAATGGAGTACAAAATGTGAAAAGGTTATTGGTAGTGTTAGGAATATTTGCTTGAGAATTTGTGTGTTTATCTTCAAGTATGTTGCTCTGGTAGCAACATACCTATACTTGAAGATAAACACGCTTTCAGTGAAAATATATTCCTAGCTGAATGTACTAACTAGGTATTTTTTTTTATTAAATTTTTTTTTTTGAATTTGATGTAATCCACATCAAACTAAGAATAAAAACAGGTTCAGGTAAATTGATAAGTGTCCTGTAAACTATACTTCTTCAGTAAAATATATTGTAAACGAATATGATGGATAATTAAAATATACAGCCATGTTAAATTACCATCACATCGATGCGTTTGGAAATTTATACCGTATACGCCATTCAGTGTTGCGAAAATGAGATATTTATGCTTCCATAAACGTTTCATATTTCAGGATAATCGAATTTAAAATCAATTCTCTTTCAAAATGGTTTATAGTTTCATAATTTTGCCTCTCTCAGCGTTCAATCCGGATAGCAAAATTATTTTTTAAATTATGTATTTATAAAATATTTGTCAATTTTTGTACATAACATGTATGTGCTTAATATTATTTTTGACAACTATATTCAACATATAATTAAATGCATTATTGAAGTCTACGACGACAACACCTCATTCGGGCTTAAGTTTGTAAATTAAAACAAGCAGAAATCATTAAATTAAACAAGACTAAACGATAACATATAGATATACCTATTTCGCCTCAGTCAGGCATATTCGGGTAATTTTCAAATATTAGTTAAGTAGGTACTGGATAGCTGCCAAAGCGACATTAAAATAGATCGTTGACATGAGACCGTTAACCGCGTTGCACAAACTAAACCGCATCTAAAACCGATAGGTACATTGTATCAAACTACGGTTAATCTGTATGTGTGTCACCCAATCAAGCAGGAACTACCATCCTTATCATTCCCGTTAATATAGATCTGAATGTGTTTGTTCGTCTTTCTTTACGTCACGGCGGGGAGATTTTATGTTTATAGTTAAGATGCTAAACAGTGACATAGGCTAGTTTTCACCACGGTGAATTATCTGTGGACGAAACCACCAGCGGACAGCTTGGTTTTCTGCATGTTTATAGACGAACTCGTAGGTTTATAGTCAAACAAATAACATGGTACACAGGTAATCCTATTTCGTAATTAACTAGACCTTTTTTTCTTAGAATGCAACGGAATTCAAAAGCTACCTCTTGTTTACGCTTACCACAAAACCAATTTACTCTCTCTCAGCACTCTATCCTCATTTTATTTGCGAAACATATACCTAAACAGTACAATTTTTTGTAGTAAAACGTAACTATTTCATTATTGTTAAATAAATAAAAGATTATTTGAAAATTTCTATTATCAAAACATACCTCACATAACAATAAGTAAAAAGGAACTTATTCTGTATTCATTATTATACGTCATCTTTCTTATATTACGTCTTATTTATATTATATATTATGTCTTATTTATACGTCAAGCTTTTTAATACAACCCTACTAAAGTTATAAGAAATATTTCTGTTACAATAACTGAATAACAATGGCAGGTATTTATTACATTAGGGCAGAGAGCCGTCGAGGGTAACAAAATGCCAGCAAAATGAAATCTTTCCCCCAATAAAACTGTCGTGACGCGAATTCGTCATCTTACAATATGAATATTATGTGAAGAACATGCACTGAATGTAGTATTAAGTATGTTGTTTATGTTCAAAGTATATTCTTTAGAGCTTTATCGTTATAAGTAATAAGTACATTTTTTAATGTTGTAGTAAGGAGATAATTAATAAAAAAAGCGTTAATGCTGCCTGCACCTCTATAGTTTAAGACTTTCAAACAGGTTTTTAAATTAGAAATTCATTTCATACTCCCATAAACAAAGGTAAAGTAATTACTTTACAGACGTTAAAAATGTATGTGAGATATTTTTTTAGTGTTAGTGCACACGTGTAATTATTAAAAAAATATTCTCTACATATGTGGTACAGAATCCCGTATCATATCGATTAGTTCATAATAGCCAATCTCAAAATAGGGATGTTGACCCATTATGGCAAATTAGAGCGACGTCAGAGAGTATAAATTTAAAGATTTATTACGGCCCTGTTATTATTCTCCAAGTTCAAAATTAGACCTCGATTGTTGGAGCTTAGGGACACGCGTTGTCAATTTAATATAATTTAAAATGTCATTGTTCCGTCCATCGCGATCGCCGTTATTAATATGACGAGGGGATGAAAGGGTGAAGGGTAACACGTGTGATGTGGCCTTAAAATAATATTTATTGAATATGGCATCGTTATAATTTTGAAGGCTCGTTTCAGTGTCCGCATAAGGCCACAGAGTGTCTACGATAAGCTACTTATCATTTATTCATTTATTCAGTTCTTAATGTGTGAACAATTTGTATGTGTGAAAGACACAATGCATCATAGCAAATATGAATACCTGATAAATAATTAACGATTATAAATATATTTTATTACAACAATTAGTGCGTATCACCTGATACTAATTACTTCTATCTATTTTATGGCGAGAGCTTTTTTCTTTTCGCTTTGTTTGCTTTGTATAACAATTTAATAAATTTATAAATCCTCTGCTTGCATTATCAGCTCACGCTAGCGCATACTTAGCTTATTTTAAACTTTATCCTTCCATGCTTTGTTTATATATTCCGAGTACCAATTATTCGTCCAAAATAAATTATAGCATCAAAACATACCAATTCTAAAGCATTGTTTACTTCCTAAAGAACTTGAAGAGAGACGGATTATAATAATGACAATATTTTGGAGAACTAACAAAAGTCGGAGATGGTGTTGTATAATGTATTACAAATATCATTCAATTTCTATTTAACTCAATTAATCTCATTGTTTTGATCATAGTAGATTAATAGATAAACCACAGTCCACAAATTTTACTATCGAATAATGTAACAAATTAGTTTACTGGCTAAGAAATTCAATTTCTAAAGCAATTTAGAAAACAATATAACTTAGGGCGAAAGTGAGAACACCTGGCCAGGTTAGCAGGTAGAAACACGTGATGCTAACAAAATATTATTATTATTAGATACTGTATGCATTTCAAGCTACCAGACTTTTGCTTGCTAAAATATGTAAAGTAGATGACGTTGAGTTAATAAACGGACGGTAATAGGTGTTTTTACCCTAATTAGACAATTTTGTTATTTTACTTTTAAAAGGGCCATTTTTTTAATATTGGGTATCCGGACATTCACTATTTTACCTTAATTAAAAAAAATGCACAATTTAAAATTTATAGACTTAATGAGACGATCCAGTAGTTGATTTTGTATAAAACCTAAAAAGCAAAGCTTCCACACGTAGTATTTATATTCTCTTTGGCTTCCACTTTAATTAATAGTTCAAAGCTTTAGTGCTCAATCGAGTGTAAAGTTCTCTAAAACATAACTTCATACGAGCCTAACGAGGCAAGTACCTACTTATCTCATGTTAGTTGATATTTCATCTCAAAAAATGGCCTAGATTTATTAATATTTAATATCCTGCAGATAGAGCAAGTACTTAAGTTACCTACTTTTATATAAAATATATAAGTACTTATACCTATTTCTTTTCTTGTTTTTATGTTTAAAATTAATTTCTTACCAGATATATGAGCGAAGCATAATGTCAGTGTAGCGATAGCACAGCCGGAAGCGAGGGCCGTAGAGAGCAGCACAGCTGAGGCAGATGCTCCCACACCCGCGCCACCAGCTGCCCCGCACACGATAAAAACATACAAAAAGGACGCAGCACACTCAGCCACCACAGCCTTCCACAACGAAAGAGTCCGCACTTCCAACCTCGCCGGCACTCTCCCGGTCAAACCAGTGTCATTCGTATTCGCATCCCTACGTAAACTATCCAATTTCTCAAACAAAGTAACGATATGCTGTTCCAAATTGTCATCCGAAATGTTGAACGTTTGCTCACCCATTTTTTTATCTATGCAATCATTACAAAAAAAAAACAAACACAATTTTTTATCTATGCAAAAATTCACACGGCTATGACGTCATTTCGATTTAATTAAAGAACGCGGGATGACGTTAAATTTACGCGCGTAAAGTGCAACGGACGCCCACGCGTTTCGATGCGGCGTGGCTAGGTCCGTAACGCGCGTTGAATGAACGATCACTGACACTGAATGAAGCTGAGAGCGGGGGGATCCGCCACTTGTTACACCCCCGCCGAAACCTGCAGGGTGGTTACAAGTTGCTGCGATAACACAATACAACTTAATTGTGTTAACCATTACCATATTTGAAACCACCATAAAAATGGGGTCAGGACAGATAGGGAATAAATTGTTTTATCTCGTTTATCCGTTCTGTAAACAGATGGTTAAAAATTTTATTTATTGGAAAATCCATGTTACTTATAGAGCATTTCGGTTCCTTTGTTCTCAAAAATAAAAAAGGATGTAACTGCATTCGTATTAAATGTATATTTTGAAAACAAGTTCCGCTTTATTGAATACTAGGCGAATTTTTCTCTGGATTGAACGGGAATAAAAAATATAGCCTTTGTCATTCGGTTATATATTTTTTTTTGCAAATCGGTTTGAATTCTAGCAAATGAAGAAACCACTCTCTCTTCTTTAAAATGGTAGTTTAGACCTCCTCGCCCCGGCTCTGCCCAGTGTCTTATAGTCCATAGTAATAATATCACAGTATATAGAATATCACAGTATATAGAAATATGGTTGTTATACTGTAATAATATACATGTAATATTATAAAATGCGTGAGAAACTCTGTCTCTTCTTCACGCTTCAACCACTCTACCGATTTAGTTGAATTATCTTTTCATATTTTTTTTATCATTTTGATGATATCTAATATTATGTAGCTCGCTACTTGATACCTACATAGATGATAGAGTAACCAATAAGAACAGAAATATTCAATAATTGGAACGAAATATAGTTCTTGAAATAGCTCGTTCACACAAATACAATCTTATAAAGTTCAGGTTTGTAATTTGAGAATAGGTGTAATTTGACCTATGTAACGAAAATACATTGACTTTTAAAACATGAAAGGAATTTCGAAAATATTCAATTTGTATGAAAAACAGCTAACTAGGTACCGTGGGATAAATTGTACGACACAAACAAAACCGCGACCTATGCGTAGAAGTCGTACTTATATAATTTATATAATACTAGTGGTCCGCCCCGGCTTCGCCCGTTTACATATTTCGCAATAAAAGGTAGCCTATGTCCTTTCTCGGGTATCAAAATATCTCCATACCAAATTTCATGCAAATTGGTTCAGTAGTTTAGGCGTGATTGAGTAACAGACAGACAGACAGAGTTACTTTCGCATTTATAATATTAGTATGGATTTTAGTTATAAGTATTACAGTTCCTGTCAGTCGTCGCTTGTATTATACCTACACGAACTTGAATATTATTAAGTTCTACTTAAGTACTTAGTAATCTTTGGTATTAACTATTATGTAAATCCACTACGGTTTTTGAGTAGCAAATAGCAATCAATGGACTTTCTTACAGAAGGAGTGTTATAACATGGTTATAACCTGACAATCGATATTATATTTTATTCACTAGCACTTTGTAATAAATTTACGCACGATTTCTGCCTTCAATGTGAAGATGTTACGGTAATTTAATTCATAAGCATTTCCTCTGCGGTTTAATTTCAAACCAAAAGCAATCTTATATACTTTCCTCGAGTTTTATTTTCGCGACAAAATACTAGACTTTTCTTGAAAGCTCAAACCTCCATTAATAAACAGATATTTTGGCATTTTAAATATGTAGAAATAATTCAACATAAGTTACTAAACACAAGCCGTACAAGTCTTAGTAAGTCGTGTAATATGTGCAAAGAAAATAATTTAACGTAGCTTACGTTTTGCCAGCTCAAGTGATTATTCAAGCCCGTTAAACCCAAGTGTAGGCGTTCTCAGTTATCACACACCCTCGCTCTATAGAATTATTTCCAGCATACGCGTCCTACGCATTTTAAATTTAACGTCAAAGAAGCTAAGTTCCTTAGGTAAAAAGTAGGGTTGTTGAGGATTCCTCTTCCGCTTCCTCATAATGCGGAAGTTCCGCAATATTTTGGGTTCCTCAACCGTTACCGCATCCTCAAAAATTAAATAAAAAAATTCCTCTTCCGCTATCGCTTCCTCAAAATTTAGAGGAAATTTATGAGGATGCCGTATCTACGACAACGCACACGCTGCAGCGCGATGCCGGGCCGATCCGATCGGGCGGAGACTCTATTCGACTAGGTTTTATTCGTATGTACAATTGTAATAAAAATGTAGTTCGTTGTAATGTATGCAAATATCTCGACAAAATCTAATCGATTTGAGTCACTTTTTTTATTGAGATAGATTAGGTTTTGTCGAGTAATATGCATAAACAAAATCATACCTGGGGCAAAAAAGGAAAAATGTATGGGATTGACATTAGATAGACCACGTGATCTAACGCGGCGTATGTCAATCCCATACATTTTTGCCTTTTCTAACTTCGTTATCGTTTTTTAATTGTTACTTTGTCTAAGGCCCCTGAGTCCGACTCGTGACTCAAATAGTATAGTATAGGCTAGGCTTTGTAAATTCGCGATCGGGCGAGCGAGACCATGCCACCCGCGCTGTTACTTGCCTGTTTTTGCATATAATATTTTTTTTGCAATTTTAATAAGCTCGAAAACTGTTGGACCAATTAATATATTTATTGAATATGAACACTGAGTAAGATGCTTTTTTATGACAAAGGGGCAATTTTCCTAGTAGTTAAAATATCAATATTCAATAATATGTACAGACAGGAGAGTGGCTTTTGTTCAAATTTTATAATTTTTAATTTTGATTATAATTTCCTATCATCCTCGTCCTCATCCGCTTCCTCTTCCGCTTCCTCATCCGCATCCTCTTCCTCAAAAAAATATCCTCATCCTCATCCGCATCCCCTAAATTTGCGCGTGAAAATTCCTCTTCCTCCTCCTCTTCCTCATAATCACTTCCTCAACAACCCAAGTAAAAAGGTAATTCATTTTTTTTTCTTAATTTGAAATTTAAATGCTTTAGTAGAAGCACAGAATAATAACTAGTAGCTAGCTAGTAGAAGCTAGTAGAAGTTATTCTAAGGTTATTCTTTAAGCTAAAAAAAAAATAAAAATTGGAGGAAGGAATTAGGTAGGTATGTTATATGTATGTTTAAAAATTCAAAACAATGTTCTTGAGAGCTGAGCATAAGTGGACGTGGATGAGTTTGTTTATTATTATGTTTGTTTGTCTTTCTTTCACGTCGCAACGGAGATTTTAACATTTTAGGGTATAATTTTTACGTCTGGAGATAGTTAAGAGCTTGGTTATGAGGCTTGAGAGTGACATAGACTACTTTATTTATCGGAATCTCCAAGACACCAATGAACACTATTTAAGAAAAGGGAAAAGAATAGTACTTCGAATTAATATTCTGGATAGTAAATGAAGACAATAATTTCAAATTCAAAATACAATACCGGAAAAACGGAACCAGTTTAAAATTTATATTAACACCATCTCTTGGTGTTAGCTACTTGTTCAGCTAAGTATTAGAAATACATCTTGTATGGAAAAAGTGTTATTTCCTGATAGTAAAAAAATGATTACTGCTTAAATATATAATTAATATTTGAATAATATGTGAGGCGTCAAAATTATGATTACATTAAAATACTTGTATCCAGACAAAAGGTGTCAAATTGAAATTAAAAAACATTTTGACAGATAAGAAATAGTAACAGCGCCCTCTTCAAGTTGAAGCTAAAAAATGTATTTTTTGTAATGGTGGTCCGTGGTTGTCGTAATGAATATCGACTGACTAGTTGACTGCGTCTATTTTTATTTGTATTTTGTAGTTAATTAGAGTTAATCGCATTATTTAATGTTGTGGCTGCGGCCATATCATGCTTTCTTATGTCGGGCTTAGCTAAAACGCAAGTTTTGGTCGAGGAGGGTGGAAATCAGTGTAGAAAACGTTCTCATACAGATAGCGAACAGTGTACTAAAAGAGCAAAATTTGACGATATGAGTGCAAGTGAAAAGAAATCGAATTTCTCCATGTTGAATCCAAACTCAAATGGAACAATTAAGCTAGCATCGTCGTCCATGAATAAGCCTGGTGCGACGGCAAAGAAGCTAGTAATAAAGAACTTCAAAAGTATGTTTATGCTTGTTACCAACGGGCCGTCATATCATAACCTTCCTTCGTGACATCTGGTAATGAATGCGTGTGTGTTGCAGGTAAACCGAATCTTCCAGAAAATTATCAAGAAACAACATGGAGCAAATTACGAGAGGCTGTGATCGCGATCCAGACCTCGAAAGCTATAGCCTATTCCCTGGAAGAACTTTACCAGGCAGTTGAAAATATGTGCAGTCATAAGGTAAACAGAAGTTGGTAATCCAACGAGGTGAACCTTGCTGCCAGCTGTGTCTCATTCTTGGCTGCATATCAAAATTTGAATGACCCTTTATTTATTTTCAATTATCAATTAAATTATATTGGAAGTGCTCCGAATAGTACAGACACAATGAAGATTTATATTCACTATAGTATTATATTGCTATTAGTTCTGATTTTTCAATCCATGGATAAAACTTACCCACCCAATAAAGTATTACACGATAATATTAAAATGTCACCGGTAAACTGTCAAAGACGGGCAAAGAATACATTTTTGAAATGGTAGTTTAATACATTATTAGACGAATAAGTATTAACCAAGGATTGAAAAATCAGCCCTTAGTGTAGTAATTATTGCTGGCACACACAATGTGTTTTATTTTTATTTGAAATAACCTCAAAATGTGGTCTCTACCGATACATATTTTCAATTATTAAAAAAAAAAATTAAAACAAGATAAAGAAAAATCCTCACGTCAAAGCATTAGAATGCTAAAAAACTTAAATATTAAATCATTGCATCAAAATAAATTATGATTGGCATTTATATTTAATTTTTAAATTCTTCATTCTAACAACTAATCATTTTCGTTCTGATTACGCTCACTTGCAGTCCATATTAGAATATCAATACATCTTCTTTGTATTAACCCAATAACAAAAAATTAAACACTATAATATACATGCTCAGAAAACAAAGTTAATAATACTACTAATTGCCGATTTTTCAATTTTTGGTTAAAACTTATCGGCCCAATAAAGCAAGACAATAATATTAAAATGTCATTTGTAAACTATCAAATACAGGTAATAAGAGTACATTTTTGAAATGGTAGTTCAATACATTATTCAACAAACATGTTTTAACCAAGGATTGAAAAATCAGCCTTAATTCTAAAGGTATTGAAATGGCCTTCAATCTAAATAAATCTAATGAAAAACCTTATTTGTAAAGTGAATTAAGTACATGATAAAATTAAAATTTCCAGATGGCTTCACAACTATACGTAAACTTAACAAACCTAGTAGAAGCCCACGTTAAGTCTAACATAGAGCAGTTCCTCTCCGAGAGTATGGACAGACAGGTCTTCCTCAAGCGCATGGACGACTGCTGGCGGGCACACTGTCGGCAGATGATCATGATTAGAAGCATATTCTTATACCTGGACCGCACTTACGTGCTTCAAAATCCTAGTATACACTCTATATGGTGAGAAGAGTCCATGCTATTATTCAGACTCTTGAAATTAATATTCATTATCTAATTTGTGTTTTGTGTGTACAAAGTTTTGAATAGTTTTGTTTCACTTTGTAACAACTTAGATATATAGTTTACTAGCTGCGCTTCGCGGTTTCACCCGCGTGGCTCCGCTCCTGTTGGTCTTAGCATAATGATGTATAGCCTCAAAATGTGGCCCCCTATAACCTTCCTCGATAAATGGGCTATCTAATATCGAATTTTTTTTTCAAATCGGACCAGTAGTTCCTGATATTAGCGTGTTCAAACAAACAAACAAAATCTTCACCTTTATAATATTAGTATACAATTTCATTTTGTATAGAAACTGAACTTAACAAACAGAATTTTAAATGTTCAGAATTAAAAGCAAAGTTATATTTAGTATTTATTTATAAGAGTGGTTTCTCTTCTATATATGAATTTTAACGAAGAATTATTGCAGTTTTTATATCTTTATACAACTGAGAAAATCTAATTCTGATCTTAAAAAAATTTTCTCTAAAATTTTCTATATAATTTCTATATTGTTATATTCACAGGGACATGGGTTTAGATTTGTTCCGACACCACATAGCAATGAATACGTTGATACAAACGAGAACAGTGGATGGGTTACTGCTTCTAATTGAAAGGGAGCGAGGCGGGGATGCCGTGGATATCTCGTTGCTCAAGAGTTTGTTGAGAATGCTCTCTGATTTGCAGATATATCAGGATGCATTTGAACATAAGTATGTTGAAGTTGACTTGGTTTGTATTTTTAATCTTGTTTTGATAAAAAATATCATAATTTTAGGAGTTCAAAGAATAGGTATTTAAATAAAAAGCAAATGTATAATCTATATATATAAAAATGAAACCCGTTTCGCGTTGTCACGGCATCACGTGTGAACGGCTGAACCGATTTCGATAATTCTTTTTTTAAAATGTTTGTGGAAGTCCAAGGATGGTTATGTACCACGGGCGAAGCCGGGGCGGACCGCTAGTTTAAAATAATTAATTGATTTATTTCCTCTTAACTAAAAATTTCTATCCGAAAGACATTAACTTTTAATCAATTTGACAAAATTACACAACAATTCATAATAATAAATATGAAATTGAATCTCAGACACAATATTTATTTTTAAATATGATTCTGCTCAATTTAGTCAAATGTCCCATATTTATTTTTTAATAATTGAAAGCCAGTGAACTATACAATACAGTCCACCCCACAGGTTCCTGCAAGCCACAGAACGGTTGTACGCAGCGGAAGGCCAACGCCTGATGCGCGAGCTGGCTGTGCCTCAGTACCTTGCGCATGTCGAGAAGCGACTGCGAGAGGAGAATGAGCGCCTGTTACATTATTTGGATGTGTGCACTAAGTTAGTAAAAAAATAATAAATAAAAACTCTTTATAAGCAAGTAGACAAAATGAAAAATTAACAAATGTACTTAAAAACTACTTAGTGATGTCATTGTTGAAATAATTATCATCTTTTTTGACATCTTGAAACTTTGAAACATGTTTCATCACTCATCATCCTAGTTGAAATGTTATATGACTATTTGGCATAAATTAATAATCATCATCGTTATTGAAACATATTATTTATCATGTTTGAAGTTATTGAAATTTGTTTCATCACCATTGTCATTGTTGAAATATGTTACATGGCTTAACAATGAATTAAATATCCTTCATCATCATTATTGGAATAAACTTTTCATCATTTTTGTAAATGTGATGTGTGAACATGTTTTCATTGTCATTGTTAAAGTATATTACATATAATGATATAAAGTATATTATCTGTTTCTTCTACCAATCAATCGGATATATTCTATAAACTTTTTCTTCTTCCAGATGGCAGTTAATCCACACAGTAGAGAAACAGTTGCTAAGCGAGCACCTTACGGGAATACTGAGCAAAGGCCTGGAGTCCCTCATGGATGGGCCGCGGCTCAACGACCTGACTACTTTATATAATCTATTCAGTCGAGTTAAAGACGGGCTCAATGAATTATGTAATCACTTTAATGCGTATATTAAGGTGAGTGACAAAAATTATTTTTGGATAGAATTGCTTTAGTTGTGTTGAATCTAAAAAGGGAGTTTCTGTATTGTCCTACTTCCGACTAATATTATAAATGCGAAAGTTTGTGAGGATGTGTGTGTGTGTGTTTGTTACTCTTTCACGCAAATACTACTGAACCGATTACAATGAAATTTAGCACACATGTAGAGGGTAACTTGGATTAACACATAGGATAGGTTTCATCCCGGAAATCCCACGCTAACGGGAACTATGTGGGCTTTTCTTTCTGTTACTCAATCACGCTTTAACTACTGAACCAATTTGCATGAAATTTGGTATAGAGATATTTTGATACCCAAGAAAGGACATAGGCTACTTTTTACCCCGGGACATAGGATAGGTTTTATCCCGGAAATCCCACGGGAACGGGAACTATGCGGGTTTTTCTTTGATTGCACGGGCGAAGCCGCGGGCGGAAAGCTAGTAAATAATAAATGTGCAAAAAATAATTGCAGAAAAAAGGTAGAACAATAGTAATAGAGCCGGAACGGGATAAGACGATGGTCGCCGAGCTGCTGGACTTCAAGGAGCAGCTCGACAACATTGTGAACAGCTGCTTCCAGCGGAACGATAAGTTCCTCTACTCCATGCGAGAGGCGTTCGAGTTCTTCATCAACCAACGCCAGAACAAACCGGCTGAACTTATTGGTGAGATTTCATGATAATTGTCTAGGATTGTGTTATTTAATCTATTCGTCCTTAAAATTATATACCGGAAGTTTTGTAACTATTTTGAAAAGAAGGTAAAACTTAATTGGAGCTTATTGCTAGTATTTTTGATGTTTACATAATAACTCCAATTTAAAATATTATGTCTCAATTATCTTTAGAATGAATGTTTCTAAAAAAAACTATCATACAAAACCAATTAAAGAGCATTTCCTTTTGATTCAGCTGTTTTCTATAACTTGTTAATTCTATAAACATTTTACCATAAATTGTGTTTTATTAATATACCATAATTAAAATAACATGACAATTTTCAGCGAAATTCGTCGATCTCAAACTGCGGGCTGGCAACAAGGAAGCGACAGAGGAAGAACTAGAGAGGTTGCTCGATAAAATTATGGTCCTGTTCCGATTTATACACGGCAAGGATGTATTCGAAGCGTTCTACAAGAAGGACCTAGCGAAACGGCTGCTGGTTGGCAAGTCAGCGTCCGTTGATGCTGAGAAGTCTATGCTGAGCAAGTTGAAGCAGGAGTGCGGGGGTGGGTTCACTTGCAAGTTGGAGGGAATGTTCAAGGATATGGAACTGTCGAAGGATATCAATGTGACATATAAACAGGTATTTTTATGTGGAACTAGCGGTCCGACCCGGCTTTGCCCGTGGTACATATTTACGTTTTCTCTACATAAGAACCATCCTCGTACTTCAAGGAATATAATAAAAAAAGAATTATTGAAATCGGTTCAGCCGTTCTCGAGTTATGCGCTTACCAACACATTTTGCGATTCATTTTTATATTATAGATTTTTATTTTTTTTCTTGTTTTTGCACTGGATAATGTTGTGTTTTTAAGTAAAAAAAATATTTTCGAATCTCGTTATCAGAATTAATTAGTTCATATTTTTGAAAGTGAAATTTGAATCTCATTTAATTATATCCTTTTTCTGTTCTTTTTTAAATAATATGTAAATATTTCGAATGTTCACATCATGAAATAGCCTGCCTTATATTTTTTTTACAATGTATACTTGATTACAATCCTAGTACAATTGAAACTTCATAAGGTTACATAAAGACATAACAAAGTCATATAATGTGTGTTTATTGAAAGTTGTTTGTGTGCAGCACCTGGCCGCTAGCTCGGAGAGTTCGGGGCTGGAGCTGTCGGTGTACATCCTGACGATGGGCTTCTGGCCCACGTACCCGCCGGTGGACGTGCGCCTGCCGCCCGAGCTCACGCGCCAACAGGACCACTTCGCCAAGTTCTACCTCGCCAAGCACTCGGGCCGCAAGCTGCAGTGGCAGCCCACGCTCGGCCACTGCGTGCTGAGGGCGCACTTCCTGCAGGTGTGTACAGTGTGTAGTGTACTGCGGGACCACTTCGCCAAGTTCTACCTCGCCAAGCACTCGGGCCGCAAGCTGCAGTGGCAGCCCACGCTCGGCCACTGCGTGCTGAGGGCGCACTTCCTGCAGGTGTGTACAGTGTGTAGTGTACTGCGGGACCACTTCGCCAAGTTCTACCTCGCCAAGCACTCGGGCCGCAAGCTGCAGTGGCAGCCCACGCTCGGCCACTGCGTGCTGAGGGCGCACTTCCTGCAGGTGTGTACAGTGTGTAGTGTACTGCGGGACCACTTCGCCAAGTTCTACCTCGCCAAGCACTCGGGCCGCAAGCTGCAGTGGCAGCCCACGCTCGGCCACTGCGTGCTGAGGGCGCACTTCCTGCAGGTGTGTACAGTGTGTAGTGTACTGCGGGACCACTTCGCCAAGTTCTACCTCGCCAAGCACTCGGGCCGCAAGCTGCAGTGGCAGCCCACGCTCGGCCACTGCGTGCTGAGGGCGCACTTCCTGCAGGTGTGTACAGTGTGTAGTGTACTGCGGGACCACTTCGCCAAGTTCTACCTCGCCAAGCACTCGGGCCGCAAGCTGCAGTGGCAGCCCACGCTCGGCCACTGCGTGCTGAGGGCGCACTTCCTGCAGGTGTGTACAGTGTGTAGTGTACTGCGGGACCACTTCGCCAAGTTCTACCTCGCCAAGCACTCGGGCCGCAAGCTGCAGTGGCAGCCCACGCTCGGCCACTGCGTGCTGAGGGCGCACTTCCTGCAGGTGTGTACAGTGTGTAGTGTACTGCGGGACCACTTCGCCAAGTTCTACCTCGCCAAGCACTCGGGCCGCAAGCTGCAGTGGCAGCCCACGCTCGGCCACTGCGTGCTGAGGGCGCACTTCCTGCAGGTGTGTACAGTGTGTAGTGTACTGCGGGACCACTTCGCCAAGTTCTACCTCGCCAAGCACTCGGGCCGCAAGCTGCAGTGGCAGCCCACGCTCGGCCACTGCGTGCTGAGGGCGCACTTCCTGCAGGTGTGTACAGTGTGTAGTGTACTGCGGGACCACTTCGCCAAGTTCTACCTCGCCAAGCACTCGGGCCGCAAGCTGCAGTGGCAGCCCACGCTCGGCCACTGCGTGCTGAGGGCGCACTTCCTGCAGGTGTGTACAGTGTGTAGTGTACTGCGGGACCACTTCGCCAAGTTCTACCTCGCCAAGCACTCGGGCCGCAAGCTGCAGTGGCAGCCCACGCTCGGCCACTGCGTGCTGAGGGCGCACTTCCTGCAGGTGTGTACAGTGTGTAGTGTACTGCGGGACCACTTCGCCAAGTTCTACCTCGCCAAGCACTCGGGCCGCAAGCTGCAGTGGCAGCCCACGCTCGGCCACTGCGTGCTGAGGGCGCACTTCCTGCAGGTGTGTACAGTGTGTAGTGTACTGCGGGACCACTTCGCCAAGTTCTACCTCGCCAAGCACTCGGGCCGCAAGCTGCAGTGGCAGCCCACGCTCGGCCACTGCGTGCTGAGGGCGCACTTCCTGCAGGTGTGTACAGTGTGTAGTGTACTGCGGGACCACTTCGCCAAGTTCTACCTCGCCAAGCACTCGGGCCGCAAGCTGCAGTGGCAGCCCACGCTCGGCCACTGCGTGCTGAGGGCGCACTTCCTGCAGGTGTGTACAGTGTGTAGTGTACTGCGGGACCACTTCGCCAAGTTCTACCTCGCCAAGCACTCGGGCCGCAAGCTGCAGTGGCAGCCCACGCTCGGCCACTGCGTGCTGAGGGCGCACTTCCTGCAGGTGTGTACAGTGTGTAGTGTACTGCGGGACCACTTCGCCAAGTTCTACCTCGCCAAGCACTCGGGCCGCAAGCTGCAGTGGCAGCCCACGCTCGGCCACTGCGTGCTGAGGGCGCACTTCCTGCAGGTGTGTACAGTGTGTAGTGTACTGCGGGACCACTTCGCCAAGTTCTACCTCGCCAAGCACTCGGGCCGCAAGCTGCAGTGGCAGCCCACGCTCGGCCACTGCGTGCTGAGGGCGCACTTCCTGCAGGTGTGTACAGTGTGTAGTGTACTGCGGGACCACTTCGCCAAGTTCTACCTCGCCAAGCACTCGGGCCGCAAGCTGCAGTGGCAGCCCACGCTCGGCCACTGCGTGCTGAGGGCGCACTTCCTGCAGGTGTGTACAGTGTGTAGTGTACTGCGGGACCACTTCGCCAAGTTCTACCTCGCCAAGCACTCGGGCCGCAAGCTGCAGTGGCAGCCCACGCTCGGCCACTGCGTGCTGAGGGCGCACTTCCTGCAGGTGTGTACAGTGTGTAGTGTACTGCGGGACCACTTCGCCAAGTTCTACCTCGCCAAGCACTCGGGCCGCAAGCTGCAGTGGCAGCCCACGCTCGGCCACTGCGTGCTGAGGGCGCACTTCCTGCAGGTGTGTACAGTGTGTAGTGTACTGCGGGACCACTTCGCCAAGTTCTACCTCGCCAAGCACTCGGGCCGCAAGCTGCAGTGGCAGCCCACGCTCGGCCACTGCGTGCTGAGGGCGCACTTCCTGCAGGTGTGTACAGTGTGTAGTGTACTGCGGGACCACTTCGCCAAGTTCTACCTCGCCAAGCACTCGGGCCGCAAGCTGCAGTGGCAGCCCACGCTCGGCCACTGCGTGCTGAGGGCGCACTTCCTGCAGGTGTGTACAGTGTGTAGTGTACTGCGGGACCACTTCGCCAAGTTCTACCTCGCCAAGCACTCGGGCCGCAAGCTGCAGTGGCAGCCCACGCTCGGCCACTGCGTGCTGAGGGCGCACTTCCTGCAGGTGTGTACAGTGTGTAGTGTACTGCGGGACCACTTCGCCAAGTTCTACCTCGCCAAGCACTCGGGCCGCAAGCTGCAGTGGCAGCCCACGCTCGGCCACTGCGTGCTGAGGGCGCACTTCCTGCAGGTGTGTACAGTGTGTAGTGTACTGCGGGACCACTTCGCCAAGTTCTACCTCGCCAAGCACTCGGGCCGCAAGCTGCAGTGGCAGCCCACGCTCGGCCACTGCGTGCTGAGGGCGCACTTCCTGCAGGTGTGTACAGTGTGTAGTGTACTGCGGGACCACTTCGCCAAGTTCTACCTCGCCAAGCACTCGGGCCGCAAGCTGCAGTGGCAGCCCACGCTCGGCCACTGCGTGCTGAGGGCGCACTTCCTGCAGGTGTGTACAGTGTGTAGTGTACTGCGGGACCACTTCGCCAAGTTCTACCTCGCCAAGCACTCGGGCCGCAAGCTGCAGTGGCAGCCCACGCTCGGCCACTGCGTGCTGAGGGCGCACTTCCTGCAGGTGTGTACAGTGTGTAGTGTACTGCGGGACCACTTCGCCAAGTTCTACCTCGCCAAGCACTCGGGCCGCAAGCTGCAGTGGCAGCCCACGCTCGGCCACTGCGTGCTGAGGGCGCACTTCCTGCAGGTGTGTACAGTGTGTAGTGTACTGCGGGACCACTTCGCCAAGTTCTACCTCGCCAAGCACTCGGGCCGCAAGCTGCAGTGGCAGCCCACGCTCGGCCACTGCGTGCTGAGGGCGCACTTCCTGCAGGTGTGTACAGTGTGTAGTGTACTGCGGGACCACTTCGCCAAGTTCTACCTCGCCAAGCACTCGGGCCGCAAGCTGCAGTGGCAGCCCACGCTCGGCCACTGCGTGCTGAGGGCGCACTTCCTGCAGGTGTGTACAGTGTGTAGTGTACTGCGGGACCACTTCGCCAAGTTCTACCTCGCCAAGCACTCGGGCCGCAAGCTGCAGTGGCAGCCCACGCTCGGCCACTGCGTGCTGAGGGCGCACTTCCTGCAGGTGTGTACAGTGTGTAGTGTACTGCGGGACCACTTCGCCAAGTTCTACCTCGCCAAGCACTCGGGCCGCAAGCTGCAGTGGCAGCCCACGCTCGGCCACTGCGTGCTGAGGGCGCACTTCCTGCAGGTGTGTACAGTGTGTAGTGTACTGCGGGACCACTTCGCCAAGTTCTACCTCGCCAAGCACTCGGGCCGCAAGCTGCAGTGGCAGCCCACGCTCGGCCACTGCGTGCTGAGGGCGCACTTCCTGCAGGTGTGTACAGTGTGTAGTGTACTGCGGGACCACTTCGCCAAGTTCTACCTCGCCAAGCACTCGGGCCGCAAGCTGCAGTGGCAGCCCACGCTCGGCCACTGCGTGCTGAGGGCGCACTTCCTGCAGGTGTGTACAGTGTGTAGTGTACTGCGGGACCACTTCGCCAAGTTCTACCTCGCCAAGCACTCGGGCCGCAAGCTGCAGTGGCAGCCCACGCTCGGCCACTGCGTGCTGAGGGCGCACTTCCTGCAGGTGTGTACAGTGTGTAGTGTACTGCGGGACCACTTCGCCAAGTTCTACCTCGCCAAGCACTCGGGCCGCAAGCTGCAGTGGCAGCCCACGCTCGGCCACTGCGTGCTGAGGGCGCACTTCCTGCAGGTGTGTACAGTGTGTAGTGTACTGCGGGACCACTTCGCCAAGTTCTACCTCGCCAAGCACTCGGGCCGCAAGCTGCAGTGGCAGCCCACGCTCGGCCACTGCGTGCTGAGGGCGCACTTCCTGCAGGTGTGTACAGTGTGTAGTGTACTGCGGGACCACTTCGCCAAGTTCTACCTCGCCAAGCACTCGGGCCGCAAGCTGCAGTGGCAGCCCACGCTCGGCCACTGCGTGCTGAGGGCGCACTTCCTGCAGGTGTGTACAGTGTGTAGTGTACTGCGGGACCACTTCGCCAAGTTCTACCTCGCCAAGCACTCGGGCCGCAAGCTGCAGTGGCAGCCCACGCTCGGCCACTGCGTGCTGAGGGCGCACTTCCTGCAGGTGTGTACAGTGTGTAGTGTACTGCGGGACCACTTCGCCAAGTTCTACCTCGCCAAGCACTCGGGCCGCAAGCTGCAGTGGCAGCCCACGCTCGGCCACTGCGTGCTGAGGGCGCACTTCCTGCAGGTGTGTACAGTGTGTAGTGTACTGCGGGACCACTTCGCCAAGTTCTACCTCGCCAAGCACTCGGGCCGCAAGCTGCAGTGGCAGCCCACGCTCGGCCACTGCGTGCTGAGGGCGCACTTCCTGCAGGTGTGTACAGTGTGTAGTGTACTGCGGGACCACTTCGCCAAGTTCTACCTCGCCAAGCACTCGGGCCGCAAGCTGCAGTGGCAGCCCACGCTCGGCCACTGCGTGCTGAGGGCGCACTTCCTGCAGGTGTGTACAGTGTGTAGTGTACTGCGGGACCACTTCGCCAAGTTCTACCTCGCCAAGCACTCGGGCCGCAAGCTGCAGTGGCAGCCCACGCTCGGCCACTGCGTGCTGAGGGCGCACTTCCTGCAGGTGTGTACAGTGTGTAGTGTACTGCGGGACCACTTCGCCAAGTTCTACCTCGCCAAGCACTCGGGCCGCAAGCTGCAGTGGCAGCCCACGCTCGGCCACTGCGTGCTGAGGGCGCACTTCCTGCAGGTGTGTACAGTGTGTAGTGTACTGCGGGACCACTTCGCCAAGTTCTACCTCGCCAAGCACTCGGGCCGCAAGCTGCAGTGGCAGCCCACGCTCGGCCACTGCGTGCTGAGGGCGCACTTCCTGCAGGTGTGTACAGTGTGTAGTGTACTGCGGGACCACTTCGCCAAGTTCTACCTCGCCAAGCACTCGGGCCGCAAGCTGCAGTGGCAGCCCACGCTCGGCCACTGCGTGCTGAGGGCGCACTTCCTGCAGGTGTGTACAGTGTGTAGTGTACTGCGGGACCACTTCGCCAAGTTCTACCTCGCCAAGCACTCGGGCCGCAAGCTGCAGTGGCAGCCCACGCTCGGCCACTGCGTGCTGAGGGCGCACTTCCTGCAGGTGTGTACAGTGTGTAGTGTACTGCGGGACCACTTCGCCAAGTTCTACCTCGCCAAGCACTCGGGCCGCAAGCTGCAGTGGCAGCCCACGCTCGGCCACTGCGTGCTGAGGGCGCACTTCCTGCAGGTGTGTACAGTGTGTAGTGTACTGCGGGACCACTTCGCCAAGTTCTACCTCGCCAAGCACTCGGGCCGCAAGCTGCAGTGGCAGCCCACGCTCGGCCACTGCGTGCTGAGGGCGCACTTCCTGCAGGTGTGTACAGTGTGTAGTGTACTGCGGGACCACTTCGCCAAGTTCTACCTCGCCAAGCACTCGGGCCGCAAGCTGCAGTGGCAGCCCACGCTCGGCCACTGCGTGCTGAGGGCGCACTTCCTGCAGGTGTGTACAGTGTGTAGTGTACTGCGGGACCACTTCGCCAAGTTCTACCTCGCCAAGCACTCGGGCCGCAAGCTGCAGTGGCAGCCCACGCTCGGCCACTGCGTGCTGAGGGCGCACTTCCTGCAGGTGTGTACAGTGTGTAGTGTACTGCGGGACCACTTCGCCAAGTTCTACCTCGCCAAGCACTCGGGCCGCAAGCTGCAGTGGCAGCCCACGCTCGGCCACTGCGTGCTGAGGGCGCACTTCCTGCAGGTGTGTACAGTGTGTAGTGTACTGCGGGACCACTTCGCCAAGTTCTACCTCGCCAAGCACTCGGGCCGCAAGCTGCAGTGGCAGCCCACGCTCGGCCACTGCGTGCTGAGGGCGCACTTCCTGCAGGTGTGTACAGTGTGTAGTGTACTGCGGGACCACTTCGCCAAGTTCTACCTCGCCAAGCACTCGGGCCGCAAGCTGCAGTGGCAGCCCACGCTCGGCCACTGCGTGCTGAGGGCGCACTTCCTGCAGGTGTGTACAGTGTGTAGTGTACTGCGGGACCACTTCGCCAAGTTCTACCTCGCCAAGCACTCGGGCCGCAAGCTGCAGTGGCAGCCCACGCTCGGCCACTGCGTGCTGAGGGCGCACTTCCTGCAGGTGTGTACAGTGTGTAGTGTACTGCGGGACCACTTCGCCAAGTTCTACCTCGCCAAGCACTCGGGCCGCAAGCTGCAGTGGCAGCCCACGCTCGGCCACTGCGTGCTGAGGGCGCACTTCCTGCAGGTGTGTACAGTGTGTAGTGTACTGCGGGACCACTTCGCCAAGTTCTACCTCGCCAAGCACTCGGGCCGCAAGCTGCAGTGGCAGCCCACGCTCGGCCACTGCGTGCTGAGGGCGCACTTCCTGCAGGTGTGTACAGTGTGTAGTGTACTGCGGGACCACTTCGCCAAGTTCTACCTCGCCAAGCACTCGGGCCGCAAGCTGCAGTGGCAGCCCACGCTCGGCCACTGCGTGCTGAGGGCGCACTTCCTGCAGGTGTGTACAGTGTGTAGTGTACTGCGGGACCACTTCGCCAAGTTCTACCTCGCCAAGCACTCGGGCCGCAAGCTGCAGTGGCAGCCCACGCTCGGCCACTGCGTGCTGAGGGCGCACTTCCTGCAGGTGTGTACAGTGTGTAGTGTACTGCGGGACCACTTCGCCAAGTTCTACCTCGCCAAGCACTCGGGCCGCAAGCTGCAGTGGCAGCCCACGCTCGGCCACTGCGTGCTGAGGGCGCACTTCCTGCAGGTGTGTACAGTGTGTAGTGTACTGCGGGACCACTTCGCCAAGTTCTACCTCGCCAAGCACTCGGGCCGCAAGCTGCAGTGGCAGCCCACGCTCGGCCACTGCGTGCTGAGGGCGCACTTCCTGCAGGTGTGTACAGTGTGTAGTGTACTGCGGGACCACTTCGCCAAGTTCTACCTCGCCAAGCACTCGGGCCGCAAGCTGCAGTGGCAGCCCACGCTCGGCCACTGCGTGCTGAGGGCGCACTTCCTGCAGGTGTGTACAGTGTGTAGTGTACTGCGGGACCACTTCGCCAAGTTCTACCTCGCCAAGCACTCGGGCCGCAAGCTGCAGTGGCAGCCCACGCTCGGCCACTGCGTGCTGAGGGCGCACTTCCTGCAGGTGTGTACAGTGTGTAGTGTACTGCGGGACCACTTCGCCAAGTTCTACCTCGCCAAGCACTCGGGCCGCAAGCTGCAGTGGCAGCCCACGCTCGGCCACTGCGTGCTGAGGGCGCACTTCCTGCAGGTGTGTACAGTGTGTAGTGTACTGCGGGACCACTTCGCCAAGTTCTACCTCGCCAAGCACTCGGGCCGCAAGCTGCAGTGGCAGCCCACGCTCGGCCACTGCGTGCTGAGGGCGCACTTCCTGCAGGTGTGTACAGTGTGTAGTGTACTGCGGGACCACTTCGCCAAGTTCTACCTCGCCAAGCACTCGGGCCGCAAGCTGCAGTGGCAGCCCACGCTCGGCCACTGCGTGCTGAGGGCGCACTTCCTGCAGGTGTGTACAGTGTGTAGTGTACTGCGGGACCACTTCGCCAAGTTCTACCTCGCCAAGCACTCGGGCCGCAAGCTGCAGTGGCAGCCCACGCTCGGCCACTGCGTGCTGAGGGCGCACTTCCTGCAGGTGTGTACAGTGTGTAGTGTACTGCGGGACCACTTCGCCAAGTTCTACCTCGCCAAGCACTCGGGCCGCAAGCTGCAGTGGCAGCCCACGCTCGGCCACTGCGTGCTGAGGGCGCACTTCCTGCAGGTGTGTACAGTGTGTAGTGTACTGCGGGACCACTTCGCCAAGTTCTACCTCGCCAAGCACTCGGGCCGCAAGCTGCAGTGGCAGCCCACGCTCGGCCACTGCGTGCTGAGGGCGCACTTCCTGCAGGTGTGTACAGTGTGTAGTGTACTGCGGGACCACTTCGCCAAGTTCTACCTCGCCAAGCACTCGGGCCGCAAGCTGCAGTGGCAGCCCACGCTCGGCCACTGCGTGCTGAGGGCGCACTTCCTGCAGGTGTGTACAGTGTGTAGTGTACTGCGGGACCACTTCGCCAAGTTCTACCTCGCCAAGCACTCGGGCCGCAAGCTGCAGTGGCAGCCCACGCTCGGCCACTGCGTGCTGAGGGCGCACTTCCTGCAGGTGTGTACAGTGTGTAGTGTACTGCGGGACCACTTCGCCAAGTTCTACCTCGCCAAGCACTCGGGCCGCAAGCTGCAGTGGCAGCCCACGCTCGGCCACTGCGTGCTGAGGGCGCACTTCCTGCAGGTGTGTACAGTGTGTAGTGTACTGCGGGACCACTTCGCCAAGTTCTACCTCGCCAAGCACTCGGGCCGCAAGCTGCAGTGGCAGCCCACGCTCGGCCACTGCGTGCTGAGGGCGCACTTCCTGCAGGTGTGTACAGTGTGTAGTGTACTGCGGGACCACTTCGCCAAGTTCTACCTCGCCAAGCACTCGGGCCGCAAGCTGCAGTGGCAGCCCACGCTCGGCCACTGCGTGCTGAGGGCGCACTTCCTGCAGGTGTGTACAGTGTGTAGTGTACTGCGGGACCACTTCGCCAAGTTCTACCTCGCCAAGCACTCGGGCCGCAAGCTGCAGTGGCAGCCCACGCTCGGCCACTGCGTGCTGAGGGCGCACTTCCTGCAGGTGTGTACAGTGTGTAGTGTACTGCGGGACCACTTCGCCAAGTTCTACCTCGCCAAGCACTCGGGCCGCAAGCTGCAGTGGCAGCCCACGCTCGGCCACTGCGTGCTGAGGGCGCACTTCCTGCAGGTGTGTACAGTGTGTAGTGTACTGCGGGACCACTTCGCCAAGTTCTACCTCGCCAAGCACTCGGGCCGCAAGCTGCAGTGGCAGCCCACGCTCGGCCACTGCGTGCTGAGGGCGCACTTCCTGCAGGTGTGTACAGTGTGTAGTGTACTGCGGGACCACTTCGCCAAGTTCTACCTCGCCAAGCACTCGGGCCGCAAGCTGCAGTGGCAGCCCACGCTCGGCCACTGCGTGCTGAGGGCGCACTTCCTGCAGGTGTGTACAGTGTGTAGTGTACTGCGGGACCACTTCGCCAAGTTCTACCTCGCCAAGCACTCGGGCCGCAAGCTGCAGTGGCAGCCCACGCTCGGCCACTGCGTGCTGAGGGCGCACTTCCTGCAGGTGTGTACAGTGTGTAGTGTACTGCGGGACCACTTCGCCAAGTTCTACCTCGCCAAGCACTCGGGCCGCAAGCTGCAGTGGCAGCCCACGCTCGGCCACTGCGTGCTGAGGGCGCACTTCCTGCAGGTGTGTACAGTGTGTAGTGTACTGCGGGACCACTTCGCCAAGTTCTACCTCGCCAAGCACTCGGGCCGCAAGCTGCAGTGGCAGCCCACGCTCGGCCACTGCGTGCTGAGGGCGCACTTCCTGCAGGTGTGTACAGTGTGTAGTGTACTGCGGGACCACTTCGCCAAGTTCTACCTCGCCAAGCACTCGGGCCGCAAGCTGCAGTGGCAGCCCACGCTCGGCCACTGCGTGCTGAGGGCGCACTTCCTGCAGGTGTGTACAGTGTGTAGTGTACTGCGGGACCACTTCGCCAAGTTCTACCTCGCCAAGCACTCGGGCCGCAAGCTGCAGTGGCAGCCCACGCTCGGCCACTGCGTGCTGAGGGCGCACTTCCTGCAGGTGTGTACAGTGTGTAGTGTACTGCGGGACCACTTCGCCAAGTTCTACCTCGCCAAGCACTCGGGCCGCAAGCTGCAGTGGCAGCCCACGCTCGGCCACTGCGTGCTGAGGGCGCACTTCCTGCAGGTGTGTACAGTGTGTAGTGTACTGCGGGACCACTTCGCCAAGTTCTACCTCGCCAAGCACTCGGGCCGCAAGCTGCAGTGGCAGCCCACGCTCGGCCACTGCGTGCTGAGGGCGCACTTCCTGCAGGTGTGTACAGTGTGTAGTGTACTGCGGGACCACTTCGCCAAGTTCTACCTCGCCAAGCACTCGGGCCGCAAGCTGCAGTGGCAGCCCACGCTCGGCCACTGCGTGCTGAGGGCGCACTTCCTGCAGGTGTGTACAGTGTGTAGTGTACTGCGGGACCACTTCGCCAAGTTCTACCTCGCCAAGCACTCGGGCCGCAAGCTGCAGTGGCAGCCCACGCTCGGCCACTGCGTGCTGAGGGCGCACTTCCTGCAGGTGTGTACAGTGTGTAGTGTACTGCGGGACCACTTCGCCAAGTTCTACCTCGCCAAGCACTCGGGCCGCAAGCTGCAGTGGCAGCCCACGCTCGGCCACTGCGTGCTGAGGGCGCACTTCCTGCAGGTGTGTACAGTGTGTAGTGTACTGCGGGACCACTTCGCCAAGTTCTACCTCGCCAAGCACTCGGGCCGCAAGCTGCAGTGGCAGCCCACGCTCGGCCACTGCGTGCTGAGGGCGCACTTCCTGCAGGTGTGTACAGTGTGTAGTGTACTGCGGGACCACTTCGCCAAGTTCTACCTCGCCAAGCACTCGGGCCGCAAGCTGCAGTGGCAGCCCACGCTCGGCCACTGCGTGCTGAGGGCGCACTTCCTGCAGGTGTGTACAGTGTGTAGTGTACTGCGGGACCACTTCGCCAAGTTCTACCTCGCCAAGCACTCGGGCCGCAAGCTGCAGTGGCAGCCCACGCTCGGCCACTGCGTGCTGAGGGCGCACTTCCTGCAGGTGTGTACAGTGTGTAGTGTACTGCGGGACCACTTCGCCAAGTTCTACCTCGCCAAGCACTCGGGCCGAGTGTTCGATTCAGCCGAGGCACTTTTTCTTAAACCGAGCAACCAAAAATTTAACGTTACCACACAAAATGAACTACATACATTATTTTTTGCAAATCTTTGAAAATTTTAGTTTTTCGAATATATATTTCTTTGTTTTTCATATTTGATGTGTTCAGAAACATTTATTTGTCATAACACTAATATGTAAAATTTTTATGTTACAGGGTAACAAAGAATTACAAGTATCACTGTTTCAAGCGCTAGTTCTACTACTATTTAATGATGGCAACAATCTCTCGTTTGAAGACATTAAGGCAACTACTAATATTGAGGCATGTAAAGTGCATTATTTAATATCTTATACAGAAAAACAAAATATGTCAATTTGTATGTGTTGTTATGACGCACGATACAATCGTACTTGTAAAACGATTTTCCCCATATGAAGTAGGATAAAATAAATTTTAAAAGTTCCTGCTACCACTTTTAATTTTATCTCGCGAATATTTTTGCTTTAATTTATTTCGCCAGAATTTAATTAATCTATACAATCTCTCTTTTTTGTTCCGTAACAAAGTTAGTGCTTAAAATCCTACTAATATTATAAATGCGAAAGTTTGTGAGGATGTGTGTGTTTGTTACTCTTTCACGCAAATACTACTGAACCGATTACAATGAAATTTAGCACACATATAGAGGGTAACTTGGATTAACACATAGGATAGGTTTTATCCCGGAAATCCCACGGGAACGGGAACTATGCGGGTTTTCCTTTCTCATCATCATTCATCATTTTATTTATATATCTGTATGGTACAGGAAGGTGAACTCCGTCGCACGCTCCAATCGCTAGCGTGCGGCAAGGCGCGCGTGCTCGGCAAGACGCCGCGCGGCCGCGAGGTGCACGACAACGACACGTTCTCGTTCAACGGGGACTTCGCCAACAAGCTGTTCCGCATCAAGATCAACCAGATACAGATGAAGGAGACGGTACGTGCGCACACACACACACACTTGTATACTCACGTACTTGTATACACACACACTTCGCCAACAAGCTGTTCCGCATCAAGATCAACCAGATACAGATGAAGGAGACGGTACGTGCGCACACACACACACACTTGTATACTCACGTACTTGTATACACACACACTTCGCCAACAAGCTGTTCCGCATCAAGATCAACCAGATACAGATGAAGGAGACGGTACGTGCGCACACACACACACACTTGTATACTCACGTACTTGTATACACACACACTTCGCCAACAAGCTGTTCCGCATCAAGATCAACCAGATACAGATGAAGGAGACGGTACGTGCGCACACACACACACACTTGTATACTCACGTACTTGTATACACACACACTTCGCCAACAAGCTGTTCCGCATCAAGATCAACCAGATACAGATGAAGGAGACGGTACGTGCGCACACACACACACACCTGTATACTCACGTACTTGTATACACACACACTTCGCCAACAAGCTGTTCCGCATCAAGATCAACCAGATACAGATGAAGGAGACGGTACGTGCGCACACACACACACACCTGTATACTCACGTACTTGTATACACACACACTTCGCCAACAAGCTGTTCCGCATCAAGATCAACCAGATACAGATGAAGGAGACGGTACGTGCGCGCACACACACACACACACCTGTATACTCACGTACTTGTATACACACACACTTCGCCAACAAGCTGTTCCGCATCAAGATCAACCAGATACAGATGAAGGAGACGGTACGTGCGCACACACACACACACGCGCGCTCTTGTTTTTACGCACACGCACTTGTATACACACACACTTGTATACAAACACACTTGTATACACACGCACTTGTATACTTTGTATACACACGCACTTGTATACACACGCACTTGTATACACACACACTTGTATACAAACACACTTGTATACACACGCACTTGTATACTTTGTATACACACGCACTTGTATACACACGCACTTGTATACACACACACTTGTATACAAACACACTTGTATACTCACGCACTTGTATACTCACGCACTTGTATACTCACGCACTTGTATACTCACGCACCTGTATACTCACGCACTTGTATACTCACGCACCTGTATACACACGCACTTGTATACACACGCACTGGTATACAAACACACTTGTATACAAACACACTTGTATACACACGCACTTGTGCTGTTCTGCATCAAGATCAACCAGATACAGATGAAGGAGACGGTACGCACACACAACAAAGACTACCACAGCTGTTATAGCACACACGCACAAAAAAAATTTCCAACAACAAACCGTAACATAAAAATACTGCTGTACCTGAACTGCTAGGAACAAAGTCAATATCTTTTTTACGGTTAAAATTGCGACACGTTCACTATTTAAACTAGAAAATTATGTATATGGAAAATATCTATTAACATATGGCAATACATCCAAAATTAAATTTTCTATCTGGCATCAATAGCGCTAGATCATCTTTTCGATAGCCATCAATGAGTGTATTAATTTTTACCGAAAAAAAAGCGTGTGTGCCAAGCTCACGTGTCAGAAGTGAAACTTCTCAAGTTTCAAAGATACGAATCGCATAACTCCATGACGTGACGGTATTGCCATGACGCGACCATGAGATTTTACTCTGAACGCGCCTAAAGAACTATAATAAAAAGACGGGTTGCACTCCGGGAGTGCCGGCAGAAGTGAAAACTTGATTATTAACGTTGAGCATGTTTGATATCCATCCGTCTTACGCTTTTTCGATCAGGTCACGTGTCCTGACGCGAGTTTTAAGATTTTATACCCAACGCCGCTAAAGAAGTTTTCACTTCAATAAATGTTGTACATTTAATTTGCAGAGCGAAGAGCAGAAGGCCACAGAGGAGCGCGTGTTCCAGGACCGCCAGTATCAGATCGACGCGGCGATCGTGCGCGTGATGAAGATGCGCAAGGCTCTCTCGCACAACCTGCTCATCTCCGAGCTGTACAACCAGCTCAAGTTTCCCGTCAAGGTGAGGCTATACTATAACATTTATTACTCTAATCTTTTGTCAAAATTCCTCATTTTTACTAGTTACTAAAGGTTCAGTTCGACGGAGGAGAGCTGGCAATATAGTCTGTAGTTGCTGATTAAAAATACATTTGAACTTTTAAAATATGTCAAAATAATTATGCCAATGATATAACCGTAAAATTTGTGATGGGTGGGATGGAAAATCAAAATTAATTATTTCGGAGCATTTTATTAATTTTTACTCACGTTTCAGATCTTTTTATTTCAAAAAATATTGGAGAAACCAAAATTTTTATAGCCAGTAATGTTCTTTACAGTTTCTTTCTACAAAATACAACTATGTAATAATTTATTCATCATAATTATTTGCAGCCGGCGGACCTGAAGAAGCGCATAGAGTCGCTGATCGACAGAGACTACATGGAGCGCGACAAGGACAACCCCAACCAGTACAACTACGTCGCGTAGTCTCTGCACCGCTCTGCTCTGTTGCCAACTACCCTCAGTAGATGTACCGCTAAGATAGACCAATGATTCGTCTCAATAAACATTTAACGGACTAAATTGCTGTTTTTTTCGTGTGCAATAAATATAGCTTGGTTACTTTCTATTCTTAAGTACGATTCACTTTGGATAATATAAGATATACTGTCTCCCATTACAAATATGATAGTTTTCGATAAACGGCTGTCGCTTATAAGTTATATCTTGGGCTCATCTTACTATTTCATCTAATATTACATCGTTTATAGAAGAGGGATAAATAAAACTATTTATAATTTTCCGAGTTTGTTTTATTTCAACATCTTAAAAATAACTCACAAATGATTCTATATAATACTATCAGAATTGTTAATAGATCTAAATATACAAATAAATATAAGGTGGAAGCTAAGATATGTATTTATTGTTTAAATGAATTATACTACAAATCATTAATCATTATTCGATTCCACTCTAAAGAAGCTTACCCAGTATTTCGAGTTAAAATTAACCAGCAATTTTAAATTTCTTTGAAACGCGAAATAAGCTTGAATTCATTATTATACATTTCCATCAATGGAAGACTGCAATGTACTTTTGAGCAACCAAATTAAAAAATAGAAACGAAATGGTCTTTAGTTAGATCAATCTTTTAATTAATGCTTAGTTATGGCAAGGTCCTCCCAAAGTGGAGCGCGCTCCTGGAGAGCGCTGTCAAAAGTATCGTATCTGTGTACCCCTCTCCTGGAGATTGATTATACCCTATGACGTATTTTTTACAATTCTACGTCGTAAACTGTATCTTTACTGCTCTTACTTACACAAAATATCAACAGAAGAACAAGGTTGGCATCTTAGAGTATATATTACAATAGTATAGAGCGAGTGTATTGCACAAATTGCATAGTGCGCATCGTAGGCAGATGAGCTATAGATACTATATAGATGTGTGTGTGACAAATAGGGATGGGTAGGTATCAATTGCGTGTTGAACTATCGATAAGTTATGTAAATAAATATGTATCATAAGTAAATATGTTCAATAAGTTATTAAAGGAAAAATATATGAATAAAGTATAAATATGTAATTTTAAATTTGTTTACCAACTGAATAAAGTTTGTTTATTCCATTTGAATATTAAATATTATATAGGTAAGAAATTTTCTTGTATTAATTATAAGTACTTTAAAAAAATATGTTTAATTGGAATATCAGAAAAACGTGAGTACTTTTTAAATAATAAAGTTAATAAAATAAAAGATCAAACAATAATAATAATGTTTTAAAAATGGTAAAAATATTAAGGAATAATTAATAATTTAAAATGATAATATAATAAATAATATTAATAATTTTTTTATTTAATTTTATCCATTCTACTATCAAAATCTTCAAAATCAATTTAGCGGTTCAGAAAATATATCGTAACATTACATACTTTACATAGACACTATAATACATTCGCATTCATAATATTAGAAAATGTTACATACAAAAAACACCACAAATTTATTTATAATACATTTTTAAAAGAGTTTTAATTTTAAAGTTAAATAAATAATTTGTTAAAATATAGTTCTTCTAGTAAACTTTATATCGAGTACAGCGTTGGTCAGGTCACATCACTACGATCACGTGGCGGCAGTGAGGCGCGCGAGCGAGCCTGCGCGTGTCCGCCTCCCACCTACCCTTAACCCCCGCGATGCTAGATTTATTTTCACAAAAATAAGTATAACAATCGACTTACTGATAAAATGTGATAGTGGATTCCAATTTTGTGTATTTTCTAGTATCGTTTTTGCAAGATAGAACTGCACATTTCACCATGTTTATTCGTAAATATGAAAAAAAATCCAGAGCAACGCACTTCGTGAGCACTCAACCACGACTGCGAGAGCTCGCGGCGGGAGCGTCGTGTTGTTCCCACCTGTGCCTACTGTTCCCACTTGGTTGTTCGCACTCTATAGATAGTATATATACTCTAAGGTTGGCATACATTCACATATTTACGTCTCAAAAACATAGCCACGAGCGTCTGTCATCGTTTTAAAAAGTTACCGTGCAGTCACGATTTCGCTCGCATCGACGAGACGTTCATTGGGTTTTTATTATTGTGTTGTGAATTGTTGTGGAGTCAAAAGTATCAGAAAACGGTAATACATCATGCCTGGGTAAGTAATGAACAGTTTTTAATTCATAGATTGTGTATTGATAAAGATTTTGAGTAGAAATAGTTATTTCAATAAACATCCTTTGGCATTTTTCGCGCCAAACCGGCGCCAAGCCCGATACATTTCTGCTTGTTACTAATATAAAAACCACTAATGGTAACAAACTGTCGATAACACGTATATTGTTACATATCATATTATTGATATAAAACTTTTAATTTAAATAATACCACACGGAATTTGCGTAGCATTAAAATAAAAAAAATACGCATCCCAAACCGATCTCTAGGAGCTTGATCAACAGACAGGGTATTTGAGGTTAATGACACTCAACCGCCATTTTTGTAGGATTTGTTCGGATGATCGATTTGTATGGATAAGACATAACTATTTATTATATATTAGGATTTCAATTTAAACATTCTTGGTCAGTTTTTTTATTCGTGTTTTTAAGACTTCAAAACAATTATCAGTTTATTGGCATTCCATTTTTTGTTGGCTTACGTTTACTTCAACTTGTAACAGAATATGTGTTATTGCATTTTAAGCTATTGCATCGCAGTGCTTCACGTTTTTTTCTTTCGTTACGTTTTACTGCTTTATTAATAATTGAATGTTTTGTGAAATTTTATGCGCTTTTTAAGTAATACAAGACGTCCTCGCACACGAGGGCCGCACCGCGGTAGGGGTGTGCGTGTGCGTGGTGGGCGAGGTGTACCGCCACCGGTGGTATTGGATGTGGTGGAGGAAGTGGGTGATCGCGGTGGTCCTAGCGGAGGTGGTAGAGGGCGCGGAGGCGGGCGTGGCAGATCGCGTGGAGGCTGTGCATATGCCCGGCACGAGCGGCCAGGACCTCGTACTATTGACGAGTTAGCTTTTTTTGCTTTTATTTATTGACGTGACAACGTCTTAAATTAGGTTGCGGCTGGGAGTCACTTATGAAAAAGTGTAACGCTCGGTAACGTTACGATGAGTCACCGAACGAGAGAGAGGCCCGCGGTCTGCCGCGCGCGCAGCACATAAATATTCTACCGAGAAAAAGACGTTGTCACGTAAAATCTTCGCCCGTAAAACCGACTTTACAGGCAACCATTTTTTTTTTTAACATTATTATTTTTCTCTGTTGATAAATTTATTTTTATTTTTCTCTGTTGATAAATTAAATATTGTTATTATCATTGACTCGTATTGAATTTTAGACTTCTGATCCGCGACATTGGCGAGTTGCCGGTAGACCAGGGTCTCGAGACTGTGGCCGTAAGTAGTTCTACTTTAGTATTTTGTAGATATTATTATGGTTGTATGGTTGTGGTATGGTTGTAATACTATATCAGCAAGTGTTAACTTCTGTTTTCTTTCTGTTCATCTAGATCAAATCGTAGACAATCACCAACACCATCGGCGAAAGCACTACCATCACCGTCGGTTTCACCACCACAGTCACCATTAGTTGCACCACTACCACCATCACCATCGGTTGTACCACTATCACCGTTGTCATGTTCGGTGCCTTCGCCGGCAAAGTAAGTATCTTACAACTTTCTTATTTATCTCAAAAAATATCGATACTACCACACTGTTTTTATTCTAGCTTTGTTGAATGCGAGGGATGGGAGTCGGATCAAAGCACGCTACCACCCGACTCTCCGATACAGCATATGCAGCAATTACCACCTCCTCGCCCACGGAACCTGCGAGATGAAGATATTTCATACCTAATCAATTACGGTAAGAACCCGCTAATATGTTTGGTTTTGGGGCCGTAGCCAAACTACTGATTTTTACCAGGTTTTTAACCATTTGTTACAGGAAGCGAAGAAGACTCCGACGAGAGCGACGACGACGAAGAGACAGGCGTGTTTCGTGGTATTCCAAGGGTGCTTCAGAGCATCATGGAGACACCCTTGGACCAGGATGAGGATACTGCCGAAGCGTATGCACCCACTGATGACCCAGTGTCTGTCGCTGACCCAGTGTCTGTCGCTGACCCAGTGCCTGATGTACCTCTAACGGCGACGGAACAGCCTTGGCGCTGGTATGATTTTGACTGGAAAGAGTTTCCGAATTCTCCAATGCCCCCTGGATTGAGACGGGAAACGTTTTCGGTAAATAATGTTGGTCCGACAACATTTCATGACGACCCGTATGACATTTTTATGGACATATGGGATGTTCAAATTATGGAGCACAATGCCTCGGAGACGAATAAATATGCTCAGCAGGTGGCAGACCAGATCTTTCGAGACCTTTGGTCTCGGGCAAATACGAGACCATTAACCCGGCTCCAGGGACAATAGAGTCGCCTTCTCTATTCGTCCACTGGAGTAACTCCGGTCCGGCGCGTCCACGTCGCGGGGGTGGGCATCTTTCGTTTCCAGTAGGCCGGAACGAGCGGATGGCGAAGTTCGGACAGGGACCCAGTTTCGCGGGGTATAACGCGGACCCCTTGCCCTGGGTTACGGGTGAACAATCGGAGAAGGTTAACTCCGTCTATCAAAGCAACCCCTTTTCACAGGCATCTTTATCGTAATTTAAAGTAATGGCTGTGGGGAGTGCTGTACACTTAGGGCGGAGTGCACAGAAGGCTCGGCGGCGGAAGAACCCTCAACGGATCAACGGCGGCGTTCCGGCTTTTCAGAAAAGTCACGTCCTTGGCGTCAGGTGGCAACCGGCCGTAAAAAACAAATCAGCCAAAAATTTGCTTCCAACACTCAATATGAAAAGTCAGTATAAAGAAAGTACTACAAATGCTAGGGCGTACCCTTTAAGCGACGGTCAATGCGAATCCCAAATGAAATGTGCGTACAACACTAGGGCGTCCCCCGTAAGCGACGGCTCCTTACGCAACGAAACGAGATTGCGAATAGCGACTTGGAATATTGGTTCCATGACCGGACGCAGCCATGAATTGGCTGAGATTTTAAATAGAAGGCGCATCAACATCTGCTGTGTCCAAGAACTGAAATGGAAAGGTTCGAAGTCCAGGGAAATCGGCCACAACTACCAACTAATCTACAACGGGTCATCAAACAATAAGAACGGTGTGGGTGTTATACTCGATCAAAATTTTAAACAAAGAATCATCAAAGTGGAGCGAGTCAGCGACCGGATCATATATGTAAAACTGGCCCTAGATAACCAGCCCTGCTTAAACATCATATCTACCTACGCACCCCAAATAGGCCATAGCAGTGAGGATAAAGAAACTTTTTGGGAGGAACTAGAAGAAACATTACTCAGTATACCCGCTACCGAAACAAAAATACTGGCTGGAGATCTAAATGGCCATGTCGGCAATGTCCCAATCACCGAAAGCTCCGTCCATGGGGGTTTTGGCTACGGCTCACTTAACGATCAGGGAAAGAAAATACTTGAAGTCGCGAACAACTTTCAAATGCCCATCATAAACACTTTTTTTCCAAAAGAAAACAGAACACCTCATAACTTACAAAAGCGGCACATCCGCAACACAAATTGATTATATCATGACTGATGCTTCACATCGTAAATATTTCAAGGACTGCAAAGTTATTCCGGGGGAACCACTCACAACACAACATCGTCTGCTTCTTGCCTGTCTGACTATTCCGAACCTTAGATTAAAAACCAAAACAAAACCCCGACCTCGTATTAAATGGTTTAACCTAGATAAGCCCCAAGGTAAAAGTCTCATCAGCGAACTTGTTAAGTACCTCTCAGAAGATCTCCCTAAAACACAGGATGTGCACACGATGTGGGATAATTTTCACTCTTTCATCACAACTAATGCCAAAAAACAACTCGGCGAATCAAAAGGAAAACTTAACACAGGCAAAGAGGCCAGCTGGTGGACACAGGAAGCTAAAGAGAAACTGAAAGAAAAGAAAGGTCACTTTAAAAAATGGCAAGAAACACAGGACAACAAAGATAGAGAGCTCTTCAACATTTCTAAGAAAGAGGTTAAAAGGATAGTAGCCATAGCAAAGGCGGAAGCCGATAAAAGTTTCATACAACGTTTAGAAAACTGCGCAAACGAGGATCAAATTTTCAAAATAGCTAAATCGCGCCACTCACAAACCCATGACTACAAACATAAGAAATACATCAATGATGAATCTGGAAAATTACTGACCACGGACAGAGACATAAACAGGAGATGGCACGACTATTTTCTCCACCTTCTCAACGAGGAATATCCACAAGAAGAAATACCAAAACTACCTCCAACCTCGGGCCCAATAAACTTAATCGTACCGCTAGAAGTTAAAAGAGCACTATCCCGAATGAAAAATGGAAAAGCCCCCGGACCAGATGAAATCCCCGTAGAGGTATGGAAGAAGATCGGCTCTCAAGGTATCAACTGGCTCACTCATCTCTTTAATACAATCATTGTAGAGGGAATGCCTAATGCTTGGAGAACGAGCAACATGATTCCTTTCTATAAGAACAAAGGAAGCGTGGCAGAATGCGGAAATTACAGAGCTATTAAGCTAATCTCTCACACCCTCAAGATCTGGGAGCGGGTTCTTATAGAAAGACTTAACAGCATCATGAAAATCACCTCTAACCAATGTGGATTCACCCGCGGCGTAGGAACCATAGACGCTATACACACAATAAGGTTGCTGAGCGAACATTATAAATCCCAAAGGAAAGACCTGCACTACATATTTATCGACCTTGAAAAAGCCTTCGACAGAATACCCCGTAAACTCATCTGGACAGCTCTCAGATCTCAGCTCGTTCCAGAAATGTATGTAAATTTAATCCAAGATACGTACCGTGATGTCACAACCCAAGTAATCTCACCGGCCGGAACCAGCGCACCATTCGAGGTTAAAGTAGGCGTGCATCAAGGCTCAGCTCTTAGTCCATTACTTTTCAATGTGGTCATGGACTACATCCAGAAAAAACATCCAAAAAGAGGCTCCCTGGACCCTGCTGTATGCAGATGATGTTGTTTTGATAAACGACTCATTACCAGGCATCCAATCAGACCTTGACACATGGGTAAACGCTTTAGAAAAAAGAGGCCTAAGAGTGAGCAGACAAAAGACTGAATACATGCACGGAAATTTCTCTGGTCGAAGCGCGTCCCTATCACCGTCCATTGCTGGCACACCTTTAAAGAAAGTAGATTCCTTTAAGTACCTTGGATCAATTATAACATCAACAGGAAAAAGTGACGCAGACATTGAAAATAGAACGAGAACGGGATGGTTAAAATGGAGATCCCTTACAGGTGTTCTGTGCGACCCCAAGATCCCAATTAAAACAAAAGGTACAGTCTACAAAGGAGCAGTTAGACCGGCTTTACTGTATGGGTCCGAATGCTGGGCGGTGCGGAAACAGGACGAACAGATGATGCACGTCACAGAAATGAAAATGTTGAGATGGTCCGGCGGTGTCACAAAATTGGATAAAATTAAAAACAAGTACATACGAGGGTCCTTTAAAGTCGCGGATATCCGAGACAAGATGAGAGAGAGCAGACTGCGATGGTTTGGCCATGTGCAACGCCGTGACCCTGAACACATGACACAGAAAGCAATGCTTATGACCACGGTAAACCAACAAAAAATAGGAAGAGGCCGTCCACCGACTAACTGGACTTCGACCATCAAAAAAGATTTAATGACGAAGGGCCTGACGCCTGAAGCCGCAAAGGACAGATCATTGTGGAGAAGGAGTGTTGGATGTGCCGACCCCAAATAAATGGGATAAGGCAAGGGAGATGATGATGAGGTGGCAGACCAGATGCTGAATAACAACCTCATGTGTCCCAGAAGCCGTATTTCTCGATGGAAGAACACCGATACAAATGAATTATACGCCTTTTTTGGGATAATTTTGGCTATGGGGGTTGTAATTAAGACCCGCATAGAGGACTACTGGTCTTCCACCCCTGACATTTTTTACACTCCTGGTTTTAGCGCATACATGTCTATCGATCGTTTTTTATTATTAAGCAAATGTCTCCATTTTACCGATAACGACGACATGTGTGCGTTAGAACTGGACCGAGGCAAAACTTTTTAAAATACGGCCAATACTGTCGCACTTGAACAAAAAATTTCAGCAACTTTATACACCGTCTCAAAATATTGCTCTAGACGAGAGTCTTTTAATGTGGAAAGGTTGGCTCGAAATGAGCCAGCTTATTCCAAATAAAGCTGCACGTAGAGGGGTGAAAACTTATGAGATTTGTGAAGCTCAAACCGGCTACCTATGGCGGTTTGAGGTTCACGCTCATAAAAAAGCCCCTCTACAACCTACAGAAGATCCGTTGGAGGCCTCAACACCCTCAATCGTAATGCGTCTGATCCAAGGCCTTGAAAATAAAGGATACACGTTGTGGATGGACAACTTCTACAACTCCCCAAGCCTCGCTCGACGTCTAAAATCCTTGGGGTTTGACTGTGTAGGAACCCTGCGAACCGATCGTAAGTACGTTCCGCAGGCCCTACACAGTCTAGCGTCAAGCGAATTATGCGCCCAGGACAAATTGCGGGTCTCACCGCAGGGGACGTCGATGTCATGGTATGGAGAGACTCTAATAGGGTGTCTATGATCTCTACATACCATGGCAACGGCCAGCGCCTAATTGGAAGCTCCACCAAACCCATCCTGATATTGGATTACAATATCATGATGGGTGGGGTGGACAAAAAGGATCAGTTATTATCGATGTACCCAGTGGAGCGAAAACGGAACAGGGTGTGGTACAAGAAATTATTCAAAAGATTGCTTAACATATCCGTTCTAAATTCGTACATTATCTATCATCATCATCACTCTTCTATAAGTCATCGCAATTTCAGAATTTCCCTCATAAAATCACTCCTTTCAAAACATTGCTCTCCTGCACCAACACAGAATTTGCGCGTCGACGTTTCTCACCGATTGGCCGAGTTCCCGATGGGGAGCCACCAACGCAAGCGGCGATTGTGCACGGTGTGCAAGAAACAGGTGCGTACGTTCTGTGTTGGTTGCAGTAAAACTGTATGTATGGACCCCTGTTTCCTTTCCATTCATTCATAATTTATGTTAAACTAGCGACCCGCCCCGGCTTCGCACGGGTGCAATGCTGATACTAAATACACTACAGAAAAACTGTGAACGTTTATATAAAAATTAAAAACATAGCGGCCCGCTCCGGCTTCGCACGGGTATAAAATATATAGCCGGGCGGCCGGCCGGTACCGCCGCAAACACTACGTCCCGCAATTTTTAAATCTGTAATATCTTCGAAAATATTCACTTAAATCATACGGTGTAAAGGGCCATATAGATCTATATTAAATGAACAATGTATTCAAGGTATTTAATTGGTTAAGGATTAATGCTGTATTGGTTAAAATCGCTTCGAAAATTAGCCATTATTTGTCGTAAAAAGTAAATGATAAAAAAAAGTTATTGTGGGTTATCCATAAGAGTTAGACATATATCGGTCAATTAAGGAAAGCTGGCATGTTCACAGTACTCACACTTATGCAATTTCACTTACAGTATGTTCAAAAATAAATGCGACTCTAGTTTCATTTTAGACTTGAATTGTAAAATGGGTGCGTTGTAGATAAATATATGCAAATATAATTATGAAAGCTCTCATAATTTACCTGTAAAATTATAATTTAAAAGTAAATCAATTGATGAAGTTAATTATTTATTCTAATAATAATCAATTGGATAAAAGTATTAATAATCATTCAATTATCAAATAATAATTAAATTTCAGGTCATAAAAACAATACAAATAACACGTGCGCTCACTCCCAACACACGGATGGTTGTTTTGATAATGATTTAAATAACGGACGTCTTCTGCAGTTGCGGAGCAGTCTTGTCCTGACTTTGGTCGAGTAAAGATATCTAAGAAATATTATATTTGTAGTAAGTACGTAATACCTACCAATACGCGCTAACAAATATGTGTTACATGTTTATTGTATAATTTTCACATTATTGGTTTTAAACTCAAACTCAAACATTTATACAATTAGACTTCTTCTAGAAGCACTTTTGAATCGTCATAACAGTTTAACAGTTTTAACATTTACCACCAATTCAGAAAGCAGTATCTATAGAGAAGAAGAAGAATCTATTTAATCATAATCGTAATCTTCTACTTCACTGAAACTTTCATCGCTCGAAGAACTCGCCGTCGGAATTTCTTAATGTTATTATAAATGAGTCAGTGTAATTATCTACTTTTGGTTCTAATTGAATATATTTTTCCTCATGTTCTCGCGTCTTTCTCCAAACGTCAGTAAACATATCCAGACTAATAGCATTTGCTTCCTTTCTAAATAATTCTTCCACAGTTTTCAAGTTAAAGTTCACATTTTGTGATGCTACTTTCCCTTTAATTATGCCCCATAGTAACTCTATTGGGTTGAGTTCTGGATGGTATGGTGGAAGGCGCAATACACTATGTCCATGATCTTTGAGGATTGCATCAAGTAAAAATTGTGTATAGTTTGGCTTATTTTTTAAAGTGAAACTTTTATTACATCGTCTCAAACTTTTTGGTCTGTGTAGCGCATGTCGCGTGTATCGCCGACCGACCGACACGCGACATGCGCTACACAAAGCAGTGTTCGGAACCGTTCGAACAGTTTCACTTTTACCGTGGTTTCATAAAACCACACAACATTTTTTTTTAATAATGTGATAACTCTGATTATTAATTAGTAATTTGATTTTTGAAAAAAAAAATGCCGATTTTAGTCAAAATTTATATTTTTATAACAAGATCCTTATCATCCAAATTTCCACCTTGGTGAGAAAAATTGACATTTCTAATGAAAATGAACAAAAAATTAAATGATTTTATTAAATACTGTAAAATAGTCTATAATTCTTCCATTTACTGTATCACAAAATTCTTCATAGATTTTTAGATATTCGTACTACACCAATTACATCACCCTGTATTTATAAACAATTGCAAAATATGACACATAAATAGGCCGGGAGATACTGACACAAAATTGCGGGTCATTTGTAACAGAATGGCGGTTCTACAGAGGTCTTATTACGCAATGACTAAAAGAAAAATGATGGTCAGAACGCTGGTACCGGCGGACTAGTCGCGTGGGCGTTAGTCGAACTCGTCGGATAAATAGCGAAAGTCAAACGATTTGTAACACAAAAATTTTAGAATTTACCGATAGCCCATAAAAAAGATGTAGGCGGTAGTGCGGTTTGGAATCGGAATCGGAATTGGAATTTGAAAGCGGTTTGGAATCGTCCGAAAAGTATGGCATGGCGATTTTAGTAAATGGCTGCACGACGATGGTTACCTGTGCAAAAGTTAGCCCGGTACAAATGGTTGAATTGTTTTTTTTAAATCAACGCATTCACGTCGGTATGGCGGACTGTAAGTCACATCGTAAAAGTATGGCATGACACTACCGCCTACATCTTTTTTAAGGGCTATCGGTAAATTCTAAAATTTTTGTGTTACAAATCGTTGGACTTTCGCTATTTATCCGACGAGTGTGACTAACGCCCACGCGACTAGTCCGCCGGTACCAGCGTTCTGACCATCATTTTTCTTTTTGTCATTGCGTACTAAGACCCCTCTAGACCGCCATCCTGTTACAAATGACCCGAAATTTTGTGTCAGTATCTCCCGGCCTAACATGTGCAATGTGTAAATGTGTTGACGTTCCAGCTCTTCTTAATGGGCCTATACCATCGCGGACTTTTCTGTGGACCTTTTCAATGTGTATAATACTTAGTACATTATTTTGATAAAACTCGTAGGGTTCAGCCTGCGTTTGCAATGTAAGCGGAAAAAATGTAATTTTTTACGACATCACATTAGAAACCTCAAAAATCTTACTTCTCTACTATTTAATGGATGTTATTATACATATAAACCTTCCTCTTGAATCACTCTATCTATTAAAAAAAACCGCATCAAAATCCGTTGCGTAGTTTCAAAGATTTAAGCGTACAAAGGGACATAGGGACAGAGAAAGCGACTTTGTTTTATACTATGTAGTGATAGTGATTAGCTTTTGCCCGCGACCCACACCTTGGTTTTTACACGCCCTAGATCTATATTTATTTGTATAAATATGTCCATCCACAATTGTATCTTATGTTTCTGGTTAGGTATTCTTACGAAAAGTTGTCACGACACTTTTTCTAACATTTACGACCCTTTTTAAACCTTCGTAATTTTTCTGCTTTCCGAATCGGTGGTAAATGTTAAAAATATGTATTGATGTTTCAAAAGTGCTTCTCGAAAAAGTCTAATTGAATAAATAAATTTTTGAGTTTGAGTTTACAATTGGAACAAATTATTACTTAAAAAAAACCGGCCAAGTGCGAGTCGGACTCGCGCACCGAGGGTTCCGTACAAACCTGCAATATATATTTTGTAATGTAACTAAAAATTTAAGGTTTTCGGAATTTTTCCTTTATGTGTGCTATAAAACGTTGCTTCATGCCAAATTTCAAGATTCTAGGTCGACTGGAAGTACCCTTTAGGTTTTGATTCCCTTGCGAGTACTTGCGAGTTTCAAAATATGCAGCTTAAATTGCTGTTTCTTTTGATTGCGTTGACATAGAAGTTTGATTTTGTTACAGCTTAAAGGTATTATAGACCTGAGTATTTGGTATGAATTTCAATTTAATACCTCTACGCGTTTATGAGGAAATGGGTAGTAAGTTTAAAATTATTAAAAAAAAAATATATTATGTGATGTAACTAAAAATTTATGGTTTTCGTAATTTTTCCTTTATCTATGCTATAAGACGTTGCTTCGTACCAAATTTCAAGATTCTGAGTTCACGGGAAGCACCCTGTAGGTTTTGATTCCCTTGCAAGTGTCGAAAATTTGCGGCATAAACGGCTGTATCTTTTGATTGCGTTGGCTTAGAAGTTTGATTTTTTCACAGCTTCAAGGGACAGTAGACCTGAGTAATTGATATAAATTTCAGCTTCATACCTCCACGCGTTCCTGAGAAAAAGGGTCTTGACAGACGGACGGACGGACGAACGGACAGACGGACAACAAAGTGATCCTATAAGGGTTCCGTTTTTTCCTTTTGAGGTACGGAACCCTAAAAATAAAATTTTACTACAATTCCTTCACTAATTAATCGAAAGGAACATCGTTCCATCCGGGTGTTCCTTGACACCTCTCAAGTTTTTGTTATTTTTTTTTTAAGACTCTCGTCTGCAATTATTGCAAATATTGGTTCAAATTATTATTATAATATATGATGATACATATGTATTTTGTAAAATTAAATTGTAAAACTGACATGATTTAAAAGAGAAACTATGGAGTTTCTTGCCGGTCCTTCTCCGTAGATACTGCTTTCCGAATCGGTGGTAAATGTTATAAATATGTAATGACGTTTCAAAAGTGCTTCTATGTTTGATAGAGATTAAATAAATAAATTGTTTAATATTAATCGTTTTAGTTCAAAAAAATCTTCAAATTTAATATTTTGTGTTAATTCAAATAATTTAATGCAAAATAAATATGCTTGTTAAAAATCTCTCTATTAACATAAAAAGAAGTCTAATTGAATAAATAAATGTTTGAGTTTGAAATGGGACAGTATTGGTCGTATCCATACTATGTTAGTCATGTATTTTTTTCCCCGTCTGTTGAGCGATCTCTAGGAGATTGATTTTGTGGTGAAATTGTTTAATTTAGTAGTCGATTTTAGAAATATTTTACAAAGGCTTCATGTCTTTTATTGTGCTGATCGATTTGTAATTATCATTAAATTGTAGAATATTGATTTTTATTTCAAATAAATGCAATAGAATTCATCCTGTTATCCAAAGTTTAAGAGGATCTTTTTTGCGCTTATTTTCAAGTGCCTTTTTTATTGTTCCATTTCTCGTAAAATAAACACTTCCTACAGCCAAAACTCTTGTTTAAGCAAGTATGTGAACCAAACTATAATATAAGTTAATAACCTAAGCCACTTGACCTACAGTATTCTCAGGATTGAAGAATTAACGGACCCTATTTTTTGCCCGGCGCTCGGGCCGTTCGGAATGGCTAATGTATTTGTAAGCCTTGTATTGTAAAAAAAATGTAAAGGAGTGTATGTTTTTTTTTATTTAATGTGTTTGTATATTTATTATTGTAAATACAATAAAACCTTTTTGTACGAATAATTGTTTATTTATTTATTTTTAACGAGTTTTGTACAATGAACTAGAAAAAATTTGCTCACCCTGATTTCAAGCTAGAATTATTTATTTATTGAAAGTAATTTAGGACTAAGATATTTTTTATATATTAGCTTGTTTCGTAACGATTCGAACGATATTAGTTTTACAAAGTAGCTCCATACAAAATTTTAGAGATATCGTCATTTTTATAACTCGCGCCGTTCTCGCGCGGGACCTCCCAGAATGGCCTACACAGATGCGCGAAACCATGCAAAATGGTCGCCACACACGAAGGGTTATCATTATAGTTTGAGCCAATCTTGATTAGTATTATTAATTTTTCCAATTACAATTTCCGAGTAAAATCCGAACTATAAACATTGATGTTTCTTTTTGAAAGAGATATTGTCCATTCACTAAAATAACCTTGCAACATTATCTACATTGTTAAAATTCATTGAGTTTCACATCATACTATATTCTAATCAGTTCCTACATATCATACAAACAATTTATTTCTCTAAAGTCTTAAGTAAAGTGTCCAAATGGTCCTTGTGGTAGTCAAGCTCGTCTATTAGAGCGGAAGCCATCGCTCGAGGAGTGATATCCATGCCCAGGTAATCCCTGAGTAGGATCTAGAAATAATAAGTATTTATAATAAAACTTATGTATCTAAGAATTGTGAATAGATGTTAATATTTAATATAAGGGTAAGATTATGCGCAGAATGAGGAGAATTTATCGCATTGCTCAGCGCCTAGATGCACTTTGTACGCACTTGGTTGTACAAAGTCTATTGTAGAAAACTCTGCCCAATAGACGTGTAGGCAGAGTTTTGCCTGCGAAGATATTGTGCGTGGTTATAGTTTTTTATTTTATACACACAATATTACCGAAATCTCCAACTACCCACCTGCGGCTCCACCGCGCCGCCGTGCCGCAGCACCGCGTGCCGCAGTCGGTCGCCGGCCGCGCGGCTGAGCGGACGTGCCTCGAAGTTCTGCCGCCACACGCTCCATGCGAGTGCGCGCGATATTAAATATGAGTAGTACTTCGCGCCGTAGCCTATTAAGTGACTGAAGCGGTGCTGCCACGCCTGAAAAACATGTGCAATATGAATATATAAAACAACTAAATATTTAATATACTTTTCTTTCTCAAGCAAACAAATTTTGCTAATTTTTGTATTAAATGGTGTCGCATACAATTACTTGAATGTTAAAGTCTTATACGGCGCATAAGTTTGAAAAGTTACTTTGCGAAACAAAAACACACAGGGAAAACACCCGATATCAATCCCATTCACAAGTTCAATCAAAAAAGCACTTTATTTCAAAAAATCTAGTAAAACATTTATCAAATTTGTTCTCCACCGTATTCTCAACATAGGGCAACCCATAGTAGTGTTGCTGCGCGTGCTTGAGCGCGTCCGTGGTGCCGCCCTCCGCGCCCGCCGGCCCGTGGTACAGCTGGTCCAGCACTGAGTAGAACACCTGGTAAAATAGATTATTATTATGCAAAGATCATAAGGTACAATATTGCATTAGATTATTGAATATGGAAATAACATTCACGCACAAAAAGCAACAAAACTCATAATCACGTTAAAAAATTGTCCGAAGCAAAACTCTGCCTAGGTTAACAAGGCAGAGTTAATTAGTTAACTCTGCCTTGTGCCTTGAACGATACAATCGATTTTCAACATTACTGCGACGAAATAAGGTGTTTATTTCAACAAATGTTTCATGTCCAAGCTGTGTTGACATGTCTTGATGACTGTGAGTCAAGTTGTGTATAGAAAATCATTGAGAATAAGTAAACTTTGCTACAAGAAAATCTTTTATGGATGTTCCTGTACAGATAGGCAAACATAAATATTTTAAAAAATAACTTTGTTTTCCTGCTTGAATAAACTTTTAAACTAAAACATATGACACGATTACCTTCAATTATCTTATTCATAAAAGTACAGCAAATAAAAAAAGTTATCACGTACCTGCAGTTGCATCTCGCTAGCGCCGAACAGATACTTGGAGGCGCAGAGCCGCTGCAGCATGTGCTCCGGCATCGGCTCGCGCGTCTGGAAGTGCCGCGCGAAGCGACGGACCACCTGCACAGATTATATCATAGTTGTTTATAGTGCTGGTTTTAGAGATGTCAGTGTGTTTAACGAATCGTAATTGTGGTTTTTTTTAGGTGTACCTTTTTTTTAGGCGAACCTATACAAGTACGGACGTATTTTGGAAATTCAATCATACATATTTATTTTCTGTAAGAAAATAAAAAAGTAGACGTAAGAAATTTTTTTGAATTTATTTGTCGATTTTTGAAGTGAAAACTTCTTTAGCGGCGTTGAACACTTTTTCTGTAATGGGTATAAAATCTTAAACTCGCGTCAGGACACGTGACCTGATCGAAAAAGCGTAAGACGGATACCATTCCAAAATATCAAACATGCTCAACGTTAATAATCAAGTTTTCACTTCTGCCGGCACTCCCGGAGTGCAACCCGTCTTTTTTTTTCGTTTGTTGTTGTTTGTCGATTTTTTCTGCTTTCTGCTGGTGCTGGTGCGGCGCGGGACCGGCACGGAGCGGCACTCGCCTGCGGGCTGGAGGCGAAGTGCTCGCTGAGCACGCTGGGCAGCTCGGCGAGGTCGGTGGCGCAGCGCGTGCCGGCCACGTGCTGGTGCGGCGCGCGGCCCAGCATGGAGTGCGGCGCGGGACCGGCACGGAGCGGCACTCGCCTGCGGGCTGGAGGCGAAGTGCTCGCTGAGCACGCTGGGCAGCTCGGCGAGGTCGGTGGCGCAGCGCGTGCCGGCCACGTGCTGGTGCGGCGCGCGGCCCAGCATGGAGTGCGGCGCGGGACCGGCACGGAGCGGCACTCGCCTGCGGGCTGGAGGCGAAGTGCTCGCTGAGCACGCTGGGCAGCTCGGCGAGGTCGGTGGCGCAGCGCGTGCCGGCCACGTGCTGGTGCGGCGCGCGGCCCAGCATGGAGTGCGGCGCGGGACCGGCACGGAGCGGCACTCGCCTGCGGGCTGGAGGCGAAGTGCTCGCTGAGCACGCTGGGCAGCTCGGCGAGGTCGGTGGCGCAGCGCGTGCCGGCCACGTGCTGGTGCGGCGCGCGGCCCAGCATGGAGTGCGGCGCGGGACCGGCACGGAGCGGCACTCGCCTGCGGGCTGGAGGCGAAGTGCTCGCTGAGCACGCTGGGCAGCTCGGCGAGGTCGGTGGCGCAGCGCGTGCCGGCCACGTGCTGGTGCGGCGCGCGGCCCAGCATGGAGTGCGGCGCGGGACCGGCACGGAGCGGCACTCGCCTGCGGGCTGGAGGCGAAGTGCTCGCTGAGCACGCTGGGCAGCTCGGCGAGGTCGGTGGCGCAGCGCGTGCCGGCCACGTGCTGGTGCGGCGCGCGGCCCAGCATGGAGTGCGGCGCGGGACCGGCACGGAGCGGCACTCGCCTGCGGGCTGGAGGCGAAGTGCTCGCTGAGCACGCTGGGCAGCTCGGCGAGGTCGGTGGCGCAGCGCGTGCCGGCCACGTGCTGGTGCGGCGCGCGGCCCAGCATGGAGTGCGGCGCGGGACCGGCACGGAGCGGCACTCGCCTGCGGGCTGGAGGCGAAGTGCTCGCTGAGCACGCTGGGCAGCTCGGCGAGGTCGGTGGCGCAGCGCGTGCCGGCCACGTGCTGGTGCGGCGCGCGGCCCAGCATGGAGTGCGGCGCGGGACCGGCACGGAGCGGCACTCGCCTGCGGGCTGGAGGCGAAGTGCTCGCTGAGCACGCTGGGCAGCTCGGCGAGGTCGGTGGCGCAGCGCGTGCCGGCCACGTGCTGGTGCGGCGCGCGGCCCAGCATGGAGTGCGGCGCGGGACCGGCACGGAGCGGCACTCGCCTGCGGGCTGGAGGCGAAGTGCTCGCTGAGCACGCTGGGCAGCTCGGCGAGGTCGGTGGCGCAGCGCGTGCCGGCCACGTGCTGGTGCGGCGCGCGGCCCAGCATGGAGTGCGGCGCGGGACCGGCACGGAGCGGCACTCGCCTGCGGGCTGGAGGCGAAGTGCTCGCTGAGCACGCTGGGCAGCTCGGCGAGGTCGGTGGCGCAGCGCGTGCCGGCCACGTGCTGGTGCGGCGCGCGGCCCAGCATGGAGTGCGGCGCGGGACCGGCACGGAGCGGCACTCGCCTGCGGGCTGGAGGCGAAGTGCTCGCTGAGCACGCTGGGCAGCTCGGCGAGGTCGGTGGCGCAGCGCGTGCCGGCCACGTGCTGGTGCGGCGCGCGGCCCAGCATGGAGTGCGGCGCGGGACCGGCACGGAGCGGCACTCGCCTGCGGGCTGGAGGCGAAGTGCTCGCTGAGCACGCTGGGCAGCTCGGCGAGGTCGGTGGCGCAGCGCGTGCCGGCCACGTGCTGGTGCGGCGCGCGGCCCAGCATGGAGTGCAGCGCGTGCCCCGCCTCGTGGAACAGGTTGTCCACCGCGCCCGCGCTCAGCAGCGCCGGCCCGCCGCGGTGACCCCCACTCAGCGATAACATTATCACTACTATTGGATTCTGAAACGAATTTGTGTTTTTTTTTTTGCAATAAATAAAAATATGTTTTAAATATGTTATAAAATTATATTTTAACTACCCCACGTGTGAACACGCCACGCGCATGCATGCGCTTGCCACATCAACTTTACACAAATTCAAAATTCAAAAACATCATTCACCCAAGCATTTGATTCTATTGACACAGAAATACGTACATTTCAGTACGTAAAAAATAGTTTATATGAAGTTTTTAATTTTTAAAACTATTGTAATGAAGTCTTTAATAATAATAGGATTGGAATTCACTTTATTAATGCTATTTTAAATAAATAACAGCAGGGGTTCCACTAGGTAGCATAAAAGGTCCTATACTTTATATGATTTATGAAAATGATCAACTCATTCATTCAATATTCCAACTTATTTTTCATGTTTTATTTTATGTTAATTAGTAATAACATAATACCATGAATCACAATAATAATTCTTGACCTACCTGATAACTTCCATCAGGTAACAATTTTCCTCCTTGAATAGTAAAGTGGCAATCTTGGTGCGGTTTTCCTGCTCTCTCATATAAATCACAGTAAATGTGCCCCAAAAGACCTTCTGTTTCGTGGACCACGGCTAATTTGTACACATCAGGTGCCCAAGATTCACCTAGATGATTTTATAAATAATATTTTTAAAAATGTTTTTAAGTAATCTTAGAATAATAAAAAAGTCTACCTATAACTAGCTATAATACCTGGCAACATTTCTTCTGATTTCAAAGTAATTCCATATAATTCTTGACACAGCATATTCAGACCTTCCATACACCCTCCTAGTGAGAAATATGGGCTGAAATCTGAATTGGCAACATTGAGTAGCTGTGTTTTTGCTTTGTGAGTAAAGTATGGTGTGTCCCAGCACATTAATTTTTCCTGTAAAAAAGATATAAATTTTCGTGTGCCTTCTATCTTTCTACTTACGAAAAACTTTAGTAAGTTGTATGAAAGCTTAATAAGAAATATATTGCAATACTTTCAATATAATCGATGCTTAAAAGAGATATGTTTTACCTGATATGGAGATTCCTGGCGCTTCATCCGCGCCATTGCCTCAAAATCAGCATTGGCCCGATCATGAAGATTATCCGACAATATATCCAGAAATTCACGTACATTTGGCGAATTCTCCATTGTACTTGCTTTTATTGCTCTGAAATATTACAAATATAACAACCCAAATGTTCAGGATTAGCGTTTTAAAGGATAAATAAATTTTCATCCCACTTTTGATTCATCATTATTTTTACCAAAAACTACCCACAATACACTTGCTGCACAAATTTGATATCCTTAGCGCTTGACATTCCACGAAAAAGCAAATATTCACCACTAAATAAAATTTCATCAACTACCCTCAAGAAATTTCACATTTTTTTTAACAACTACCCTCTAAAATCTTGCTCACCTATCAGCATAACTATCGAAACCGCACAGCTGGGCCAACCGATGCCTCGCCCGTAGCGTAGCGCTTAGCAACTGTTCCTGTCTTATATCTGGAGCGAGGTATAATCTGTAGGCCGCTTCTCTCGCAGCCGCTTCCCCGCACTCCGCGTACACGCCGCTCACTATCACGTCTTCACCTTCTGTTGTGAAACTGTGGAAATAAAAATAGGTTTTTTTTTAATAGACTGGTGCTATTATGATGATTTCTCAGTTAGATACAAAAAACTTTTAAGATTTAATTTAATATAAAGAAAATATTAATTTAATTTTAGTTTTGTGATTTTTTTGTTGTTTTTTGTTTTTGCAAGGATCATCCGAACAGACAGGAAAGATGCATAAATACTGTCATATCTTTTTTTTACATTACCAGCATTGTTTATTAAAAGCAAAACTATAAACACCATTTAATTAACATAATAAATAAATCTTTATTTTGCTTTAAACAAGGTATTAAAATATGTTGATACATTTATATTAATAAAGTACAAACATGTTCAGCCAATGCAATATAGCATGCAAAATAATGAAAATAATATAAGCATTCAATTCATCAAAATATTGATTTAAATTGTAGTTCACAAATTAAAAAGCATGTAAGGTAAGCTAGTAAGTAAGGTAGTATCTAAACAAACATCAAAAAATATAAATGAACTTACAATTGCCTAACATTCTGTGGCACTACAGATCTCGGCACTCGTCTAGGCTTCGCCGCACCAGCCATGAACTGCTGTCCTGTCTGTAATATCAGATCATTCAACGCAACGACCTCACGCCGAGCATTCTCCTCTAACTGTATACCGCTCTGTTCAAAATCGAATAGAAACAGTTCCGCTAAGTGCTTGTCCCCTGAAGTACCTCTTTTAACTGAGTCTCTTAATGCTTCATATAATCCTTTGTGTGTGTTTAACCTGAGGAGCAACAAATAAATTTGGCGTTTAATTTGACTAAAACTTTGAAGCACAATGACAAACTATAAAAATTTATGTTTACAAGAAAGCTAGATGAATGAACCACTACACAACAACAACAACTGTTAAGCTTTAGTTTGAATTGCCATTTTTTATGCAATTACTGTTAAAAAATATTAACAACACTTTTTCTTGCTATTTTTACTTAAGCCCCAAATCACAATAATACATAAATCTCTTTTTCAACATCCGTAAACACTCAAAGATTCTTTTGCTACACTTCTGTAATAACTCAGGCCCCGGAATCATAGACACAATAGAAAATCTATTTTGTCGTGGACTGATTGGGCCGTTCGGGGCTCAATGGGTTAAGCTCCTTTGTATCATCAGAAAACGGAAAAAATTATTTACTTACTTTTCCACTACACCACTAACACTTATACAGGCATCTTCAGCCGCACTAGCAAAGTGTGGTTGTGGGTGCGCTATCCTGATAAACTCAGCCAGATCCGCCACTTTACACAGTGTGTCGGAGAGCTCATCAAATATTTCAACCATGGGGCGCGTGGGGTTTGTTGTCGCTTCCTCTATGAGCCTGTCTGTGGCGGCTATTGCTTGCTCTTTGAGTGCGTAGAAACCCTCGAAACTTGTTAGCTCTGGTTTGTTGAAGAGACCCTAAAATATTTACGTGTTAGATGTATATGGTTTTAATTTTTAACTGTCTTCAAAAAAAAGGAGGAGGTTATCAATTCGGCCGGTATTTTTTTTTTGTAATGTTTATAGTTTCTTTTTTATATTTAAAGAAATATATAATTTAAAAATATTTTAATACAATTTGTACCTCCATAATTATTGAAAGTTAAAAGTGGAATGAAATCAAAGACTTGGAACCTCCTCCCATTTTATGAGGTTTGGAGTTTTTACAACATAAACAACCTTTTCATTAAACTTTATCTTTACTTTGACCTTCAAATTTAAATAAAATTTTAGTGCTAATAGAAGCAATATAAATAATTTTAATGAAAAGTGATTTGAAACGGTATATAAAGGCACTCACAGTTCTCTCTCTCAATGAGTCAAATATAGGTCTATGTACTGGTCTTGTGTTGAAGGCTGTGGCTAATGGAGACCAGGTGCTGACACTTCTCCTTCCTATTTTCCATATTGGCTTTATAAGCTTCATCTTGTATTTATTTCCTGCAATATCATATAACAAATTCCTTGTATTGTTGTATTATTTGGTGAAGCTTTTGTTTAAAATTCATTGCATACTTTATATGTGAATAAAATTACATAATATAAAATTTATTTCCTCTTGTTTAACCTTAATCTATTAGGCTCTTACTGATTCTATTGTTGTAGACAAAGCTCTTATTGTAAATCCAAAAAAGGTTCGCTTTGAAAGCACGTCAAGACAAAAACTAAATCGGAAAGTATTGCACAAACTTAGAGGTCAAAGGACTCAGCTTGTTTACATTATACTGTAGATGAAATACAATTAAATTACACACGTACCTTGTATAAGTTATAACACTATATAATAATTGTAAAGTACGGATATACTTTATTTTATAAAAATGATTAAATGATTAATTATTTTGCTTTATTCGAGTTATTTCTAAAATCCGCTATTTCTCAAAATAAATGGAAATGTCAACATCAGGTATGACAAATGACTTAGTAAGGACATTACCTAATGTCACTCGGTCATATGTCATATTAACAGATCATTTACAAATTGCCACCCTTCGAAAAAATTGAATTGAATTGATAATTTACCACGGAAAATATTTTTAGCCTGCCCAAACATTTCCACCTGTTTCCACCACATTTTCCACTGTGTTTTCCACAAAGGTTCATTTACAGGGAAAAATTTATACATATTATGCAAATGTCATCATATAGGTACTAGTAGTTTTAAATAAGTAATGTAAATATAGAATCGACCTTGCTTTTTATATTTTTCAATATAAAGCAAAATCTTAATTTCTGCACTGCTTACACATGGTAATGAAAATTAACTAGCTACTCGCCTTGGTGCCGCATGAGTAAATTTTTTTTTCAGTTTCCTAATTTTATAAAATTATTATCTTAATCCAAGCGGAGACAAATCTAACTACCAAAAGTAATTCAGCCGTTTATGAGTTGTGGAGTAGGAAACTAAGAAAACAATTTTTTATGGCTGTAACTCATTGACAAAAAACACATAGGTATTTGGTTGAAAGAAAAGGGTAAAATAAAACAATCTTTGGGTTATGATATGATTTATTTCTTTAGTTAGTTAACGCTACGCTCAGACTTGAGCAACATTTGGCACAAACCATGCCTAAATCTCACAGTCATCACAAAAAAGCAAAATACATATTATGTAGAAAGAAATTTGTTTTAATAATTTACATTTTAACAAAGTTGCAATATTGTATTGCATTATTTAAATTTTAAATACCTAAAAACCGCATGATGAACATAACATAATTTTTTTAACAAACAAAAACAATATAAATTTATTCTAAAACATAATATAAGTAAATACTTCAAAGCATAAGTACACGCAGTTGTGTAAAATTAGTTATATTAGAAGTAGTAGTAGTAGTACGTTGTAAAAGAATTACAAATTTGTAATTAGGTAGGTATGTGTTTATTGTGATAAAATGTATAATCCGAGATTTCCGAACCAAAATTGTAAATCACCAAGCTAATTTTCCGTGAGCTTTCTTTTGATAAGAAAGAAGAAGATTACAGAAAATTAGCTTGTTAGAAATCAATATAAAAAATTACTACAGGGTGTAGAGGAAACCATTAACGAAAATCAACGAGAAGAGATTTTTATAAGCACATGTTATAAATAATAATAAATAAAAAAATACCAAAAAATATTTACAAAAAAAAATTACATAATATGGATAAAAATCTGATTAAGGCTGCAGTCTAGCAAAATTGCGTTTTCAACAAGTTATTTGACAATTTTTTCCCGGCTATTGAAATGATAAACTGAATTTTTTTTTCTTGTTTATCAATAAGTGTTATATACGCAATGCGCGTGAATTTTTTCACATTTATAAAGTTACTTTATGTTACCTTAATCAGGCCTTCAAGATAAGTCTTTTTCCCCCAAAGACATTTCGAGCTAAGTTTGTGCACTCACTACGTTGCAACCGATTACAATTTATACAATTTGATCAGCGCATTATTATCCTTATATAGTCGTAATTCAAATCTGCTGAATACAATTGCCGAAAAACTTATGATTTTCCTAATTAGAACGTTATAAATTCATTAAATTTCCCATTTTTTGCCTTACAAAAAACTATTGATAAATACTGCTAAAAGTTATTTTTTCCATTAATTTATTCGAGTTGGTTGAAGACCAATGAGTATTAATCCTTTAAAAAATTTTTTTTTGAATTTTGATAATTCTTTAAATATTAAAAAAATATTTAAAATAATTAGGAAAAATCCTAGCGAATTTCTTTAGTCGCGCTCCTTGGGCCGGAGCGTTCTGACGTGTGCTCTACGCTCGATTTTCCTTCATACCGAAGTGAAAGTTGCTCTACTTCATTAAATTTAATATTTTTGTTAATTGATTATTTTTATCTTAGTTTTGTGCAAATATTCGTATTTTTAAACATTTGATTTCGATATGGAAAATAAACGAAAAAAATATGCGTGTACCTACTGTAACTACTAGAAAAAAACTTCTGTGTAACTACTAGAAAAAAAATTATCTTCGAACATAAAGTTAATGAAACCAAATATGTACATAGATTACAAAGGTGATTGGCAACAATTTCGTTATTTTACGGGGTGTCAGTAAAGGGATGTATATTTCTTTAAAACTAAAGTAAGCTCATAAATTTTCTTATAATATAATTTTTTTTTTGAAGTTCCAAAAATGTTTATTTTTCGTTTGAGAAATACGAAATCTATACTTATAATAAATCTGTAGAGAGGCCAATTCTGTACATGAAATATATTTAAAAAAAAACTATGAAGGGGTGATAAGGGATCGCTACTGATGCCAAAAATGCAATCAGTAAAATTTTTGTCTGTCTGTCTGTCTGTCTGTCTGTCTGTCTGTCTGTCTGTCTGTATATTCGTTATAGAAATAAAAACTACACGACGGATTTTAACGAAATTTGGCACAATTATTCTTCATACTCCTGGGCAGGTTATAGTATACTTTTTAATACGCTACGATCAATATGAGCAGAGCAGTGAAGGGAAATATGGGGAAAACGGGAGAAGTTACTCCATTTTTTAAGCTTCCGTCGCGTGTGCAGCCTTAATGGTTAAAGCTACATAGAAATCATGTACGACACAAATGTTCTTAAATTATTATTATTATATAAAAATAAATTCCTAGACAGCATATTATTATGTCTATCTTTTAAAATTGACTCACAATAACACGTGAAACTTCAATAGCTTAGCAATTCGGAGATTTCTGATTATATTTGTCTACTCTTACGTTTACAACACTCTCATTCATCCCTAATTAACCCCTTGACCACCGAGCGGCCCGATCGGGCCACGACACAATAGATTTTCTATTGTGTCTGTGATTCCGGGGGCTGAGGCATTAAAAAAAGTTAACATTATTACCTATGCAATAAAAAAAGAATCATGTAAATCGGTGTAGAAACACCAAAGTTATACATGAAATACGCTGTAAGTCATCGCGCGTGAATACAGAATCATGCCATAAGGATTATTTTTGTGTATCAGTTGCCGCGTTCGACGCGCTTCGCGGCGGGAGCTATAAAAAGGCTGCGGGTCCGCACCCGTTTCGCGTTGTCACGGCATCACGTGTGAACGGCTGAACCGATTTCGATAATTCTTTTTTTATTATATTCCTTGAAGTACGAGGATGGTTCTTATGTAGAGAAAACGTTAATACCACGGGCGAAGCCGGGGCGGACCGCTAGTATAATATAAACTTGTATTGAGAACTTGAACTTGGGACATACGGGGAAAATGATTTGTTTACTCCAAAATTCCAAATATGTCGAGGTGTTTTAATTTTTTCTTCTAGTCATTTTGAACGTAGCGGCATGTTGTTTGATTATTAATTTTGTAACTTAAATACAGGATGTTGGTTTTATATTCTGATCTTACAGACGCGCTGACAAATTTAGTCCACCATTTCTAGTTTAGTCCACCAACTCTAAGTACCAATATTAAAACGAATGGATTATCATCACATCATCAAAACTCAGATGTAATGGAAGATCACAATAACATAGAAAATTCAATGGGTGTTGAGAACTAAACAAACACAAGTAACAGAGATGCACAGAATAAAAAAAAGAGGACGAAAACGATAATTCGTTGATGCTTTCCCTTTTCGACGTATTGTTAGGGTACATCACCAATCTGCAAAAAACAAAACTGATGATTCCCAATTGCTGATTAAAAATGAAAAACAAATAATCGACAACAGTGGTGAAAATTTGCTGATCACAATGAAACATCCTTCAGTGGTAGCAGATTTACTCATTTAAAATGTATCGGTGAACAGCGTAAAGGAGAGGAGGACAGGAAAACATTATGAATGTGGATGGTGGATTGTATACAGGGTGTAATCGATAAGTATGTGCAGGCGATTATGACGTTATTATTGCAGGCATCAAAAAACTTAAAACTGATATCGGAATTACTTTACCTAATGAGCAAAATGACAATAATAACTTTTTAAAAGTATAACGAGAAATATAAAAAAAATTTACTTTATACACTCCCATATCAAGAAGGGAAAATGGGATAGTAGAAGTTAAATGTCTAATTCCGGCAAAAGACATGAATGCGGAAGATGCGGTTAAAAATAAAAAATTTAATATTTGAAATACAATGCAAAAAAATAACACTTTTGTCATAGATAAGAATCATGACTATTTTTTCCAAATTCAGGGACAACTAAACGTTGCAAAAGCAGAAGTCTGCTTATTTGCTGTTTGGACTGGAGTGAATCATTCGTTAAAAATAGAATATATAAAAAAGTATGTAACGTTTAGGCAAAATAAAATGATGGACCATTATCAACGACACCACGCCTCATAAATTGCCTACTGTCAGAATTGATTGATTCGAGACTTCAGCATTCGATGCCCATCAAGGATCCATCCTATATCATTCAAGCGATTGAAAAAAAAAAGAGAAAAATCCAGTGCAACCGATAAAGCATCAGAATGCTAGTAAAAGATTTATTAGGTTTATCAACATAAATCTATATATTATACATAATATAATAAATCTGTAGGAGGGTCAATTCTGTACTTTGAAAATATTTAAAAAATAAATAGCAGTGTTACTGGATAGATACCAAACCAAAATATGTGATAAAAAAAATTTTTGTCTGTCTATCTGTCTGTATGTGAAGGCATCACGTGTAAACTAATGGTTCGATTTCGATGAAACTTGGTATAATTATACCTTATTATCCTGGCATAAAATGGAATACTTTTTATCCTGAAAAAATACGAAGAAAAAAATAAATCTTAATTTTTCAGTTTTATCCATAGACGTTGTTCTGTAGAACCGCGAACACACGTTGCGTTACCCGCAGTGGATTCAGCGATGTAACCTGTAGCGCCAAAAGTCGGATTTGGCTTGAACCGTTTGCGGCACACGCGGGCCGCACGACACCACGCCTCCTCGACTCCTATATAAGGACGGCGTTCCGCGCGATGCATATAATTTATGAATTTGATGCCAGCGGACGTGTCCAGTGTGGCGAGCGAGAGTGATCGTCTAATATTAATTTAGTGAGAAACGTCTTCCCAGTTCAAAATGGAGAAATAAACCATCCACGCGAAGACCGACATCCGCGCGGACGGAGTCGCGGGCGGAAGCTAGTCAGAAATAAATATCTTTTGTTTTCATTTGCGTATTTTTTCTATTTTATAATTTTTTACACAAACATTACATTTTTTTGAAGTGAAAACTTCTTTAGCGGCGTTGAGCACTTTTTCTGTAATGGGTATAAAATCTTAAACTCGCGTCAGGACACGTGACCTGATCGAAAAAGCGTAAGACGGATGGATATCAAACATGCTCAACGTTAATAATCAAGTTTTCACTTCTGCCGGCACTCCCGGAGTGCAACCCATCTTTTTTTTATTATATACAAAATTTGTTTATCCGTTTTATTAGTGAAACTGAACAACTTTCACTAAGAAACTTAGGTCGAAAAAAATGTATAGAGTTATGCATTTTGTATGGAAAGCTTATTTTTTTTTATATTTCGTCCAAATTTCTTTGTAAAAGTTGATCAGTTATATAAACATGAAGTTGAAAATATCAATAGAACGTATTCGCAAATTTTGTGTACTGGTAAAAAAAAATCACCCAGTGTAATTTTCACGGAAATTGTTTCAAATTGTCATTTTTGGTACTTATTACGAATATTAAATTATGCATACGAATGATTTAATTTTTAAAAATTAAGTGGAGCAACTTTCCCTTAGTACATTTGTATTATTTACATATAGGATGACAGGATGCATTTGTTTGCACTACTAGTCTAGTAGTGCAAACAAATGTTGCAAACAAAAATTGTTTTGAATTAGTGAGATACGGTTGCAATAGCAAAATTAAATTAGCCCTTATGGTTTTACTGGATAAGATCGAATTTCTAAAACATTTTACAGTGATTTATCCCTGCCCTTGGCAAATTCGTTCGCAAATTCGTGTCATAACTTGTTTGTTTTTGTTGTGAAGAGGTCATGATATTTGTGCAAAATTAAGAAAAAAACTGTAAATTAAGGTGCTTAATGGGGTAACTTCATACATTGACATTCAGGTAAGTCCTATTAAATATTATTTTAGCATTTTGTAACCATAATCATTGCAAAATTAGAAATTTTGTGTTAAACTTTCTTGCGGTTGGCGTGCGCGCCCTCGTACGCATTCGTACTTAGCAAAATTGACCTTGATCTACCAGAACATAAAGTACATTATTTTTAATCATATTTTCCCAGCCATACGGTTATTGTTGTTCCGATGATAATAAGTTGATTTGCACTTTACATTACGTAAGTGCAATATTTTAATTTATTTCCCAAATATATAATTTGTATTATGTTTGTTAAAGATAACTAAACGTTTTTGATGAATAAAATAATTCAGTTATACTTATTAAATATTGTTACAGATAAACCATGTCGCAAAGAAATACGAAAATGATGATGCTTTTAGCACAAAAAAATAAGGCGTTGAGGGAAAAGTTTAAGGAATCCAAACAATTACAACGTAATATTAAAACGATCGATCCCGACTTTTTTCCTACTAGTGATTCAGATGATGATCCCGCATTTTCAAGATTCAACAGTGCTGATCAATTACTAGCTCCGATTCTTCCTTCCTCAAATGGTTTCGACTTTGAAGATTCACATTTTTTATCGGGTCCGTGTACATCAAACGTTGATTATTTCGCTATGCATCAGGATGATCAAAACACAGAAATCGGGAATAACAACAAATCCCCTAACTCGTTGATCACATTGACAACTGTGCCAATTATTGAACATAATGATTTAAGTGACATATCATCGCCAGGCTTTTGTTTTAATACACACAACATACACAATGTTTTTAATTGCGGTAATCCAGAACCTTTGATCACAGATACTATTGAAGATCAACAAAGATCCTGTATTTTTCAAGATGATACAGAAAAAATATTGATAACTGCTTCCGATAATACTATTTGCACTTCTGAATCTCTTAGGAATAATTCAAATGTGATAAGTGTTCAATACGAAAAATCTGTTGAGAATTCATCTCAAGGACACGAAGTGACACCAAATGATAATCTTAGGGACACCGAGAATCTGACACAAAACGAGATAGCTGATGGAAATACACATAATCTTACAACTTATACTAAGGCCGGTACAATTAGGAAAAGAAAAAAACACGACCAACCTCTCAAAGTCAGAAATGAAGTGAAAAAAAGTGAGATTAGAGAGAAACATAACGTTAAACCACCCTGTCCTGCTTCATGCAAAAAGCAGTGTATCCAAAATATATCGGAAGAGCAGCGAAAAATTATAAATGAGAGCTTCTGGAGTTTGAATGACAAAGAGAGGAAGGCTTATATGCTGCATCACACCTCAGCTAAATCTGTGAAACAAAGAACAGTAACAAGATTTGAATCAGAGGAGTACAGAAAAAAAGTAAGCTACAGTTATTCACTTAAGGACGTGCTCGGTACAAAGTATGGAGTATGTAAAACCTTCTTTTTGACAACTTTGGGCTACAAATCATCTAATGACAAACCTTTACATACGGCTTTGGCCAATTCTAACGACACGGTTGCACCACCAGTAGACAAAAGACTGGGAGCTACTCCTCACAATAAAATTGAATCTACTCCTATTAAGGAACATATAATGAGCTTTGAGCCGAGTATATCTCATTACAGGCGTGAACACGCTCCCAATCGCTTATACTTACCCAGTGATTTGACAATCAGTGCGATGCATAAAGACTTTTTAGAAAAAAATCCGTCTTGCAAAGTATCTTACGATAAATATCGAGAAGTAGTCGCAGAATTAAATATTTCTTTTGTAAAGCTTGGCCACGAAGAGTGTGAGGACTGTGAAGAGTTCCGTTTACACGATGATACACATACCAAAGAAAACCTTAAAGAAGACTGTCTAGGTTGCACGAAGTGGAAAAGTCATAACAAACGGGCATACATGTCCAGAGAGCAGTATAAATTAGACAGTGAGCTAAATGAAACTGATACTGTTGTATATTCTGCTGATTTACAAAAAGTTATCATGCTGCCCAGGATAGACATGTTCAAAACTGCTATTTTTACTCATAGGATAGTGGTTTACAACGAAAGTTTCGTGCCAACTGGTCAAGGCCGAAAAGATTTGAGTGTTTTTCCTGTACTATGGTATGAAGGGTTGTTTGGACGTTCCAAAGCCGAAATTATAAGTGCATACTATCAATTTTTTTATTTTTCATCGGGATAAAAAAAATATCATACTATGGGTTGATAATTGTTCCTCCCAGAACAAAAACTGGACGTTTTTTTCTTTCTTAATTTATATTATAAATTCTAAGGATATCAACGCCGACAAGATTGTCATCAAATATTTTGAATCCGGCCACACCTTTATGTCAGCTGATAGTTTCCATCATAGGGTAGAGCTGTCCATAAAACGCATGAAAAACAAAATTTATGATTTCGCAGATTTTTCTCAGGCAGTTAGCACTGCAGGAAAAAATGTAAAACTTAAAGAGATGAACATGCAAGACTTTTATGACTGGGATGATTATACCACACAATATGCACTGTCTCGAATTAAACCGCGTCCATATGTCAGCGAAATGGTTGAAGTTGAAGTTAAAAGAGGCAGTTTTGATATCACCTACAAAACAGGATTCGATCAAAATGCAATTACTGCTAGCATTATAGGAAAAAAAATTTTAAAAAGTCATGTCTTGCCTCCACCAAAAAAGAAAACTGCTCCGGAAGGAATTTCAAGAAACAAAAAAGAAAATATTTTGAAATCTTTTCAAAATATAATACCACAAAATAGAATGTCCTTTTGGAGAGAACTCCCTACTTTTGACTACTAAAATTCCTTCCAAAAACCGTTTGTTTTTAAATATTTTTTTATGTAATTTCAAATTTTAATAATAAAAAAACGTTATATATATACTTTAATTGTTTTTTTTTTCAAATAATACATATTTTATTCGATAGAAAATACATTCCTTTTTGTATACACACATGTTTGAGAAGAGCTAACGAAAAAGCGGTATCTCAATTTTAATTCTATAGTTTACTAAGCGGTGTAACCGTATCTCATGAATAAAGTACATTATTATACATTTTTGATAATTTAACTAATGTGATAACAAATACACCCTATATAATATATAAATAATATTTAACAAATAAAAAAAACTATACATAAAGTATATATATAACTATTTTTACATAACTTCAATTATCTCAAAACTCGCTTTCTTTGAGTTACCGCTTTTGCGCTTAGTTGGGCAGTAGAGTGCGCGCAAGATAAGTCTGCGCGCGGCCAAAATTGGAACTAAACATTGGCCGCCATCTTGTCGTTTACGTCAGGTGTCAAGAGAGTGTGTTGTGTTCCGTGTTTTTATTCGTTTTTAAAGTAAATAATCGCCTTCATTATGCCGAAAGTGATTAAAAGTGCTGGTAGAGATATTATCTTGAAGGTCAAACGTGCTTGTGAAGAAGAACGCGATAATAACGGGCCTACAGTACCGTTTTCCAAGGTTAGAGCTCGCGTTGCTTATTTGACAGGTAAGTTTTAGGGATACCATTACAATAATTTTTTTCTACACTTTGGGATCCAGACATCACGTAATATAATTATTTTAATTTTGTTTTAGGCGTTTCGGAACGTACCGTCACCCAAATAACACAAGAGGGTAATGTAGCAGCAGCTTCATCTTCAAAGATTGTGACCCCCGGAAAAAGTAGGAACCGGAAGAAAAAAATTGCTGAACTAGACGATTTTGATAAGTGCGCTATAAGGCATAAAATTCAATCGTTTTACGTCGTGAAGAAGGAGATTCCTACCATTAATAAACTTTGGTTGGAATTGAAAGCAGATATTGATTTTAAATTTGGCAGAACATCATTGAGGACTATTTTAAAGACTATGGGCTATAAATACAAAAAATGCCAGTCTAAACGAAAGGTTTTAATAGAACGCAGTGATATTGCAGCTTGGAGAGCAAAATATATTTTGAGGCTACGCAAGAATCGTCAGGAAGAAACTCGACCTGTCATTTATCTTGATGAAACGTACATCCATGCTTCATACCACCTCGAAAAATGTTGGCAATCGGAGAAAGAGCCTGGTGTTCTTGCTTCTGATAGCGTTGGCGCAAGATGGATTATAGCTCATGCTGGTGGAAAAACTGGGTTTGTTGACAACGGACTGCTAATATTTAAATCCAAAACAAAATCGAGTGATTATCATGACGATATGAATTCAATAAACTTCATGCGATGGATGAAAGAAAAAATTGTGCCAAATCTACCACCGAATATCATTGTAGTCATGGATAATGCGTCTTACCACTGCACACAGATTAACAAGGCCCCTTCAATGGGCAATAGAAAAGCAGAGCTCCAAGAGTGGCTTACGAATAATAATATTGAAGTCGATGATTGTTGGACAAAAGCACAATTGTATGAACTAATTAAAAGGCACAAAGGTGATCCAAAGTATGAAGTTGATAAAATGTTAAATGAAAATGGACATGAGGTTCTTCGATTACCACCATACCACTGTGATTTAAATCCGATTGAGAAGATTTGGGCAATCGTAAAGAGGCGCATTGCAGAAAAAAATGTGAATCAAGCGCCTAGCGAAATAGCGTCGATTACTGAGGAGGCGTTCAGCACAATAACCACAGAAGAATGGGTTAATGTGTGTCTACATGTCGAAAAAATAGAAGACCAATATTTTGATTCCGACAGGCTACTCGATATAGAAATGGACAAATTTATTATTAATATTACTGGTGACACTTCCGACTCTTCTGATGAAGATTCGGATATGGACTCCGACGAAGATTGTCCAATGGAAGGTATAAACCCACTGCAGGACCATTCCTATACCAAATTTAGCAGTACAAGATTTTGAATAAATTATTAACAATAATCTAATGAATTTTATTTATTTTACTATATATTTAATTTTTTATGCTAGTTGCAATAACATACCTAAATAATAAACTTGAATAACAAATTAGAATAACAATATATTATAGAGAATCCCAAAATTTACTTTAAATAAAGAAAAAAAAATATTAGTTGGGCTGGCAACATTAAGCACGCCACCAGTAGCGCGCAGACTTATCTTGCGCGCACTCTAGACCAAGCCCTTAAGGATTAGCCAATTTATGTGAGAGCATGGCAATACAACTGAAATATACACCTCATGAATTTTTTATCCATATGTTAAACAAAACAGATTTAAAGATTTCACCTTTCAATGAGAACATGATACCTAATCGAAAGCGATCAAATTCTACTTAAAATTTTCAATTTAATATAAATCATAAAAAATGCCCGATTGAAACTTTCATAGTCGTTTACAAAAAAGTAAAGGAAAAATAATTAGGAACTTGTTAGTATACATTAGCGATTATAATATTATATCACATCACACAAAATGGAGATAACTTTCAGAATATGTAATAAGAACATACATATAGATATTATTCATTTCCATATTCAAGGTAGGTATCACAAAAACATTCATAGCCACTAAGAATATTTTAAAACACTAAAATATTTTTATAGTCACTACAAAATGCTTCATTTCTATAAGTAGTCAGATATAAATGATACAAGGCCTAATCACAGTCTATTTAAAATGCCCAATTCTTGAATTATTAAAGAATACAATTACAAAATGAGCGAGAAAGCACGATTAAAAGTCCTGTAGTGGAAGCGGGATAGCATTGACAGTTGTAATTATATTCTATAACAATCAAGATTATAGTCTGTGCAAGATTTATGGTGACTCTGAAGTTAATCTCAACGTTAGTTATGGCCGTTTTTGGCGCTAAAGTAACCTCAAAATTAAGCCGAATTTATAGTTAGCGAATAAAAAATTCTAGAAGATAATTAGCTGACCCGGCAAACGTTGTTTTGCCAATATACCCTGATCACTTATGTGTAAAGAAAATTGTTTACGACGTATTCCATACCTAACGAATTTTCATAAAAAGAAAATAAAACCAGTCCTGCCGTTTCGGAGTTTTAGGAGATTTATCTTGCATTCATATTAACCTTATATATGTAAATGAGTACGAACTTAATTTGAATGATCAGACACACCATAAACTTTTGCGTCATTTGGCTGTATCATAGCCTCATTGATTTACACCGTTATTCTATGTACCTTATTGTCGATATGTATGTTTAAAATCTACTGTGCGATAATACTCTTGTTTTGTATACTATTACAATTATAGGCTCCAATAAGTATTCCTATTCTATTAGTTTTGCAAATAAGTCAGCTAGTCTTGATTTCTTTTAACAAATACATACAATGAAATGCAACTAAATTAAATTATGTCTATGTGAAAGGAAGTTAAGATTGAACTATCAAATAATATTTGATTATTTTGACTATTATTGTCATATAGGTCTTTTGAAAATTGTTATTTTACACAATTATTAATGTTATTGTTTTAGTTATTTCAGTGTGAATATGATATAAGTTAACTGTCTACAACTAGAGTAAAGATTTCGTTATTAATTTTAATTTGAGCTCACGACTTTTGAAGGAAATGGGCGACAAGATTTTCTTTTAAACATTTTCGTTACTTGGTTGAAGGTAGTTTCAAAGTTTTACTACAACTACCCTCTCTTTTTCAATTGAAATTTATTTAAACGGTAATTTGATAAAATGTATAATATGTTACACCTAAAACGCACTAAATCCCAGTCTGTCCTCCAAAAAGTCGCGATTCCAACATTCTAGAAAGTTCCATGTATCATAACTGCATCTGGACGCCATCCCTATAACACCATTCATTTTTTTTATCTATAGACAGTAAAAACCAGCCCCCCAAAAAGTCGCGATGTTTCTAAGTTCACTGCATCTGGACACCATCCCTATAACACCAGGGCATATCCTCCCCAAACTTGCACCTGTGTGCGTTGTTCTTAGCATCGTATAGCAGCGGATTGTCTATGTACGCGTCACAAGGGTAGCACCACACTGAGAGATCCGCGAGTGAGAGCGATAGCGGGTGCTGTGTGACGCTTGATCTTTTTGAATTTTAAACATTTCCTTTAATTGGTAGAGGGTAGTTTGAAATTTTATTACATAATTAAATTTCAATACACTTCTTATTTCTTTTTTCAAATTCTTTTTTTTATCTTTAGTCAGTAAAATCCAGCCCCCCAAAAAGTCGCGATGTTTCTAAGCTCACTGCATCTGGACACCATCCCTATAACACCAGGGCATATCCTCGCCGAACTTGCACCTGTGTGCGTTGTTCTTAGCATCGTATAGCAGCGGATTGTCTATGTACGCGTCACAAGGGTAGCACCACACTGAGAGATCCGCGAGTGAGAGCGATAGCGGATGCTGTGTTGTGATGTAGTGAGCTGACATGTGACCGTTGATGTGGCGCCCGCATGCTGTCTGAGGGGATAAATTAAGTTTAAAAGATACGGCTATTTAGTTAGAAGTTTATAGAAGAATGTAATTTTTTGCTTATTTGTGAGTATAATGTACTAAACTGTAAATTTGCAGTATTCTTTATTATTTTTTCAGAAATATGTATAAACCTTTATAACAGAAGTAATTCGTCAAATGTTTAATTGAAATTTGAATTGGCAATTTAACGACACTTTTATAAAGAATCTGTACCTTAGGTTTAGATTTGCAAGTGCTCTTTTACACTTATTAAAATATGAAAGATGAAGGGAAAATATGATGAGAAAGGAATTTTCGAAATTCATTTTTAGTTCATAACAGTTAAAATTTTCAATTGACTTTAATTTTACACATCAGGTGACACATCTACTCGTTTACCAGTTAATAACATAACTAACATATACTTACAATATAACATTGGAGGCACACCCAGTTCTCGACCGTATGTTCACAATCCACGCACTTGACTCCTTGCTCAAACTTCACATTAGCCGGAATCGCATATAAGCTATCCAAATGTGGACACCCAGGTAATGGAACTACCGCAAACATCTCCCCATCGACTATCGCTTGCATATTTTCAGATAAAAAGTCCACTAAAGTTTTAGTTTCCTTCGAACTACCCGCATTATCTTCATCATCTGTCCCACAGTGAATCCCATCTAAACATTTCTTATCCAGGCTCAAATTCGCGAAACCATCTTCTATCGACATATCAGCGACTTTCGCTTTGGAATGTTCTAGAACGTCCTCCACCGGCAGCGCGACTTGAAACTTTAGGTTCTTCCAGTACTTTTTGTGCACTCTGATGACGTCATTGATCGATTCTTGGGCCGACCAATGGCAGGTTACTTTGGGGTCGTAGTGCAGTTGGATGGGGTCTCCTAGAAGGGCTTTAGTGCACATGACCATAGCATAGGAAATGCTTGTGACGTTATATCCGCCTTCTAAGCATAATATAACACGTCCGCCGGCCAAACTGCGTAACATGTGCGTCATGAGACCGTAACATTCGGGCGTCACTTTGCAACCTGCAATATTTAAAGTACGAATTTTTAATTATGTATTGGTTAACGCGTCTAAAACGTTATCTGTAGATTATGCGACAAATACGTTCGTAGTTAAATGAAATATTATTATTGCATTATAAGATAATTAAGAACAAAAAGACAAAATAAAAAAAAAATATTCAGTCAAAAAAAGGTAGGATACCGTTACAGCTTTGCTAACTTTATACGCGAAAAAAAACCCTTAATTTTGACAGTTACCGTCACTATTTATCAGTACAAAAAAAAACTTTTTTTATTATTTCACTATATACATTACCTCCCAACGGATCCCCCACACAGGCATCGAACCCGGCGGACACGAGTACCAAGTCTGGATTATATTCTCTCGCTATCGGCATCACGACCTGCGTGAACGCAGCCAAGTACTCCGCGTCGCCCATGCCTCGCTGCAATGTTAATTTTATACCTTATTGGCATGTAATAAGGGCTATTACTTATTGAATAAAGTTAATATGTGCCTTATTTAAAGGTAATAAGGTAAATTATTGAAAAGAAAAATATCGATCACGATGCTAGATTCGAACCCGCGTTATTCCAGCCAGTAAAAATATTTTTGTTGATTAGGCAGCTCTACTAGATTCCACACTACGAACTATTAATTTTGATCATCGTAGGCGATTAAAATATTCCTTATAAAATTGATTTCTATGAGGATCTGACACAGTTTATTAAAACACCAAAGAAGAAGAAATTCGAACTAAATCTTATTACATTTTAATTATTAAATTTCACCTTATTCCACGGAATATTGACGTTGAATCCCTCTCCCTTCCCCTCCCCGACCGCTGTATAGTTTGCAGCTTTAGAGTGCGGGAAGAATGCACCGTTATCGTAGCGGTGAAGCGACATGTACAGGATCTGCAATAAAAATAAATTATTCTTTATAATTCCAGGTACAATATATAAGCCACATTACAAATGATTATGTATTAGAGTATTCTGTTAAATATAACCCTCTGGAATTGTACACAACTATTTACTCGCAGTGAGTTTTAACATACACATGCAAAGTTTGCTATGTGAGTGATAAGTGAGCGTATCGGTAATGCGGGTCACTGCTTCTCGAACCTTAGCCCCAGTCACAGAATACATAATAGTAGCTAAACGCTACAGAACGGACACTCTCCGCCTCCCGCCAAAATTAAACACTTACCTCACCCCGCACGATCAGGCTATAAATGGTCCGCATTTTTCTGCAAGGACGATACGCAACGAAGATTGACAACATTAATCAAATTGACTTAAAGTAATTTTATTATTTTGGATTTGTGATTATCGTTTTTCGTAGAAAATGGTTAGATATTGTGCTGTTTACGGATGTATTTCATCAGAAAAACGCGAATTTTTTTTTACGCTAGTCACAAATGTGCCAACCATAGAAATCTAAATAACAAGGTAATAGAAGTCGTAAGCGCGCGTGACATTGTCGCCGCTCAGGTGGTTACCATGCCACAAGTCTGTTCGTCGCTTGGTGGTCGCTTGTTCAGTTGTTCCTGACACGTGCGTGAGTAAACATGGTGTGTTACAGCATTTCCCAGTGCGGAAATTCTTCCATAAATTGTAATTATACTAATAAAGGAATAAAATTTCACCGGTAAGTATTTTTGTTTATAAATATTGCCGTTTTTCCTTAAAATTATAGAATATTTACAAGTATTACGAGTGTCACCATAGTAATCGAAATAACAATGAATGACACAGTCGACCATTCTTATTATCACGTTTAACACAAATTTCAACCTTATTTCTATGAGTTTATGTTCAAAGTTATATCTATTGAAAATTGACAACCTCTGTTGTAGAAAAGCCGAATTTTTGCGTATTGGAGCAAAAATAAACAAAACGTCTCATATACTTTGGGATGTTATTCTAAAATAAACCGTAAATTCGTGCGTTAGTATACATATTAAAAAGCTTAATTTAATATTTAAGTTAGTTTTCACTAAAATCAAGCTGTCCAATAAAAGGCATAGTTTACTTGTGTGTACTGTTTAGCTATCGGTTTAAATGTGTTGATTTTGGCGACAGTGGTTTTCATACGAATTATGACATTATAGCACTTCTATGTGTCTTGTTATTTAGATTTCTATGGTGCCAACCATAAAGCGTTAACACACACATTTGCAGTCTCTACAGTGTGACTGTCAAAACGATAATTTTGTATGGAGTGTCCGGGGTGTGCCCCAGTGTAGCAGTGGGGCTACACACATCACGCGGGGACTACACACACTTGGCACTACACACACGCGGCACTACACACACTTGGCACCACACACACGCGGGACTACACACACTTGGCACTACACACACGCGGCACTACACACACTTGGCACCACACACACGCGGGACTACACACACTTGGCACCACACACACGCGGGACTACACACACTTGGCACCACACACACGCGGGACTACACACACTTGGCACCACACACACGCGGGACTACACACACTTGGCACCACACACACGCGGGACTACACACACTTGGCACCACACACTGACCCTATGCTCCCCGCACGTGACGGCCTGCGTGCCGTTCCCGTGGTGCACGTCCCAGTCGAGCAGCAGCACGCGGCGGGCGCGGCGCCCCGCGTGCCGCGCGCCGGCCGCCACGTTGTTCAGCAGGCAGAACCCGCTCGGCGTGCTGCTGTCCGCGTGGTGGCCCGGCGGCCGCACCACGCACACGCCGGACCCGGCGATACCGGATAGTACTGCGTCCACCATCTGTAGCAACGAGCACAAAATTAAAAAAAAAGCAAAATTCTCAATTAAAATGTCGTTGCACTTCCAACTCAACATAATTAACCAATTGGGTTTTGATACAAAAAATGGTAGTTTGAAGGTGTCATATTTAAATAAAAAAAATTGATTGTCTGTAAAGTCGGTTTACTGACGATAGTAGAACGTGACAACGTCTGATTGTGCTTCTTTGTCGCTCGTTCCGCGCTCTCGCTTGCACTTCAAGCCTTACATGGAACGCCTCAGAGCGAGGTAACGCCGCATGAGTCATGTTTTTTCGTGCGTGCATCCGGCTCTATCGAAATATAAGACGTTGTCACGTCAATAAAAACAATGTCGCTGCAATGCCTACTCGTCATAATTATTAATGTAATGTAAATGTGTCCAAGTAGACAATATTTAAAAAAAAGACAGATTATAGTTACCATTTTATATTGCAACAGTGTACCACCGAGTTGAATAAGTAAGCAAAAGCTCATTCCATGAAAGCTGAAAAAATCAATAAGCCAAAATGAAAAATCGCTCGTAGTGCGCGAAGTCCGCCACGTGCTGGTGCTCTAAAAAAATAAAGGCATTTTGTATGAAGCTATTAGTTATCTCACCTTGATAACACATCCAGCTGCGACCGCAGCGCTCTCCAGCGAGTCCGGGTGGAAGTATACGGAGTCGTATGTGTCCTTCTTGCTGTTCAGGTCGCGGAGTTTCATGGAGGATAGGTCCTTTAGCCTGGTAGACAATTTTAAAAATATTTCATTGTAAAACGATAAATTGAAATTGAACTTTGTTTTATAATATCAATTTATTGCTGACTTTCAGTTCATTTATTTAAGACCACAAAAAAGGAAAAAATTAAGATTCATTGAGTAAATAAAAAACTGATTATATATTTGCTTTCTTAAAAAAATCCAGTGATCAAGATAAAATTAACACAATACATCAAGCGCAAATAGACACACAATAAGAATATAAAATCGCAAATTGAGAAAAATACCTCTGCAAATGTTCCGCAGAGTGCACGGCAAGTATGTCCCGGTCGGTTGCCCGTGCCCCGGATAGCACGTGCACGCGATCCAATAGTCCAAAGTCCATGTGCCGCTCGTGTATGCGCAGTATCCGCTGCGGGCATTCCACGTGGCCGCTGATAGGAAAATGAACTTTATTTTCTTAGACATAGAGTAGATTTTTGAAATAACCTTTCGTGAAAACACGTGCATGACAGCGATGGTTATTAAAATGAACTCTATTTAGGGACACGTAATGTACATGTTTGTTATAGTTTTATCATAAAGTGGACACACATGGACTTCATCCAACAATTCAAAGTCTTAAGTGCTCCTCGTGGATTAATAGTATCCGCTGCGGGAATTTTACTTGACCAGTGCGATGCGATGTAAAACAAATTTTATATTCTTATACATAGAGTGTAATACATATTTTGTTATTGTTTTGAGAAGAAAAGTTTCAACAAATGCTCGAAAACGTGTTGATGATCATCATACTTTTGGAGCGCTGAGTACAAAAAAGAATGCAACTTACGGTTCGCAGATATTAAAATGCTTCAACATAGCCTCATCATAAATATAACACACTGGATGTTGTGCCAATTTCAAATCCGTTACTGTAACAAAAGAAAAGGCGCCTTTATTTTTGACCTTTTATAAAACAGAAAAAAACGACATAATCGAACTACTTCTCTTAATAGAGTGCCCTTTTAGAGAAAAGTGTCATAAAAGTGAAGAAAAGTGTCAAAAAGTTGTTATTTAATCACATGCATTTTTTAAATTTACAGATTTCCATACTCACCCATTTTCAAATGCTTCAAGCGTTCCATAATCTGTCGTTTCGTCGCATTATCTTGTACCGGATAACAGTTTCTGGTTTCGTATTTTTCCGGTTTCGTTTCGTCTCCCTCCCACCTCACTACAACCGTATGTTTCTCTTTGTCTACATCACAAACATTCTTGATACTTGTGTCTATACTATATGTGGGTTGGTAGTTGAAACAACGCCATTGTTTTCGGTGTGCGTATATACAGTTGAGGATCGATTCGCGGATTCTGTAATATAAAATAGTATTTGTTGGTGCGTCAAACTTATACGAGAGTAGAAATAAATTGTAAACGGGCTGATGATGCTGGCTAACTGGATAAATAGCAGGATAACTGTTTCCTCTGGGAAATTTTGGGTTCTAATTGTTGTTTTGCTATTTTTATGTATTTAATATGTACACAGTGAGACATTGAGGGTGCAAATAGATTTAAAAACCAAATGTTTTGATTTATATGATAATGTTAAATTATTATTTGTGTAATTGTTACTGTGTGTTCTCCAAATAAATAAACAAATAAATAAATTAATTAATTTTGTACACCAGTTTATTCCTTGGTTAGTAGACTAAAATGATAATGAGCTCTATGGCCAAACGCATGAACGCATGTAAGAGCGTCACGTAGATGCCGGTGACGGTAAATTGATTGACGATGAACCAAGATACCCAATAATGATACTTACGAGTCACAAGGTTCAGTCAATGTCTCCAACATAGGCGGCGGATGGCCCAACAAAGTGCGTAGTGTTAAAGCCGCTCCTTCAGCTAATGATGCAAGACAATACCCGCCTTCTAGTACCACGCCCACTCGTGGGCACACGCCCATGAGTGCGTGGGTCAGTGTGGCGTAGCATGCTGGTGTTACTTGCATCTCGCCCTGGGTTGAGACAAAGTTTGTTAATGTTTCTTTTAGGCATTTTTACATTTACTCACAAACAAATGTAACGATTAACTAATGCCCTCAATTGTAATTTACACACATAATAGACACTTCCATAACTTATATTTCAGATTCAGCTATTTTATAAGTGACATATTAACACCGAATGCTACATGGTAATTTTTGTATGAAATAGAGTTCATATTCGTTAAGCAAAATTAAAAAAATATTTATAACTAGCTGTTTAAACAATATTGATAAATAAAACGTCTAAAAAGAAAATAGTGTAAAAAAAAGGAAAATTACTTTGAATAAATCTTATAAAAAAAAAACAACCTGTCACGACACACAACGCATCATACAAATTTCAAATTCACACTTCACCATTCTTCAACAATCAACTCCACACCCACAAACAAAAACAGACCTTAATACCATACAAATAAGCTTACTTTCTCATCACCCACTGCCGCATCATACCCCGCAGACACAATCACAAGCTCCGGCGCGAACTGTAAGACACAAGAGACAAGAGAGCTAGAGATAGAGATAGAGATAGGGACAGTACCTCCGGGCAGCCGATCGCAGCGTCGTAGCCCGCAGAGATGAGGATCAGCTCCGGTTGGTACTGTGGAAATTTAGGAGTTTGTTTAAAATATTTGATAAGTCTGGTACAAATAATTATGGCTTTTTTTTATAGGGATTTTGTTGATATTACTTTTTTATTGATAAGAAAAACAAAGAAGAATTTGACTTAGCTATACACACTAGATGCATTACAAAGAGTTGTAATTTTTTGAAAAAAATTTTTGATTGTGAATAAGGTAAAATTAATATCCTACCCTATCACGCGTCTGGCGCACAGCCGGCACCGATCCCGATAGTGTCAAGGGAGTTCACGAAATCTAGCTTTTTTATGACTACCGAGTTTGAAAATTTTATTTACCCTATTGTTCTATAATTATATGCCATGTATTATATATTTTTGGAAAGAGGAAGAAACTAGTTATAGCATAAAAATGTAATCATGACGATATATTTTTTCTATAAAATTATAAAAAAATGATTTTCTTTTGTTTTAATTTTAATTGCTTACATACTAACACTTACATGATAATGCTGAGTCATCAAATGATCATATTCACGTTTTCATATCACTACACGATTGCCAAATACATTCACTTATATTTTCACACATTTAACACAACGTATTTCACTATGAATAATAACAAATCTCCATTATTCACAAACAAGAAAAAAAGCGCCATTTTGCGTCTTCCGCACTGAAAAGTTGAGACACTTTTTCACTGAGTATTCTTCAAATATCCCTAAAACCAATATCATAAACGTATTCTACGTAAAATTTCCAGTATTATACGTCTCAATTATCACTCATCTAATTATTCCTCTCGGCATAATTCACAATCCAAATATTCGTTGAACAAGACAAATGTCACAAACTATGGCCGATGACGCAACTCAATCAATGATTCACTTTTTTTTTTTATTTTGTGGTTTTGGTCTCTATTGCCTGTCTCGGAGTCGTGTCGATTCGAATTATAAATGTTTAAGGCATAGAGAAATATTTTTTATACTGGAAACATTCACTTGTAATTCACTACAGATGGCCTTCAATGTCACGGGCCGTGTTAGGCACAGAGTTTGTGCGCAGTACGCTACAGTACAATTTGCGTTACGACACAAATATTGTGCGTAGAACGTGTCACGGGTTAAGCTTCTATGAGTTCATTTACCTATTATTTTTCCCAACAATAAGAAATCGTATTCACATAATCCATTCTAAATCAGCCCAATAGTTTAAAAATTAAACGAATGAAAAAGTATCCTAACTAACGATTTTTTTGTCATTTTTCCATAAAAAAACAGACCAGAGATACTATAATTTCTCTTTAATCTTACCTCATAAGCCATCGGCAACAGTAATTGATCCCAAATCGCAAGATAATCAGCATCTTTCATCCCAGTTTTATTGAGAGGCACATTAAAGTTGAAACCTTCCCCTTTGCCTGAACCGATGTAGTCGAAGTTGGACTGTCTTAAGTTGGGCCAGAAGGCACCGTGCTCATAACGGTGGACTGAGAAGTATACCACTCTGAGGAATTAAAATGAAAATATTAATAAAAACATTATGACAAAATAGTATTTGTGTTGTAATGATCAAAGCATGTTGATTAAAAAATAAATGTTGAGTCTGAAAACGTCTTATTTTATTTGTTCCTTTATTTTTAAGATTACTTTAAGTAAATCTAAATTAAATAGAAATAAAAAAAATACCTTGGATCATCATAGAACATCTGCTGAGTTGCTTGGCCATGGTGAACATCCCAGTCTACTATAAGTATCCTGTAAATAAAAACAACATTTTTATAACATAGAACTATATGTATAAACTTATACAACAAGAGTTCATTTGGAAATAGTTTATTTATTATGCCGACATGCTTTTAAAGTTGCGTTGTACACGCTTCAGAATGGAATGTCGCAATGGAAGAATACAAAAGTCAGGTAATTGCCCGACTCGTGTAGACAAGCAATTCTTATATGATTAACTTATTTCACTATCCCATACCTATTCAAATCATATTTCTTCATAGCATATTTAGCAGCGATCGCCACGTTATTATAGAAGCAGTAGCCGCAGGGCTCTGCCCTCATCGCGTGGTGTCCCGGCGGCCGGATGAACGCAGCCCCGTTCTGGACTTCGCCCCTTAGTATGTTGTCTACTAGCTCTATTGAAGAACCAGCCGCTAGGAGGGATAGCTCATGGGTACTCTGAATAAAAAAATTAATGAATCTTGACTATTTTATTGCATCAGGTAGAGATTGTGATAACTAAATAACACAGAGTGTACACTCTGATAATGGATCTGAAATGACCAATAAAACTATTGTTTAATGCACAGATTTTTTGAGTCATTTTAATGTATTTATTTATCACCTTAAAACAGAATAATACATTACTAACGATAGTTTGCCAGAATAGGCACAAAATCGCACGAAGGCGAGTTTTCAATGGAATATGCGCCATTATTAAGACATTAAAATTAGTTTATACATAAATGTAGTAATTACCAGAAAATTATTAAAATACTATAAAAAAAAACATGTAGTGAATGACTTCACCATTGTATTTAGCTTAATGCATTCTTACAGAGAAAAACAATGCTATTGTTTTATTATATTCATGCTCAGCTGAGATTAACTCATATGCAAATAATCCACATTTGATTAATACCAAAACACTGTCTTTGCAACAATTATATACATTCATTATATTATATAACTTACAGGATGAATGTAGACTGCATCAAATCTCGAGGATAACTCTTCCAAATACTCCAAATTGTTATTCTTGTGAGTTTTCTCTAACATCTCATACACTGAGGTATCATGCAATTCGTAAACCTCGTCCTCGGTCGCAGGCCTTGGACATATTTCTTTACATTGTTCTATTAACTTCAATTCAACACACCTGAAATAGTGTAAAAAAATGTTATAAAATCAAAAATTAAAGAACGGAAGACAATTTTCATGTTATGTATCAGTTTTTTTTTTTTTCAATTACAGGTCCAGTTTGACTAATTATTGTATTTAACTGTTTGTTTTGATGTTAAATAATTAACATGTGGAAAGTACTGCAAATATTTTTCCCTACAGAATAGAAATACTACGAAAAACGATGTAAATAATTTAACTATGATAAGAAATATATACCTATTGATTACACTGATAAGTCTTTCAGGATTCTCTGGATAGTTATCATCCCAGAGACATTTGTGTTCCACCATCCGTGGCTCAGTGATGAAACCAGTCGGCCCCTTAACTTTCGTCTTCGATTCCATCGTCTAAAAAACGCGCGAAAAAGTAAAATTTGGTTAATTTTATTTCATGGAGAACTTGTGTAGCACAAACTCGTAATTTAGGTAGTTTTTTTTGTGTTTCATTTTCATTTTAATTTTTAATTATACATTAATTTTCGTCATTTGTTTTTTACTTATTGGATATTTATATTAGTCTCTTTCGTCGCTGTGCAACTTAATTTTAAAATATATTATTTTACGTCAACTTTAAACATTCCCAAATTAGCATAATTATATGAAGACAAATAACAAATATTATCATTTTCTGGTAGTTAAATTCAATTTCACAATTTTATCAATACAAGTAACTGCTGATTTTACAAACCCATTGAATTTATGAACATAGAGATTTTCTTTATGATATGAAATTTCTTGAATATCAAATAAATAATAAAAAAAATGTTGTCTTATCTCACCAAAGACAAATCTTTAGATATTGTCTTTAAGAATTAAAACACATACACAAACTACTTAACTTATGGATTACTTACAATTTGATAATGATCCCTCAAAACTGTTTCTATTGTAGATTTTTTCTTTTGCTGTGCCTTTCGTTTTGCTGTAATTACAGACGCCGAAGCCTGTAAAGTAATAAGATATAATGAACATATACTCTTATCATGGATTTGAGATAACAGGGTAAATATAATAAATGTTTATGATTTGTAAATTGTACAATGTTGTCAAATTGTAGCATGCATATGTCGTGGCCATATCGTAGATTTGCTCATTTCATGAAATGGCCAATTTAGTTTGGCCAGATCGTTAAATCGTCAACGTTTCACGATTTGGTCATCCACGTTTGGCCAGATCGTATAAAATATCTTAGAGAGTCCATAAAACATTAAAAAATTCAGAATATTTTAAGAACTTGTTTATTGTCATTTAAGTTACTGCCGCGGTAGCGCCGGCGAATACCAGAAGCGAATCGTTTTTTCAATAGAAAACAGTTAGGTTAGGTTAGGTTAGACTTTAATAAACAACGCACGAGCCGAGCGAGCAAAGCGAGCGTGCCGCGGCAGCGGACGGCGAGTGCCAGAAGCGAATCGCTTTTTAAAAAAGAAACAAAAATGGTCGCATTTCGTGAAATGGCCATCCACGTTTGGCTATATCGACGATCTGGCCAAACGTGGATGACCAAATCGTGAAATGTTGACGATTTAACGATCTGGTCAAACTAAATTGGCCATTTCATGAAATGAGCAAATCTACGATATGGCCACGACACATACATAATAATAAACTTATTTTAAATATTTTTTGGGCAATTAAATAATGCTGCTGTAATTATAACCCCTCGTTTTCACCAAAGTATAATACATGTATTTTACAAATTTGATGCAATGTTTTCGTTTCTCATAGACATGTGTAAAACATGTTGTATACAAAATTTGATACATGTAGGATAACTTATATGAAACTTGTTGGTTGAAAACTTCTAGTTGCCTACATGTTTATGATCTCTTGTTTTTGTTGTAGCAACACTTGTAGAATTTGAGACAAATTCAGTCGTACCTACTTTTATAATTTCTATTAATAAAAAAAACTTTTGTGAGATGTATGTGCCAACAAACATGGATAAAGTTTAAAACTTGTTTGTTACTAGTATTATACAGAAATTGCAATAAAATAAACAATACTTATCTAAACCACGACTGTATTTTGTAGGTGAGAATGCTATCAATGGATCAGACAAGTTCTAACATGTCACAGACTTCAGTGTAAACGCAAATGTGTTTTATACTTGTATAAATACTTGTTGGCTACAAAGTGTAAACGAAAGAATGTTTGAGACAGTCTCAATACATGTATAAAACAAATAATTATGTTTTGAAAAGTATTCTACAAGTTTTGTATCAAACTACAGTGGATTTCATTAATAACGACCTCGGTTGTAACGACCTTTCGGTTATAGCGACGTCGAACTTACGTCCCTAGAATTTGAAGCATACTTTCGTATAAATCCATTCGGCAATAGCGACTCCGGATATAACGCCTAATTCGGGTATAACGACTTGTTTTTATGAACTATTTGGGACAGATTCCTAGAAATTCATTGCGGATATTGAGACGGAGTCGGCAAAGGCGCAAAGACTCATTCATCAACTTTAACTATTAAGCTTGTATTATGTAGGAATGTAAACAAAGGATAAGAATCTTTTGTTTACATTCGCAGATGGTCAAGTGATTTGTTTCTGTGTAGGATTACTTAGCACGTGCATGAAGTTAAAATTATGAATCAGTTACGTATCAATTTCCACTTTCCAGTGAGTAAACATCGTTTCTTAAACTTGTGAACATGGCTCCTAGACGTACATTTACTGTTAAAGAAAAAGTGGATATCATTTCGAGACTGGAAAATGGTGAAAACAATGTTGATCTGTGTAAACAATTTGGGGTTTCTCATTCTACAATATCAACGATGTGGAAAAACCGCGCTAAAATTATGCAGTGTTTTGAATCAAAATCCCTGAAAATAAAGAAAAATCGTAATCCAACTTATCAAGATATTGAAAATGTACTTCTAGTGTGGTTTAAAGCACAGAGAAGCCAAAATGTACCTATAAGCGGTCCTCTTTTGCAAGAGAAAGCTAATCATTTTGCCAGACAGCTTGGGAAAACAGACTTTAAATGTTCAGAAAGCTGGATTTACAGATTTAGACAACGTCATGATATAGTGGTCGGTAAAGTTTGTGGAGAAGCCGCTAGTGTATCGCAAAACGACTGTGATAATTGGTTGAGAACAGTTTTACCAAAATTAACTGAAGGATATACCGACAGTCAAATATGGAACGCTGATGAGACAGGATTATTTTTTAAATTGACTCCCGATAGAACGCTAAAATTCAAAGGAGAAAAATGTACAGGAGGGAAACTATCAAAAGATAGAATAACGGTGCTTGTTGCTTCAAGTATGGAAGGTGAAAAACGTAAATTGCTGGTTATAGGTAAGGCGAAAAAACCAAGGTGTTTCAAGAATGTTAAAACTTTGCCAGTTGATTACGAAGCCAACAAAAAGGCGTGGATGACATCAGAAATTTTTGAAAAAGTTTTACGGAAATGGGACTCTGAGCTAAGAAGACACAATAAAAAAATCATCTTATTTATTGACAATTGTCCAGCTCACCCACACATTCAAAAATTGACTAACATAAAACTGGCATTTCTACCACCAAACACTACGTCAGTTATTCAACCTATCGATCAAGGTATTATTAAGACTCTTAAAAGCCATTATCGAAAGCTTCTTGTCGAGAAAATGGTAAATGACAATGAAAACAGCTCAACTCCTTTTGCCGTCAATATTCTGGACGGCATTGAAATGTTAACAACAGCATGGGCACGAGTTACTGCAGATACAATAAAAAAATGTTTTTCACATGCTGGGTTTGGTAAATTTTCTACCATTAATACAAATGATGAAGATTCTGATGATGAAATGGATAACTTGCCATTGGCAAGATTATCATCAGCGGAACCAACAGTTACGGATTGGGAAACGTATGTGAATATTGATGATCAAGTTATCACTACTGATAACTTGACGGATAATGAAATTATTGAGTCTGTACTTCAAACTCAAGAACAGGAGCATGAAGAAGAGGAGCATGAAGAAGAGGATTGCAATGTAAACGAGATTCCAACAATTAGAGATGCATTATGTGCTATTACAACGCTCAAAAAGTACTGTTTATTTGGAGAAGCCAGTAATAATTTAGATGTAGAGGGAATTATGAAAATGGAATATACCTTACAGCGTGCACAAAAGTCTAAACTTAAGCAGTGCACTATAACTCGTTTTTTTAATAAAAGCCTTGTATAATATAAATAAGTGATAAATAAATAACTATGTATGTATATATACATAATGTACGTGATTTTTTATTATTTCGGATATAGAGACCTCCGGATATAGCGACAACATTAAAGTGGTCCCTCCGCCGTCGTTATAACCGAAATCCACTGTAGTATTTAACTTGTTTCTTGGTGAAAACGAGGGGTAAGTATGAAACAAAAAAAAACCTCATTGATTTTCTAGAAGTACTTAAATTAGAAATAATAATTAACAGATTTCCTTGTACTATTAATAATTATGTATGAAAAGGGAAAGAACCTAAAATCACACTGAAGATAGTTTATCTTATTCTTTACATTTTTATCAGATTAAGGGGATTTCTATTAAATCACACTGAAATTATAAATTTTATTAAACAAATCTGAGGTGTTGTTATCTTTATATATTATGGTTGGTTTTATTCATACTTGCTCTTATTTATACCCCTAATGAATAAATACATATTAAACAATTAAGCCAATTTTGTTTGCCTTTAAAAAATAAAAAAATTCACAAATATTAATGAATAAAAGGTAATTTAAAAATTAAAATATAGCTTATACAAACAAACATCACATTGGTAAGAAGATAATGAGAAAACCTATGTACCTAAGCACAGTTAGGACTTTGTTCTTAGTTTATCAATTAATCCCTCAGCCCCCGGAATCACAGACACAATGGAAAATCTATTGTGTCGTGGCCCGATCGGGCCGCTCGGTGGTCAAGGGTTTAATATAGTTGACAACAAGTACACAGCACAATGTTGTTAATTAGCGATTAGTGCAATATATTCTTGTTTGATACCAGATGCGTAAGGGCGTAGGTTTAAATTGGTAATTAAGTGGGATGTAATGAAATACGAAAAATAGACATACTTTAACAGTTCCGGCCGATCTTGCACGTGTTTGTATTTTTGCCTTCCTTGCGCCATTTCTGGTCACAATATTTGATAAAGGTGGTGTCTTTTTACTGTCTCCGTTGGAATGACGGGTTGGAAGTGGCGGCGGCGACGACTGTTGTAATTAATTAAAAATAAATAAACATTAACACGGATTCAATTACAAATTGATCTGAGTGGTAGTTCATTAAATTAGATCTTACCATTGTGTCACTAACTTAATTTTGTTTGTAGGGATTTCAATCTATCATTTTTTCAACCCACACAATAATTGGATATTGCTAATTACTTATTCAAAAAATCATGACTTCTCAATTTGTTTGTGATTGAAAACGAGAAACAAGCGTGTTATTGACAATGACAGCTGTGAGCTGATTCTTTGACAAATTGTAGCAGACATAGTACCACAGGTTACTAAATAGGTAAATAGATAGTTACTACTTGACTACTAGTTGTGCCGAAAAACTAAAAACTCCTAAACATCAATACAGCCTGTGATTAAATCACATGACAAAATAATTTTTTGTCCACGTTTTGTCTTTTTATTCTTTTATACACTATGTACATATTCAGTCAACAGTAGGTACCTTAAGGCCCCAGTACACAATGGCCCATGCTGACCCAATGCAGGCCATTGCCATTGTGTACACGGGTCACGGGGTAATTGTATATGATGGCGGGCAATTGTCTTTCGTGGCGCGCAATCGGGGAGTTGTCGGTTTTTTGGGCACACTTCAAAGGAATCATGGCGTAGCGTGGCCTGTGGTGTTCACACAATGGGCCATTGTTTAGTTCGTCACCGACCGCTGACCGGGATAGTGCACTTTTTTATTGCGTACTAGAACTAGAATTTTATTTTTATTTTAAAATATAGTATTTGATCGCCTAAAATGTCAGTATCGTGGAGCAATGAAGAAACTTTCAGGTTTATTGATTTATATCAATCTAAGCCCTGTACGTCCATCGCAAGTGGTTTGCCAGGCAGCAATGAGACATGGGCCATTGTGTGAACAGCAATTGATCGTGGCCTACAGTTGTGCATTGTAAAGCGTGGCTCATCACAGGCCATTGTGTACTGGGGGCTTAGAGTATATATTACAATAGTATAGAGCGCGTGTATTGCACAAATTGCTTAGTGCGCATCGTAGGCAGATGAGCTATAGATACTATATAGATGTGTGTGTCAAATAGGGATGGGTAGCAATTGCGTGTTGAACTATCGATAAGTTATGTAAATAAATATGTATCATAAGTAAATTTTATGTTCAATAAGTTATTAAAGGAAAAATATATGAATAAAGTATAAATATGTAATTTTAAATTTGTTTACCAACTGAATAAAGTTTGTTTATTCCATTTGAATATTTCTTGTATTAATTATAAGTACGTTAAAAAAATATGTTTAATTGGAATATCAGAAAAACGTGAGTACTTTTTAAATAATAAAGTTAATAAAATAAAAGATCGGGTTTAGTGCTATTTCTTTAATAATAAATCAAACAATAAAAATAATGTTTTAAAAAATGTTAAATAACAATAAGAAATAATTAATAATTTAAAATGATAACATAGGTAATAAATATTAATAGTTTTTTTATTTAATTTTATCCATTCTACTATCAAAAATCTTCAAAATCAATTTAGCGGTTCAGAAAATATATCGTAACATTACATACTTTACATTTACACTATAATACATTCGCATTCATAATATTAGAAAGTGTATCATACAAAACACACCACAAATTTATTTATAATACATTTTTAAAAGAGTTTTAATTTTAAAGTTAAATAAATAATTTGTTAAAATATAGTTCTTCTAGTAAACTTTATATCGAGTACAGCGTTGGTCAGGTCACATCACTACGATCACGTGGCGGCAGTGAGGCGCGCGAGCGAGCCTGCGCGTGTCCGCCTCCCACCTCCCCTTCACCCCCGCGATGCTTAATTTATTTTCATAAAAATAAGTATAACAATCGACTTACTGATGAAATGTGATACTGGATTTCAATTTTGTGCATTTTCTAGTATCGTTTTTGCAAGATAGAACTGCACATTTCACCATGTTTATTCGTAAATATGAAAAAAATTCCAGAGCAACGCACTTCGACAGCACTCAACCACGACTACGAGCGCTCGCGACGGGAACGTCGTGTTGTTCCCACCTGTGCCTACTGTTCCCACTTGGTTGTTCGCACTCTATAGATAGTATATATACTCTAAGACTGGGGGCTTTAAATAAAGGATATTTGGGATCTGTACCAGCTGTCAAATGTCATCTATGACACATCGTACGACCAATCAAATGCCATTTAATTTATGAAGTGAAGTCCAGACTCCAGTGAAGTCAATTCCACTGTCAATTCAATACCTAATCAATTCAATAGTCCGTATTCAACAATAATCTAACAATAAAAAATAAAAATATAATACAATACAACATGCATACATAAAAATCGCACTTTTCAAAGTTTAAAATGAAATTAAATTAAATGAACTCGATAAACTCGAAATATACGTACCATGTACGTTAAATCGACTTATTAAAACGGACAAGGAGCAGTAAAACACGCAATGTTTTTAAAAACGAATTTATTCAAAGCTATCCCATTCAAACCTACGACACGATTGCCAGTCTCATATTGGATCCTTGTTGGTCTTCGATTTGCCTTAACGCTGTTGCCGCAAACTGGATATATTCACCCAGATGAATATTTTCAAAACGTCGAAGTAATTGCCGGTATGTACATTTTATTCAATATTATTACATTCAGAAAATATGACAACTAAAGCAATCGTGATTCCTCTGTGTTATACTTACTGTAGAAGGCGTATTTTGCCGATAGGTAAGGGATTTAGAAAAGGTTCTCATCAGACATCACAAAATTCTTTCACAAAATTCAAAATATACTTTGTGTACAATTTAATATTGATAGCAGATATAGGCAAATAACAAACTATAATGTATAGTTTTATCAAAGTTATTTATTTACAATGCAAATTATATATATTTACTTACCTATTTAATAAAAAATGTTCGCTATATTTTTAGCTTATAATTTTTATTTCATTCCAGGTGACATATTTGATGTGGATGTTGCAAGGACATGGGAATTTGATCCAAAGTTTCCAATCAGGAATATATTTGTACCAAAGTTAATGTTAGGGCCGCCACTCCATTTAATTAGGTTTCTAAACCCATTCATAAAATATTACTTGCATATAGATCTGAGGACTCCATACTTTTTGCTAGTCATACCAAGACTCTTTATATGTCTTGTTTCTCTAATAAATGATTTCTGTCTATATAAGTTATGTGTAATGTATGGACAAAATTTTAGGAACCGCCTAAAAATATTTGCCAGCTCATATGTAGTTCTAGTCTACTGCTGTAGAAGCTTCTCTAACTCATTTGAAATGGTGTTTTTCTCTATACTACTTTATTTAGTAGGTGACTGTATGTTAAAATCTGATAAAGTCATATATCACAAGGAATACCTACAAGAGAAATATAATGAAGCCGCAACACCTGTGGAACGAGTTAAGATTTACAAATTGCAGACTCATTTACCCCAGCATTCTTTAAACTATGTGCTAATATTAGCATCGTTAGTTGTGATAGGTATTTTTAATCGCCCAACCTTTATTGGATTTGCTTTTATACCAGTTTTCTTCTGGCTTCATAGAGGATTGGGTTCAAAGACAATAGGATTTATAGATTTTCATATTAGAATATTCATGTTGATTTTATGTGGTATTCCCATGTTTTTGGTCCTTGTTATTATTGATTCTGCATATTATGGGTATCTAACAATAGGTGAAGTGGAATCATTACAACTTACTTGGAATAATTGGGTGGTGACACCTTTGAACTTTTTACGGTACAATGCAGATGTTAGAAATCTGACTCAACATGGACTGCACCCTCGTTGGCTACATCTGGCTGTGAATGTGCCGCTACTATTCAATGTTTTGGGAGCTATGGCGTTATTTACAGTGCTTATTAACAGCTACAGGTACCTATTTTTTGTATTGATATGAAACATTTTTTTGGAAGTTTGGGATTCTTGGTGATGTACAAGAACATTTGAATTTAATATTTATTTCATATTAACCTTAAATTGCCAAATTATTCATACACATTATATTTTAACAATAATTTGATTGAAAGACTTATCTAATGACTGGTTTTTATTTCTAAATGTCTCATTTCAGATTCATCAAAGGAAGATACAGCAAAATGCCAAGAATACAGAGCATCAGAGGTTTAATGTTACTATCAGCCATAGCACCTATAGCTATTCTTTCTTTATTCCCGCACCAAGAGGCCCGTTTCATCATACCAATACTCGTACCACTGGTATATTTATATGGAAACAGTATCCACATAAATGAAATTGATGATTCTGACGTCCAAATTCTTAAGAAGATATTCCTGTTCGTCTGGTACACTTCAAACATTGTATTTTCGATATTTTTTGGTTTTATCCATCAAGGTGGACTATATCCTCTCGTCAATGATCTATTCCAAGAAATTAAAGGGAATTATGGCATGCATATACATGTAATTACAACCCATAGCTATAGTATACCAACATATTTGTTACAACTGGAGAGTACTACTAGGATTTATAAGGACAAAACGTCAAAGCACACTTACACAATAGCGCCATCAACATTTGTAAGCAAATTTGGATCATTACCTATGGACAAACTTCTGATGCATGTAGATGACACACTCACGACGGCAGAGATGCGCTACCATAAATATAAGAAAAAGTATCGACTCTATATCGCTTCGCCGTGCTCTCTAGAAGACAAATTGTTGGAAGAAGCTAGTCATTACGAATACATCAAGGTTAAAGAAGAATTCTCGTACTACCCTCATTTTTGTACAGAAGCATTGCCTAGATTTCCAGATGCTCATGATAGAAGTTGTGTCTCAAATAAGTTTATAAGTAATAGTGAATCTCCTGCCATTAATCTGAATATGTTACAAAGAGTCTCATGCTATTTAAGTAAATTTTGTCTAAAATTGTATAATGTGAAAGTGATTGATACTACTTAGAGACAGAATATCATAGAAATTAAGCTTTTTATGAAAAGACGAACATTGTTTTTGCTACATGGAATTGTGATGGTTTTATAAAACGATGTCTTTAGCATCTGTTTGTAAATAATTTAGTACATAGGTACTATAAAATTCAGAAGGACCGAAATACGCGATTTTATGTATATTTAGCACAGCTTCACAGCTTGCGTGTAGAAAATTTACACATGCATATTTTATAGTTTTTTTATGAGCATGAAAAAGACAAGATTTAATTAGGCTTTATTCCTATTTTTTAAATTTTAAATTCAAAGGCATATTATTAATGCTTTAGTTTCTTGGTCCCACCGAAAAATGAATAAAACCAAGAAACTACCAATGAAGGTCACGAAATAGAATAATAGATCTGTTTGACCTAGTTTGAAGTTGAAAATAATTATTCCCGGACTTACGTATTCGTATCCGACCATTGTATAGAAGTGTAGATATATCCATGACAATGCTTTTATATTGTTTAAAAAATTTCATATAAAAATATTTAATATTTTTGAAGTGTAACTTCTTTTGGCGCGTTGAGAGTAGAATTTCAAGGTCGCGTCATGGCAATACCGTCACGCCATGGAGTAAGGCGACGATTTTGGTATCTTAGAATCTTGCCAAAGAAGTTTCACTTCTGACACGTGTGCTCGGCACACACGCTGTTTTTTTATTATCTTCGTAGCAAGCACAAGTCGATTAACTTTTTGTTGCTCATCATATTGTATAGCTTTAAAAGATTTTATTTTTTATAGTGGCCATTTTTATTTAATTTAATTACTAACTACTTGCATATAGAATGACATAGATCTGTTTTAATGTTCATATTATTATAATTTGTAAGCTTGTTATAGTAGGTACCTAAATAAAATGTAGAGATATTAGGTACCTACCATATTCAAGTACTACTTCATCTTCTAGCATAACTCACCAATAATGTACATCATAATAAACATCAGTATCTACATAAAAAATAGCTACCTACATGAATCTGAAATAAAAAATATACCTAGATATAAATAGTAAATAAGAATAATTGCATATAGTTATAGAAAATATACAAAGTCCAAATATGCAATATAATAAATACACTCAAATTCAATATTCATGTTATCTTTGTTAGCAATTCTTGCTGAATAACTTACTCAGTTAATTTTTTATTTATAAATATGTATTTCTTTTGTTGTTAAGATTGTTTTGTGTTATATTTTTATATACATAATAATTAATATACATAGTTATTGTATGTACTGCTTATTGGCAATGAACATTTTTATCAAAATAAATTTATTGATGAGCAACTTTTTTTTAATGTGCTAATTATAATTAACTAAATTATTTTATGTTGCATAAATGCAACATAAAATAATTTAGTTACCACAATCTTGGCGAGACAGTTTTCATGAATAAACCAATTCATAGGTTTTGATTTTTTTTTCCTGTAAAAGCCAATTAAAGTAGGTCCGTCAGATAAAAATATCCAACCAGGTATATATCTAACCAGGTATATCCTCTTCCGCCGGACCGTGACAGAGTTTAGACGAGTATTCCGTAAAAATCATTTAATTTTATTTGTTATATTCAAAATTTAAATATCAATAATAACTTGAAGTGTACTAGGCGAGCAGAAGTGCAAAGGAGTCAGTGATTCATTGCTTAGAAAAGGATAGCAACGACTGTAACAAACGTATACTTCATAGTTGCGCGCACGCATGACGTCGTAACCAGTGTTGCCTACGCACTGTTTTAAATCTCCCATTAGTAATCTTTGGTAGTTTTTGGTATAAATCGGTGAAATTTTTTAAATAATATAAAAAATATTTTTTTATTTATTTAAACATCAATCACAATCTATACCTAAAAATGTCATGTTCAAGAACGCCACCTAGAAATATTTCATTGAAGTCTGCGCCACAGCACCACGGTTCTGACCCATCGCTCAATACTACAGGAAAGAAGGAAAGCGGAGATTTTAATATAACCAAACGATTTAAGCGCAAATGTGACGAGATTTCGGACGATACTCGGAGTACAATGGTGGATTTGAGAAACATGTTGGATGATTTGAAGACACAGCAAGAATTAAAGTATGAATCCATTAAAACATTTATGGATAACATTTCAAAACAAAACCAGGAGATAAAAGCTTCTATCCAGCTTATGTCAGACAAATACGACGAGGTGTTGGAGGATGTAAAAAAAATTCAACTGGAAAATAAACAGTACAAAATTCGTATAAATAATCTTGAAGCGAAGCTAGAACAGTGGGAGATTAACTCCAGGTCTTCATGCGTGGAATTGAAAAATATTCCCGTAGCTGACAACGAGAACAAAAATACCTTGATTGAGATTACCAAAAAGATCTGCTCCTCTGTAAAAGTGGATGTTCAGGAATCTGAAATCCGTGATGTTTTCCGCATGAAACTTAAAAATAGGCCAAACGGGCCGATCGTGGTGGATTTCAACTCGACTCTCAAAAAGGATGGCTTTATCAAATCAGTGAGGAAATACAATAAAGAAAGAGACCCTGATCAGCGACTAAGTACCGCTACGTTAAATCTGAAAGGACCTGTTAAACCAATTTTTGTTGCCGATTTTCTAACACCTAAAGCGAGAAAGCTATTCTTCTTAGCTAAAGAATTCATGAAGGCTGAAAATTATGAGAGCTGTTGGACCTCCTATGGCAGAGTATATTTGCGTCAAAAAGCCAGTGAACCCCGTATACGCATTGATAATGAATCCGATATAGATGCTCTGAAACGTCGCATATGACTAGGTATTATAAAAACTTCAAATTGTATTTATGTACGTTTTAATACTTTTTATTGTGCTCTTAATTTTCTACTAGTGATAGTATTCTTTTTCTCCAAAATCATATTTTGTAAGTATTTTCATATTGTTAACTCTGCACCCTACACACTTTACAATTATATAACACACCAGTATATCCTACAATTTACACTACATGTTACACCACTTTTCGTTCATAATCGCAACATAACTTTAAAGCCGTTATATTATAGCATAGACTCTCAGTTACACGAAAAAGGCATAATCTACCGGACTAAGTGGTATTTTAAACCAAATTCAATGACATAGTACAATTAGAAAACGAAATAGATTATTTTAAAGTAGCTGATTCATTTTCGTGCGATGTGGAAGCGTGTCAATCATTTATACCTAATTCCGAATGTTTAAAATTATTTGTTCAAAACATTAGAAGCATTAAATGTAACTTATGTGGCCTTATACCTCTCATTGTGAGGTCTAATGTATCCTGGGATTGTATCATATTAACGGAATGCTGGCTTCTTTCTTCACAAAATATACCTCAATTGGAGGGTTACAAAGCTTTTGCAACCGAAAATAACTTGACCCAAAATGAAGGCGTTGTGGTTTACTGTAAAAATAATCTAATTATATCAGTAGAAGAAAGAATCATCCAGGATGCGAACTGCTTAGTCATCAAAATTAATTCTGATACCGTTGTTTTGGCTATTTATCGCCCACCGGGTTATAAAAACGTTAATAACTTTATTCATTCATTGGATACATTGCTACAAGAATATTCTTTAACTACAAATGTATTTATAGTTGGTGACATCAATATTGATATTGCGAAAGAAAGCAGTGATACTAACAAAGATCATTATTTGGATATGTTAGCTTTTCATGGTATTCTCCCAACACATACATTACCTACTCATAATAAAACATGTCTAGATCATGCGTTAGCTAAATCGAAGAAGCTTACTCGATGTCTTGTGATTCACACGACTTTAACCGATCATGACAGTGTCGGGTTATATATTGCATTAAAGTATCAACTTAGGACATCGAAAACAGTTAAACGATTTGATTATGCTGCATTTGATAGTGACATTAAGACCAAGGATTTTGAATTTATAGCCAGCATAGATGATGCTAATGTTGCTACTGATGTTTTTACCAATATACTTCGTGATTTAATTATGCGACACACTAAAATTGTAACTGTTTCTAGTCGAAAAAAAATATTAAAGCCTTGGATTACCCCCGGTATTCTAAAATGTTTGAGAAATCGTGACAAACTTCATAAGAAATTAAAAAAAGATCCCGACAACGTAGTACTGAAAACTACCTACAAAAGATATCGAAATTTTTGCTCAACATTATTAAAAAAACTTAAAAGAGACTATGATACATTACAAATTCAAAATTCTAAAAATAACAACAAAAAGTTATGGAAAACTATAAAAGAACTTACCTTTTCATCAAAACAAAAGGATCCATCTCACGAACTATTAAATTATCAGAATCCCTTGAAATCTGTTAATGAGGTGAATTGCTTTTTTGCAGACATAGGCAAAAATCTAGCCGACAAAATTCAAATTAGCCCCTTATACAATACATTTAACACCCGTAATATTAATCCACAGTCATTTGTTTTATTACCCACAGATTTTAAAGAAGTAGAAGGACTTATTAATAATCTCAGGACTGATAGTGCCGTAGGCTTGGATATGATTCCAAGCCATGTGCTCAAAACTTATAAAGATATACTAACGCCTACAATAACACATATCTGCAACATTTCTCTTGCTACGGGAGTTTTCCCTACAGCATTTAAAAAATCCCGAATACAGCCTATTTATAAAAGTGGTGACAGAAACTGTGTCAACAACTATAGACCAATCTCTATTTTGCCCTCACTTTCAAAAATTCTGGAAAGGTTGATTAACACAAGATTAGTTAAGTATTTAGAAAGTAATAATTTTTTATCAGCTTCACAATTTGGCTTCAGATCAAATAAATCTACATCGGATGCGGTACATAAAGTCACAAATTTTATTGTAAACAAATTAGATAACAAAAAGAAAGTAATTGCAATATTTTTAGATTTGGCAAAAGCCTTTGACACAGTTTCTGTCCCAATACTGTTAAAAAAATTGGAGGATCTTGGAATAAGAGGGGTTCAGCTTAATCTATTTAAAGATTTTCTAACTAATCGTACACAATTGGTACGGATAGATAATTATACGAGTGAAGAGGCTGCGATTTGTCACGGTGTGCCACAGGGAAGTATATTAGGCCCAACCCTGTTCTTAGCCTATATAAACGATTTGTGCGAGTTAGCTCTGACACAAGGTGAAATAGTAACCTTTGCTGATGACACAGTCCTACTTTTCTGTGGTAACACTTGGCAGGAGGCAGTATCTCACGCTCAGAATGGTTATAACACTGTTTGTAAATGGCTATATAGCCATATACTCACACTAAACACAGATAAGACCAAGTGGATGGCGTTTCATTTGCGAAACAGAAATTTAGGTGCGCAGTCTTTTCTGATAAAATCGCATTCTTGTCTCGATTTTAATAGTTCCACCTGTTCTTGTCCAACAGTTCAATTTACTAAATCTATAAAGTATCTCGGTGTTGTGTTGGATGACAAGTTAAACTTTCAAGAACACATTGAATTGTTGTCTGGTAGGGTACGCAAACTCATTTATATATTTAAGTGTCTGAGGGGTGTTGCGGATAAAAATGTTATAAAATCGGTGTATTTTGCGCTCTGCCAATCCCTCCTATCATATTGTATAACTTCTTGGGGAGGAGCACCAAAAACATTTATATTAAAATTAGAAAGAGCCCAGAGAGCTATTCTTAAGGTTGGATCTCACCTACCGTTTTATCATCCAACTACCGCCCTCTACGAAAAATGTGATGTTTTAACAGTTCGTCAACTCTTTGTTCTTCACACAATTCTTAAACAGCACAATTTGCTTGTATATGATTCTCATAAATTTAAAAATATGCGTCGACTAGACAGAATATGTGATCAATTTACCCCTAACACTTCATTCACGCGTCGTTTCTTTTGTTTTCAAGGCAGTCACTTATATAATAAGTTAAACGGTAAATTATGTATTTATCCAATGACGGCAAGTGCTTGTAAATTAATTACCTCAAAATGGCTCAGAAGTCTGGATTATGATTGTACTGAGAACTTAATACGTTGCGCAAATCTATAGCTTTAAGTAATTTTGTAGCAAATTTTATATACAAACTAACAAACAGATTCTACACATAAACGCACACACAAACACACGCACACACACAAACACACACACACACACACACACACACGCACACACAGCCATACACACACACAACCACATCCCTACTCTTATATTCTACACATAGGGTTATATATTGTTAAATTCGTTATTTTAATTTTTTTTTTTTTCCTTTTGTTTATTTTTCTCATACATAATTAAATTCTCTAAATTAAGCGGTTCGACTTGGGGAGTGCCTGGCGATCTGCACTACAGGCTACGGCCTATCGCAGACACCAGTCCTCTTGGTCTATGTTTACGTGCAAATTTTTGTTAATATAGTTATAAGGTTTTTGAGGAGAATAAATGATTTATTATTATTATTATTATATACCCAGACTAAGGAGTTAGGACCCTCAGGGGGTTTACCGTGACGTCATAAAGCAGGTTCAATACAGTGGATGAAAAAGTCTGTTATAGGCATGTTATAGGTAGACTAGCGCCATCCCAGACTGCCCACTGGAACTGTTAAGTATATTATGTGGTCACAGTTATAGGTGTAGAAATAGTTTATTCTTAGACCTAACCAATACATAAAAATCGGTCTGAAACAGGCAAGGAAACAGGTATATTCAGAAAGTATTGTGGAGAATAGGCGGTTGACATTTATTTAGATGTTTTTGTTTTATGGCAATTTTATCCCAAATAAATCAATGTCAGCTCACAGCTGTTTGCCTGTTTTGTCAATGTCAAAATTGTCAAAGAACTCAAGTGTGCAAAGTGCAAACGTGCAAACAAACTTGCCGTAAACTTGCAAAGCAGATTTTTTCGTAGTCCGAGTGCTGATTGTAATTTCCACTGTTTTTCTGTTATATCCTTGTTATATCTATCAATATTCTATAAGATAAATATTGACATAATGTTGAATAGAACTTAATCTAGTTGAATGCAATTCTTGTACGATTATTTTTGACAAAATGTTGAGCCATATGGATAATGTGAAGACTGCTATTGATGCCACTGTAAAAGTAGTGCAAACTTACAAATGGGTTTTGGATTTGTATGTTTTGGTAAGTTATTCACTGTATCTTTAATAGTTAACGAAAGTAATTGATATAAATTCATAGACTCGAAGATATAATCTTATATATAAAATTCTCGTGTCACAATGTTAGTCTGCATACTCCTCCGAAACGGGTGGACCGATTCTCATGAAATTTTCTGTGCATATCGGGTAAGTCTGAGAATCGGCCAACATCTATTTTTCATATGTACCACGGGCGAAGCCGGGGCGGACCGCTAGTATTATGTATTTTTTTAATGGAATAAGTAGTTCTATATTTATAAAACTAAATGTAAGACATTAAAATGCAGTTCTTATAACGGAAATTCTGTCAAGTTTAAATATATTATTTTTGCAGGAGTACTTAAAATCATAAATTTATTATTTTTGCAGGATTTTTTTGTTGATAATCATTGGGACATGTTACCACAATCTTGGCGAGACAGTTTCCAAGATATTGACCCACAAATCCTGGGATATTTGCTTCAAGATCATCCCACGAACCACATGTTCCCTTTATCCTTCTTAGCTCTTGTAAAATTTGTTAAAAGCATGAGTTTGCCAAGGAAGAGCAACTACCAGAGTTCTAATAAAAGAGTGGATATTGTTAATAATCAAAAATTGAGAAATATGTTTTTAAAACATGTAAAGCTGAAGAAACGTCATGAAATTAGTTTGATGGCTAATGTTGTGAATGATGTAGCAACAGCCAGTGGTTGTGATGCTGTTATAGACTTTGGATCGGGATTGGGACACTTGGTACGAATGCTGTCATACAATTTTGGTCTGAAAACTGTTGGAATCGAATGTCAGAGTCAATTGACTGAAGAAGCTAGGTCTGTACTGTTGGTATGTATGGCTTTATTAACTGGTGTTTATTTTATTTTCAACTATAACTATATCTTGTTTCAAGAGCAGTATATTGATTTTATTATGTTGATGGATGTAACAATAATTAATCTAATAAAGAATGAAATAAATAATGAATTTAGAATTGCATTCTTAATGATTTTAGTTAGTTAATTTTAAAAGCTATTTAGAAAGAAAAATTATTATTCATCAGTGCTGAAAAACATTATTTACTAAATATTTTCAGACTTTTATTTCAAAGCTATGCAATATTATATTTGTATTACTAGACATAATATGAATAAAGTTATTATAATTTCTATGAACATTTTCAGAAAACTTGACCTAGAATTGGAGTACACAGCAAAGAAATATGTCAATATTGGGAACATAACCAGTCTTCCCAGACCCATACATTGCAATGAGACACTATCCAGTGCTGATCAGCTTGAAACTCTCTCATTGAAGGAGACAATTCACAACCACGGCCTTATTGGCTTACACCCATGTGGAAATTTGGGACCTTTATTACTAAAATACTTTGTACAATGCAATAGAGCCCAATTTATTTGTCTCGTGGGTTGTTGTTATATGAAACTTACTAGCGATGGCTATCCAATGAGTGAATATGTGAAGGGACTGGATTATGAACTGTCTTATGCGAGTAGAGAGATTGCATGTCATGCTATTGAAGCATACTGTGATAAGCTTTGTAAAGGAGATTATAATGATTTAAAAGTGAGTATTCAGTTGTTACTTTTTAACATGGTTTTCATGACATGTTGTCAAGAATGTCCGAGCGGTGTTGTACATTCATACACATTAAATTATATAAATAATATTAAAACATTCATTGAAATTTACACCTTATTTCGTTGTAGTAATGATGAAAGTCTATTGTATATGCTTATTTGAAAACTCTGCCTAGTGCTATATGCATGGGCAGAGTTTTGCTTTAGACAATTTTTGAGTGTGATTAGGATCTAGTTTATTGTATGGAAATGATTTTCATGTATAAATTTACTTGGTATAAAGAAAACAATGTTCATTAACAGGTACATGCCTTCAGAGCAGCACTTGAAAGGGTTCTAGTGGACCATGATCCAAATTTGCGACATTCACCCATCAGAAGTGTCAAACATACTGACAATATGACTTTTGAAAGGTAAGTCCAGTGATAATGCATTAGGCAATAAATAATTATATTCAATGTGTAGGAAGTATCGTCATATATCATTAATTTATTACATAACTAGCGACCCGCCCCGGCTTCGCACGGGTGCAATGCTGATACTAAATACACTACAGAAAAACTGTGAACGTTGTATATAAAAACATAGCGGCCCGCTCCGGCTTCGCACGGGTATAAAATATATAGCCGGGCGGCCGGCCGGTACCGCCGCAAACGCTACGTCCCGCAATTTTTAAATCTGTAATATCTTCGAAAATATTCACTTAAATCATACGCTGTAAAGGGCCATATAGATCTATATTAAATGAACAATGTATTCAAGGTATTTAATTGGTTAAGGTCTGTATTGGTTAAAATCGCTTCGAAAATTAGCCATTATTTGTCGTAAAAAGTAAATGACAAAAAAAGTTATTGTGGGTTATCCATAAGAGATAGACATATACCACCGCGGACTTTTCTGTAGACCTTTTCAATGTGTATAATACTTAGTACATTATTTTGATAAAACTCGTAGGGTTCAGACTGCGTTTGCAATGTAAGCGGAAAAAAATGTAATTTTTTACGACATCATATTAGAAACCTCAAAAATAACAGTACTTCTCCACTATTTGATGGATGTTATTATACATATAAACCTTCCTCTTGAATCACTCTATCTATTAAAAAAAAACCGCATCAAAATCCGTTGCGTAGTTTCAAAGATTTAAGCGTACAAAGGGACATAGGGACATAGGGACAGAGAAAGCGACTTTGTTTTATACTATGTAGTGATAATTATACTAACATATCTGTGAGAGAGTCATAAAGAAGTAGAACTTTCCATAAAAAATTAATCCAATAATAATTAAAATAATATTCTGTAATTTTGTAGCATTGCCAGTTGTAAGTTGCTCACAGATAAGAGATTTATATACTAGCAGACCATACTTCTAACTCATGAATTTTATTAATAACTAGCTGCGCTCAGCGGTTTCACCCGCGTGGCTCCGCTCCTGTTGATCTTAGCGTGAATGGGCTATCTAACACCGAAAGAATTTCAAATCGGACCAGTAGTTCCTGAGATTAGCGCGTTCAAACAAACAAACTCTTCAGCTTTATATATTAGTTTATAATATTAGTAATTTATACATTTCGTAATTTACAGCTACAGCAAAGTCGCACTGGGCAGACTTTCAGTAACGACAATGGACACTTCAAAAAGCACATCAGATCTCGCTCAATGGAAACGCATCGTAGTACTATACACTTTGCGACTTGTATTAGCACCGCTCGTAGAAACAGTGATATTACTGGACAGATTGTATTATATGATGGAGCATGGTGAGTTGTTTGATATTTTTTCCCGATAATCTGTTTAACTTGCCTGCCTTAAAAACATATAATGCTTATGTAGAGGTATTATAAGTTCCTGTCTATAGACAGATATGTTAAAAGTTAAAACATATTGATGATACAAATTATTGAAGTCAATTTTTAGTGCTTCCAAAAAATTTCTGATATGATTTATTGGTTTTTGATTGAAATAAAAAGATTATAATATAATATAACATTTATTAGATACATGACATTTCACATTTTTTATACAAAACACACAAATATATATTTTTACATTACATTATGATATACCGAAATCAAAATCTTACCTATCCATACTATTTTGATTTCGGTAAAACTGGTCAAATATTGCTGTAAGTAAATGAATGTTGCCATGTTAAAAGTTTTGATTGTAAAAAGTATACTTAGTTCAATTTATGAAATACTTATTATATTGTGTTGTTTTAATAATCGCATAATATATAAATCTTACGGTGTTTTCTTTATCCGTTAATTGAATCGGATAATCGCAACTTCATGTTAATACTTACACAATAAATAGTTATCCGTTTCAGTTTGAATATAAATTTGTTACAAATACTCCATAATTAAAATTTGTTTTTGATTTATTATGCAATTTTCGAAGTGTTGCCATTAATATTCTGTAAAATTATTATTAATCGTTATAGACGTAAATAGGCGACAAAAGCAACAGTGACAACAATTTTTGGCACATTTAAACACCGACTTAATTAATAAATAAATTAAAATACATGCCCTTTGGTCTCATAAAATATAAAAATAACATTTAACTTTTTAATATTACAGAATTACTAAATATTTTATTTCAGGTATCCACTGCGAAATACATCCGGTATTTGATCCTAATATTTCTCCAAGAAATCACGTCATGATCGGTAGAAAGATGTTTACATGAATAAAAATAAATGTATATAATAATATTTATCTTTTATTTCAAATCAGCTTCCCTTTCGCATGTACCATTCCTGCTAATAATAATCCGTACGCATCTGCTTACCTAATTAACTTAACTACAGTGTATAAAAAGGAAATTAAAAGAATGAGGAGATTGTTACTCTGCAATGTACCCAACTCCTTTACTCTCGATTGATAATACTAAGTAGGTACGACTTAATAATTACAAGCTTAAAGGCGATCATTTTGTCACAAAACATCATTTCCAATCGGCAATCACACATACATCAGGCGGCAGGCCTTATATACCTAAAATAAAGAAGTACAGCTGTAGTAGTAGTAGATATTTAGTATAACGTGACATTTACAACAAAAATATGTGTAATAAAATAGCGTAGGAATTGTATTCAGTGTAGGTGACTTTACTTATAATCTAAATAGTTTGTTCTTTGATACCATTAAATGCCAAGACGGACGAAAGAAGAGAATTGACAAGATTTTTGGAAGGTAATAGAATTGGAACTTCAAATATCAAAGCACTTAGCCTAAGACTTTAATTAAATACATTTATATTATCCATTTTGAGCCAATTATTTATGCAATATAGCGAATTATCGCATATTTACAAGTAGATAGGTAATCTTTAAATAATAGTATGTACAGAATCCCGAAGTCAATTTTACAATATTGATCACTATCCACCTAGCTTTCTTTTCATTTAAGTAATGCATGTTTAGGACAAATATTTAATTAACATTGTTCAATGTTAATCTATTCTAATATTATAAAGCTGAAGAGTTTGTTTGTTTGAACGCGCTAATCTCGGGAACTACTGGTCCGATTTGAAAAATTCTTTCGGTGTTAGATAGCCCATTTATCGAGGAAGGTTATAGGCTATATATCATCACGCTACGACCAATAGGAGTGGAGCCACGGGGGTGAAGCCGCGCGGAGCAGCTAGTTAAACAATAATAGCCAGTTATTATTCTACATCGTTCATGATGAATTGAATTGAAACAAAATGAATTCATCATCATTATCAGCCTAAATTTGTCCACTGATGGACGCCTCAGTCATGGCACGCCACATCTACTTCTACATCGTTAAAAATAGCCAATATACATTTTATCCCCGCTATTAGCTACCACTATCAAAAATTTGTAAGAGAAGAAGTTAAGCGTCACGGAAAATTAGCTAGATAGGAATTAATTGCAAAAATATCCTGAGATCCTGGACTATAAAGGGATAAATAAGAAAGATTGGATATGTAAGAAGCTAGATCTATCTTCACTTATTGTTAGCTACATATGAAAAATATTTTTATAAGTCAACACTTCAGTTTTTTTTTTATGGTAGGATGTTTTTCTAATAATTGTTTCCTTACGTCTAAGTAATAGTGTTTATTATTTTACTAGACATCGATTTTAAAGAAGCCAATAATTTGCTTTGGTCTATCTAATATCTACCTTTACATTATAACATGTGAAATTATCAAAGAAACTAAAAACAAATTTCCATATAAATATGGTAACTTATCCATTTTGGGAATCGTATTACATCGAGCGTACGTATCCTACGCAAAACTACAGTATTGAACTATCTACATTGTGGGCCCAATCCTTTAGTCTTTAATATACCTATTTAAAAACCCAATTACATACTTATCAGTAAAACATTAATCCAGTTCAATTTAACAAGCCCATAGTCGTTTAAAACGTCGAAATCGAATTACATATTTTAATTAAAATCATCTCGGAGACCATTTTGCTGGCGACTGAATAGCCAATAAACGATTACTGTTTAAAAGTAACCGTTTTGAACGACGCCATTGGTCAATATTGACATACGTCAAATTCTGCAATAGTCTTAAATATTGCCAGTTACAAAATGTTATCGTGAAAATTTGATTGCTTTTCAAGCGTGGCCACGACATGCTTGTAAATATTACGTTCGAGTCATGTAGGATCAGGCGTTAGCTGGCGGGTGTGTTGGCAGCATTGGAGCGGGCTCTTCGTCAGAATCTTCGGAATGTACTCGCGTGAACCGTCGTCGATCTAGAAGCCTCCGTAGTTTGAACTCACCGTGCCCGTACTCCCAGCGTCGGCGAGATACACCTTTACGACCTATATTAATATTTTAAAAAATAATTCGAAATGTGGATCTTTCTATTAAATTATTAACCTATTTATTTCTGTATTTTAAAGATAATCTTAACAAATAGGTACTAGAATATTTTGAGAAAATCAGTCAATGTAAGTAAGAAAAGAACTAACAAGATTTATCTAATATTCTGCATAAATACAGATGATGAAACTATTGGATAGATTCTGCTCAAAATAATTCCAAAAAAAGAATGCAAAACTTGCTAGTACTTTAAAATTCTCAATTTATGAACATTTTAATAATAATTATCAGTAAAATTTCGCTCCTTTAACTTCTACTCAAAAGCATAATTTTATGATGTAGTTGTACAATAATTTGCAAATTAAAATAAAATGTAGTCAAACATAAAGACAGACATGCAAAAGGTGCAATAAAATAAAAACACAAAAAGCTTCACCAATAAATATATTTCAGTAAATAAGCTACAATCACAATTATAACTAAGGCAGGTATAGTTATTTGGACGATCTCAATATTTCTTTAAACTACACAAGTTTATAAATAAAAATAAAATGAGAAAATAGAAACAACACAGTTCGTATAGATTTCATTTCATACATTTTGGTTCTTAATTAATAAAAATTAAAATCAATAATATGTAGAAATAAATTATTTTCAGATCAACTTCAAGAGATCATTTTAATTTATTAATATTATTCAGATTTTATTAGCTTCATTTTTATTCATTAATACATAGATTATATCTCATATGACGATTTTATATCTTTATGCTCTTTGTATAACATTCTATATTGTATAATATATAAAAAATCGAATAAATATACAATAATTTAATCTCATGGTCAATGGATTTCAAATCCATGAATTCATTTTAAACGCCAATAAAATTTTCCAGTCATGCATTTGCATGAATAATATAAAAAAAACATTTATTTGTTTTTTTGCACAGAACAGTAAAAACAAATAGAAGTGTGATGTGGGCGTGGCCCACGTGTCAATAATAAGTTTAGATCACCTAACTTGCTCTCAGTTGTGCGCAGAAAAATATTCGAGTCGGTTGTCAGCTGTCAAACCTTTTTTCCATATTTATTCATTAATTAGGACGTGTTGTTCGATATTAGAGTGCAAAAATGATAGCAGACGAAATAATATCAGCAATGGAGGCATTTCATACCATCGGTAAGTCTTATTTTTATTTATTTTACATATATTTTATGTTATAACTTCGCTTGTCGTAATTTGTCAAAATTGTATACAAATATCTAGTCAAAATGAACCTTAATCCATAAGAAATTAGTACTATTATAGATTGAACAGCAAACAAGACTTTCTGGAATATTATAGCAATAAACAAACGAATGTCGGTTTAGTGATGCTTGTGGCGCATATCGACAGTATCGATACTTTAGAAAAGACAAAAATTATAAATATTAAATTTTATTTTATTTTTCCTTAGCTTTCATTTGTCCAATCTATTTATAGATTTCCCAAAGAAGCTAATTTAAAAGAGAAATGGATAAATGCAACGTGACGAGCTAACTGGATGCCGAACAGCACTAAGCAGTCTAACAAAGGCCACCGATACATCAAACCTACGACAGTTCCAAGATTTAAAATAATGCATATTTTCTGTTTGCATTTTGTAAATATAGATTAATACTATTCTATTCCGTTTTTTAATAATAATATAAAAAGACGTACTTAGTAGTAATAAACATGCTCCAATATGTGACACATTATACTATACTCATATAACAGAAAGAAAAAAAATACACAAAAAATATTTATTTGTGAATTATCGATAACAAGGCTGACATCCCTCAGAGCATAGCATCAGATAAATATCAAGTTAATGTCATTAATGTTGAGTGACACCTTATCTCTATGTGTTGAGGTTCAAAGTTATATCTATCGAAAACTAACGCCCTCTGTTGTGGAATAGCTGAATGTTTTCGAATTTGGAATTTCTGAGCAATGAGAAACAAAACAGCTAATATACCTAGGGATGTTATACTAAAATAAACCGTAACATGGTGCGTTAGGGTACATATTGAAATGCTGAATTTATAACCTAAGTCAGTTTTTACTCAAATTAAGCTGTCCAATAAAAAGCATAGTTTACTTGTAGTGTACTGTATAACTATCGGTTTAAATGTGTGGGTTTGGCGACACTGGTTTTCATACTAATTATGATATTATAGCACTTCTATTTGTTTTTACTGTTCTGTGTTTTTTTGAAATTGGAATGCACGTCATGTACACCGTAATAACGAAAAAAAACATAAGGAACTGGTCACAGGTATGCAAACAAAATTGTGCGATAGGAAAAAAAATGAATTCCATACTAAATAAAAAAACATTTAGGGCCGATTTTTCAATGCTTGGATAAAACTTATTCGTCGAATAATGCATAAAACTACCATTTTAAAAACGTATTCTAATTGCCCGTATTTGACAGTTTACGTGACATTTTAATATTATCGTGTAATACTTTATTGGACGGATAAGTTTTATCCAAGCATTGAAAAATCGGCCCTTAATTTATAAATTACCAATTACACAAATGACGTTTTAAACATAATAGCAATATTTAATTTATTTATTTATCATATTTTGTAAGCTTTTGCCTTTTAGAATACCGTCACTTGTGTAATTCACATAATACAGATTATAAATAACCATAAACTTAAAAGATACTTTTCATTTAATAAGCAACACAGTTCAATACAAAAATAGTATAATTTTATTGTTTCCTTGAAATACTCTGTGCAAAAGCTAAAAGCTATCATATTTGTCTTTAATTGCTTTTGACGTGACAAGTGACAACGTCTTAAATTAGGTTGCGACTGGGAGTCACTTATGAAAAAGTGTAACGCTCGGTAACGTTACGATGAGTCACCGAACGAGAGAGAGGCCCGCGGTCTGCCGCGCGCGCAGCACATAAATATTCTACCGAGAAAAAGACGTTGTCACGTAAAATCTTCGCCCGTAAAACCGACTTTACAGGCAACCATTTTTTGTTATTGAAGTAATTGGTTATAATATGTTTATATGTACATTGAAATCTAATTAAATTAATCGAATAAGATACCTAGTAATTATTATCACAATTTTCTCTATGATTGAGTCTTGGCCCTTGACTCATAAAATCTCAATTTTTTTAAAAGAGATTTTATTCAATCGAAAGAGGTAGACTGATAAATATTCCAATGAAACATGCATCTAATACTTCTAGTGTAGGAACTAAAGTTATTAGTATTTTAAACGACTTAATACTTCGTTGCTTATTAATCGATGTAGGTACAATTTGTGACGATTTTGTGTATTTTTTAGGGTTGCCACTAATTTGTGCTTGATTTTTTATTAAATTATCACATTTTTTGTACGGTTACCGTAAAGTTTCACAAAGAATAATCAAATTTTTCGAAAATTAAATAATCTCATTAAATATAAATTAAGTAGTAGTGTGATGTAAAATTACATATTTCTACACGTTAAATCATAATAAACAATTGTAATAAACTAAAGTTAGATGCAGTTCAGTTAACCATGTAAGCCTCTGTTAAATAATCATGTTATATGACTGTTAATTAATGTACAGCATATTACATGCTACTAGCTCAACAATTAGCACATACTCTACGTTTAACCTTCGTTAACTGTATAACTCCACACTTAACCATTGAAGTAAACGACCTTAATATACTATAAGTGACATGCTGTCCAACATATATAAAAAAAAAATACAATTACAAATAAAAAAAATATAAGAATTAGATAAACGGAACTAAAAGAACCATATTATAGCCACCCACTAAAGCCTCGTATTAGTATTTGTTGAGAAACAAAATTGAATCAATGCATTAAGTTGCTGGCATTCCTTCGAATTGATTCCAGACTAAGACAAAATGAGCAAACTCAACTGTTGCTCAACAAATTGGAAGCCTCGTATAATAAATAAAGTAAAAAAAAAAAACAACACAGAAGCACGCTTTAGCACTCATAAAATTATTAGGTCACCTTTTTTGATAAGGGTTACAAAATTTTAATTTAATCGTTCAAAGTATGTCAAAATTGAGTCATAAGCGGTCTAAAGGACTTGGTTACAATTAAAAACATACAGGTGTAGTTAATTAAAGCGCTTTAAAGCATTCAAATTCTTTATAAACGAGAAAAAATAAAAAAAAAATTGAAAAAAATTCGCCCATCACATGATGGATTTTTTTCTATTCATCAAAAATTTCTAATAAAAGTACATTAAAAATTCTCGTGATTGATTTCTTTCACGTTTTATAGCACCCAAATGAGATTTATTTAAATGAGAAAAAAAATCGCCTTGTGTTCGAACTTTTTCTATATTTTTTTTGTTTACGCATCAAGTGGCAACCCTACTCCTCCGCGTACACATCGCGCTCATCGTATCGCTTACCGCGGTTCCTCGCGTTGAGCAGCGCGACGGCGGCGAGCGCGAGCAGCGCGGCGCCGCCCGCGCCCAGCGCGCCGCCCGCCGCGCCGCCCCACTCCCACCCGCTCGACACGCTCACGCCGCTCACCTCTGGTTGATGATTATTGGAATATAATATAGAGCGGATGCGACTTTTAAAGTTATTTAATGGATCGCATGAAGTCCCACTCCCACCCCCTAGACACGCTCACGCCGCTCACCTCTGGTACATTTTTGGAATATGATATAGAGTGGATGCGACTATTAACCCATTGAGCCCCGAACGGCCCGATCGGGCCACGACACAATAGATTTTCTATTGTGTCTGTGATTTCGGGGCGTGATGGATTTAAGTTATTTAATGGATCGTATGAAGCCCCACTCCCACCCCCTAGACACGATCACGCCGCTCATATCTGCGGACGCGGTTATTGGAATATAGAGCAGATGCGACTTTTAAAGTTATTTAATGAAGCCCCACTCCCACCCGCTCGACACGCTCACGCGGCTCACCTCTGCGGACGCGGTTACTTAATACTAACACCAATTCTTATTCATTCAATATAAAGCAGCTGAGACTTAATGCAATGGCCAATAACAATAAAATATGTCTCTTTTTTATCAGTAAAATTTTATTCAGATATATTGCAAAATTGAATTAGTGTTTTGATGGATTATTTCAATACATCAATATATTTTACATTTTACGGAGTCCATCGCGTAGCCCTACTAACCCTTTGGTTACTTGAATATAATATAAAGCGTGACTTGAGCGAAGATAATTTTACATTTTTACTATCCCACACATCTGCGGATGTATTTTCTTACTAATGCCCGTTGTTAGCCATTCATTCAATGTAAAGCAGATGGGACTTTTAATGTAATTGCATTAAAATAAACATTTTTTGAGTATAGAGCGAATGCGATTTTAAAAAGTAATTTAATTTTAAAACCTATGTTGGGCATATTTTTAATATTAACCTCACACACACATCTCATTAAACTTTGCAAATGCACAGATCAAAATTTGTTTTATACGCACAACATGCTCCCAACTATTTTATACCCTACGAGCACCCCTACTACGTGGTTAGTCACTTACAGCGGTTCTTGGCAATCGGTTAGTAAATACATTTTTACTACAACATGCAAACCTCACTCCGCTACCCTCCAAACCATTAATTAGTTATTAGTAGATACATTATATTAGATAATTCGTACCAAAAGTTCCCACCCACGTGTCACGCTCACATTGCTAACCTCTGCGGACGATGTTAGTTTCTAACGGCTGTTCTAGACGATCACGTAATACATTAATACTACACACATACTATATTAGTTTTTGAGAAAATCGATAAGAGTGTAAATAAATCAATATAGATGCTTAAAATAATAAAAAAATTCACTGAGATCTCCAAGTTTAAATTTTGTTAATCCTTTACAATACATAATATTTTTGCACTAAATAAATCAGACACTTAATCTTCAGATTATAAACCTATCCAAAGAATTTACCTAACAATAATTGTATAAAATATACAAGTACAACTGTACAAAAAACACAATATACAGGGTGTTCCAAACAACTACATACCAACAGTGGCCGTGGGCTTAGCGGGCAGCGCTTCAGTCGTAACATCATTTGCGCTTTCATTCTTCAACAATAAGGATTCGTCCAGAAACTTGTACACCTTGTGCGGGTCGAGTTCCGCGACGTACACAGTGCTGCCATCTGGCGATACGGCGACATCGTGCGGGTTTCTGAACGAATCGCCCGGTGTGAATGTTTGTATCAGACGACCGGACGTGTATTCTATGACGTAGCCCCGTACGGGTATACCGGTGAGGGCTGGCCCATTGACCAGGTAGAGCCGGCCTCCTAAAATGTTTAATGACTTATAAAAATAAGTTTCACTAAACCAGTATTTATTATGAAGATTTTACCAAGTTCCTCTATTCAATAACTATACAAAATAGTTCAAACTCAAATATTATGTATTCATCAGTTCTTAATCACACTTTACAAAAATCAGATACCACACATTCTGCAGCATTCCACGCACAATGAAAACACACACAATACAAAAGACAGCAACTCGACCTTTTTCATACCTCTAAATGATAAGAGTAAGGCAGAACAAACAACGTTTGCCGAGACAGCAAGTCATCTTATAAAACTGAATTAAAAAACTCACCCTGTATAGGAGAATACGCAACACTGAAGAGCCTCCGTCCAATCAGCCAATGCGAATACGAGTGTATGTATGTCCCGTTGTCAGCTCGGAAACACGCGATCCTGCCTCTCTCTCTATCAGCTGTGCAAACTGCGTTTTTATCTTCGGCTATTGTTAATGCGTGTGGCACGTTTAGTGTAAATGGTGTTTGTCCGGTGCCTGAGAAAATTATGGATAAGTTAAGTATTTGGGAAAGAAAAATATATGGAAATAGATAAAAAAAAATGATAGAGTAAATAATAAGCTGTGACTGTGATCCGAACGTTCGAAATGATAAACTTAGTGGCATGTATATACTAGCCTGTATATACTATATTGCCTTCACCCTGTATATACTAGCCTGTATATACTATATAATAGCCTTCACCCTGTATAATACAGTAGTTAAGTTACAACTAACCCAACATTCTTTTCATTCAAAATAGATTTGTGCCCGGTGATGACGATGACCATTTAGCCTGTATATACTATATACTAGCCTTCACCCTGTATATACTAGCCTTCTTTTATATTCGCGAATGAAACTATATCGGTTACCGTTGGGCCGATTTTGATGAAATAATATTGGTCACAATTTATAAGGGCTATTACACATATAATATCAGGCGGCATAAAAAATCCGCAGTTTGAGAAACAAGTGATGCCGATTGTATTACAAGATTTGTCTTTTCTAACCAAAGTTGAAAAAAAAAAACAATCCCACTCAAAAATCATTTAGTTTTGATTGTTGGTATTAAACCATCAACAAATCGACTTAAATAGTTCATTGTAAGCAAGTTTATCTATTAAATTATGACTCACGTCGTCCCCACTGCAGTATCTTAGTCCCATCTGCTTTATACTTAATGATCCTGGTGTTACAATAGCCATCTGCTACAAAGAAGTCACCGCTAGAGTGCACCGCCACTGAGCTGGGCTTGCAGAAATGGTCATCGTCATCACCGGGCACAAATCTATTTTGAATGAAAAGAATGTTGGGTTAGTTATAACTTAACTACTGTAACTAGTTATACAATTAAGTTATCTAGAAGGTAATTAACAAAATAATTGTAGAAGTAAATGGAAGACCGGATTTGAATGAGTATTTTTTATTAAGATTTAAAATATGGCAATATTTAAAAAAAATAGTATAACTAAAACGTATCATCTTTCCAAGCAGAAACTTTAACTTTTCATAATATATGTATAAACAATTTCTTTGATTACACACATAAGTGTGAAGTAAGGGTTTATTTTAGTCTCTTGATAACAGTATATACTAATAAATAAACAGCTATAATATGTCTGTATGGAAAATTTATCAATAAAACAGATGTAGAAATACACATCTGACCTATAAGGACACACAAGATTTCACTGATTGAGTAGCTATTTTAATCCCTACACATATTATAAATGTGAAATTACCTATCGTTTTTCTTATGTCTAAACAACTGAATCGATTAAGATAAAATTTGACACAAAGATATTTTTAATAACTCAAGCCCCGGGACCACAGACACAATAGAAAATCTATTGTGTCTGGGACCGATCGGGCCGCTTGGGGCTCAATGGGTTAAAGCTGAAAAATATTTTTTCTTAGATATTTCATGAGACTGGATAAACTATGCAAGTAAAACCCCAGGGTTAGGCTATTTAAAATCTCTTCATTTGACCATGTAGGCGGAAAGCTACAGTTATAAATTTATTCCTATTAATGACATTCTTGTCTAAGATTTTATAATCATAATAACTCACTTCTCTCCAAGTTTGATTGCAGGCTCCTTCCTATTGTCTGGTGTAAACTTGAACACTTGGTGGAGGGCTACATCTGTCAGCCACACATTCCCTGATGCATCCACAGTTATACCATGGGGCATGTAGAATCTGTATAAAAATAATATCAAAGAGTAAATTCATTTGGAAATAAGAATAGCTCAATTTTGGAGCTGAATTTCTAAGGACTTAAATAAATGTACTATTTAATTGAAAAGTCATGTTAAATGTTTCTTTAATTATGATTACAATCTTGTTTAATTATATTATAATGCATACAGATATCTATATTAATATTATTAATTTGTAGTTTGATTTTTTTGAACAAAGTGACAGCAATAAATACTAGTTTGAATTGTAATCCTTATACCACATATAGGTATAAGGATTACAATATCAAATAAACAATTTTAATAATCTATTTATCAAGGAAGTTGAGTCTATATAAATTTACACTACCGAAAAATGAATAATTTACAATATTAGTCAATAAAATGTCTGTATTTGCATATATAAAGATGTATGAATGGAATTAAAAAATATAAAATATCAAGACAGTGATAATAATAAATAAAAAAACTTTGAACAAGTTACTTAGTATTTACAATATTTGAATGATATTTTAAATCAATAATTCAAATAATTACTACATTTACTTACAGATTTTCTCCCCAAAGGTCTACTAATTCACCAGTATTATTAAATACCAAAACTGTAGGACTTGTAATGGGAATTTCTCCTATACCCTGATACACATTCCTTATACTGAATGTGCTTGCATCCCATACATTTGAGGCTCGGTGAAAGATGTGAATTTGCCCAGACGAATCTATGGCTACTCCGGACACTTGGCCCATTTTCACTGAGGGATCTGGCCAATCACTCACCAGTTTTGGTGCTAAAAATATTAGTAGAAATAAACTAATAATGTTATGTCAAGCAATATCTCCTGTTTAGCAAAGAAAATTTATTCAAAAATATTTACGAAAAAGTGCAATGAATGGAATATCTTATTTGTATCTAAAAATGATGTTTTAGATGAATAAAATTAAAACGTTTCATTCTTATTATTAATCAGTTTTTATATTCATGAAATGGTTAAGTAAACAAACTTACAATGTACAAGTTTTCCAAGAGCAGCATCCACTTTAGCGTATTGTTCTCGCTCGTCAAAGAAACTCCTTGAAAAATATCCATCTTCTGGATACTAAAAGTAATTATTAAGGGTATTAACATAATGAAAATTGGATTTATTTATTAATTAAATAATGATACATACTCTACGAGCAGAAATACAATTTATCAGCGATAATAAAATGAAAAATGTATCTAATTTGTAATTAGATATTATAGCACTAAACTTCGACATTATGATTAAAGTAATTGAATCATTTAAGACTTGAACGAATTGATTTTCTTCAATTTTACACACGAATTTCCAATTTATTGTTTTCGCAAATAAATTAAACTTCACCGAGATAGAATCGTGAGATAATTGCTCCGAGTGAATGACTGTAGTCCACAGATTAGGTATTAGCACAGACTAATAATAATATACTACGTATAAGCTGTAGTCTGTATGACATGTATGACAATTATTGACAGATGAATTCGGTGAGTGATGACGTAGATATACATAGTAATGTTCATATGAATGTGAACTTGTAAACCCAAACCAATGGGTTTTACCCACAGGTTTTACCAGTACCGATTTTTCCATTAAATTTGTTAATTAGCATCATTTGAAAAAAACGTTAAATTGTGAGCAAAGTGAATATATTATACAAGATCAGACATGTAAATAAGAAACTTTTATAATTTTTCGTGAAAATAATAAACTTATTTCGTATTTCTATTACTCATAAATAAAGCGTCTTATTCAAGGTCCATCCCCGCTGTACGTCAGCTCAAGGCTGCGGTGCTGGATGTATCCTACTGACGATCGTGCGCTCGGAGCAATTATCAAGCCTGGAGAAGTAACAATTAATTGAACAATAAAGCACTAGTTTGGCCTTTTTGGCTTATGGCAAAATGTCATGCGAAAAAAGAGGACAGATATATGTCAGTTCGACAGTTTGAAATGACATGTAGCCATTTCAATTTGTTTTAGTGACCAGTTTGGTCACTAACGCATGGTGATTTTAATTATTGTTTTTGAAGTGAAAAACGTGTTTTCTAGTTTCTTATGTTATTTTCTGAAAAGATAATTTACTAAAGATTACATGGCTTGTGTTGTTCACGGCTGTAAAAGCCGTAGTACTGGGAAATCGGATGAAGATTGGAATTTGTCTTTTCACAGGTTAGTGTTTTGATCAATTTTTTTGTTAATTGTATTATAAATAAGTTAATTTACGTTATTTTCATAATCATCTATGTTTTATCTAACCGTAATCATTGAAATGAAATCATAATCAGCTTAGTTCTTAGAAAAAATGCAAAATATAACTTCCATAGTGTTGTGCAATTATCGATACTTGAGTAGGTACGAAGTACTTCATTGATAATGACTGCTTTAGGTTAGGAGAAAAAAAAAGGTATTTAAGTATGGATTTTATTGTTATTTGCAGGTTTCTGGCTTGAGAAAAATTAAAAGATGTTTGGGTTAAAGCTATAGCACAGGGAAAATTGGAAGCCTTCAAAACATTCTCGGCCTTGTTCAAATCATTTCGAATCAGACGGGAAGAAAAGTAAAGTGCTTTGCAGAGATGCTGTGCCACAAGTTTAAGGTGGCATCTATTTTAAATAATAAATATTGTAATTTGTTACTTAAGTATCGAAATAAAATGTTGTAAAAAAAATTTAAAATTTTATTTGTTTTATTTGAAGCAATTTATTTTAAACTTTTACCAATTTTTTCCTGTGGGAATGAGTTATTTTCCCGCGGTAAATTGTAGCCTATATGTTATTCTGATGTTTAATCTTTAATATGTATAATTGTAAAGTTCCATAAAAACTCATTCAGTAGTTTTTTCGTGAAAGAATATCAAATGTCCATTCTTATATATTTTTGCTTTTATAGTATTAGTAGGATACGATTATTGATTTGTAAAAAGATCAACCAGGTGGAAGTCAGATTCGCGCACGAATGGTTCCGTATAATTCTATGAATGAATCTATGAAAACAGGAAAAAAAACGTACCTTTTTACGAAACCATAAAAAACAACCTAAACCGACATACCTAATAATATTTTTTTATAAATACCACTACCATACAATGCAAGGCAGTCAATACGCATCGTAAATGAATAATTCCAAATTAAACAAATCTTAAAATTTGGAATTACCTATCCATAATTGAAAATTAAAAGAATCTTAAATTATCTTCAAGCAATTTTATAACTTAATTTTTTTATTTATCGATATTTTAGTATTCGATAAAGTGGCAAGCACTACCTTTTTAGAACAAAAAGTGGCTACATGTGGATTTGAATGCCAAGCCAATAACAGTGTGTTGTCTCTTTCTATCGCATTAATTAGGGTATTGAATAAAAGAGAGCCACTATATAAGAAACGTTCAATTAATTGTTACTTCTCCAGGCTTGTTAATTGCTCCGAGATCGTGCGCGCATCAAGCATGGCTAGAGTTGCCAACTTTTATTAGAAGAAATAGAGTATATCTGATTTCAAAGGAGGTAAATAAAGAGTAAATAAATATTTTTAAAAATATATTTTTTTGTACTTTTTGCAGTACCTAAGAATTTTTCATTATTTTTAAATGACATAATGTTTTCGAACCGCAACCATGTAGTAACCGATGTCTTGGGAATGAAGTAGAAAATCACCTGAACTCACCTATGCAAATGTGCTTACCACTAAAACACGTGACAATTAGGGAGCTAAAGCGGGAAATCCTGAAACTTTCAGAAGCTAAATGTCCTGGATATGATCTCATTGATGCTACCCTACTGAAAAATCTCCCAAAAAAGGGAATATTATTCTTACTCACTATTTTCAATGCATGCTTAAGATTATCCGTATACCCAAGCCAGTGGAAAATAGCACAGGTTTTTTTTTTTTTTTTTTTTTTTTATTGTTGATAGGGAAGCGCTTGACCACAATCTCGCCTGATGTTAAGCTAAGATGTGGTCTAAGATGGAACGCGCTTCCCTAGTAGGTACCTGTTCACTCTACGCTTGAAGACCCCCATATTGTACTCGTCGGGGAACACAGATTCAGGAAGCATGTTCCAGTCCCTCACGGTTCGGATAAAAAACGTGGAATCGAACCGCTTAGTCCGGGTACATGGAACGTCCACCGTATGGCGATGCCTAGAATCTGTGCGCCTCGACGATCGATGGAAGAACGATTATTATATATTAAGAAGGTGATTATGATCCTGAAGCCATGTAAACCAGCTCATGAAGTATCTTCATATAGACCTATAAGTCTGCTTCCTGTTATTGGAAAATTAATGGAAAAGATTATCCTAAACAGAATGCAAGAACATTTAGCAAAGATAATACCAACTCATCAGTTCGGTTTTAGAGAAGGGCACGGTACCGTAGAGCAAGTACATCAGCTGGTGGATGTTATAGGTAGAGCGATGGAAAGTAAAAAATATTGCTGCGCGGTTTTTCTAGATATAAGCCAAGCGTTCGACAAAGTGTGGCATGACGGGCTTCTTTTCAAAATTAAAAAAATGCTCCCACATTCGTTCTTCCCACTACTAAATTCTTACCTGGCTAATAGATGCTACGAAGTAAAATATAATTCTGATATATCAGACATGCATGAAATTAAGTCAGGAGTACCTCAAGGTAGCATACTAGGTCCCGTACTTTATCTTTTGTACACATCAGATATACCAACTGATCCCAACACCATTACTGCTACGTACGCAGATGATACGGCTATTCTAACTACAAATGAAAACCCTGATACTGCTTCAGTCAAACTACAATATCACCTTACCCGCATCGAAGAATGGCTTGATAGATGGCGCATGAAGGCTAATACAGATAAATCAGTACAAGTAACTTTCACACTTAGAACGAAAACCTGTCCACCTGTCAAACTTATGAACAAAGAGATCCCACAATCGGATGACGCAAAATATCGGGGAATGCATCTTGACCGTCGTCTTACTTGGCGTAAACATATATGAACCAAACGCAAACAACTAGACTGTAAAGTACGTAGTATGTACTGGCTAATCGGACGTAAGTCAAAGTTGAATGATGCCAGTAAAATGGCTATCTATAAAGCTATTCTGAAACCAATCTGGACTTATGGCATTCAGCTCTGGGGAACAGCCAGCCATAGCAATATCGAAATTCTCGAAAGGTTCCAGAATAAAACTATGAGAGCTATGTTCAACATCCCACCTTACATTAGCAATAAATATATGAACTTAGATCTCAACCTGCGCACAGTGAAGCAAGATATTGAACTAAACAGCAAGAAATATCAAGGCAAATTGGGACACCATATAAATAAATTGGCTGCTGAACTGAAGGGAGGGGGCACTGTGAGATTTTCTCGCCTGAAGAGAAATAGCATACCCGATCTTGCGATAAGATTCGCAGACAAATGATAAGCTTTGCGTCACTGGATGCAAATCTCAGTGTATAAACATATTTACAGATGAAAATCAGAAACCATATTAGATTATTGTTTACATAAACAGATGGCTAAGTTGCAGTATAGAAAAAAAAAATTAAATGAATTATATGAATCCAAACATTCCAAATCTAAATTTATATATTTCAAGAGCTCATTTTTAATTAATTTTTAATGAAGCTCGGTTTCTCTCTTCCCGCCACTTCACATTCATGACCTTAGATCATTAAGTAATGGATGGAGTACGCTGGCAAATGTTCTAACTAAACTTTCTGCTGATTTTGGTGCGGGGAGGGTAACTCACACTATTGAAACACAATCACACATTCACAAAAATAATTTGTGTCACGAAAGTCGTAAAAATTTACGACCTTTTAAGCGACGAGTTTTTAAATTCAACTCTATCCCTAAGTTCATAAAGATTAAATTTGTATTTCATTCCAAGTTGTCTCGTGGGGAGTGCGGTTCAATATCGCGTTCTAAATTCAACTTTATAACTTAGATCATAAAGATTAAATTTGTATTGAAATACAAATTTAGTCTCGTAAGGAATGCGGTTCATTATCGCGTTTTAAATTCAACTTTATATCTTAGTTCATAAAGATTAAATTTGTATATTTTCTTTCCATGATAGTCTCGTGGGGCCGCATCAATGATCGAGTAAACATGACTCGATTATTTGTCTTGATCATATCGCTAAACGATACATCGACGATTATTAGAAATTGCATTTAATTAGAAATGTACGTTAAAAAAATAAAAAAATATACACAAATGAAAGGTTATTCCATCTTTTTTAATATTCGACATGTTTGAATTGCTTCTGCAAGACTTGACAGTGCAAAACGGCATTTTTAGCGGAGCACTCGCAGACGTCCTTTCGACGTTTTACGAATACGCAGAGTGTTTGTAATCGATTACGCAAGTAGTTTTTATGAAAGCATAAGATTTTTCGATTCGAATAATCCGGCAAAAGGGGAAACGCCTGCGAGTGTTATCCATTACTTAATGATCTAAGTTCATGACCGAAAAGACTCTTTCAGTAAATGCTGAAGTGGCGGGAATAGAGAGTATATAGCTAATCATTTTTTTTTTAACAAACAAATTCGTTAGGACATTTGTTTTAAATAAATTGCCATTTTTCTGCAGTGGACTTTTGCATAAAATCTGTGTTATTCAACATTTCGCCTTGGAGTTCTTTTAAAATAACAACTTCTGAATATAAACTGTCCATGTGTACTAGGTTGATCCAAAAGTAATGATAATTGGGTATTTCCTGTGTACATAAAAATATAAAATAACTGTTTCTTGCTTGCTCATGTACTCACTAAGTTATCACAAAAAAATCATATCAATAGGCCACGTTTCCAAGTATTTACATTAATTTCTGTTGGCAACACTGATCTGCTGTACAGCAAGCCTATTCACTGTCCATCTGCACGACGTTCGCGGTGGTGGGGGTGCTCGCTGGATGAAAAATTGGTCGTGCACATCCAGCAACATAATAATAATAATTATTGACGTACGTCAATACTATTCACTCATCACTGTCGTTTTGCGTCGTGCATCGTGTATGACCTTGGCGGGACGTACGTCAAGATGGACCGTGAAAAGACGTTTAAGGCGCTTAACGAGATTATTAGTAGTAGTAACTTGCCAAGTTAGGTGTGAAAGGGATAAAAAAACATACAGGCGTCATTCAACGTCATATTTTCTTGTTACAATTTAATGGTCATAGTGCAATCTCCAGTGTATAACGACAACATCCGCTTGACACGCCGCTTCCTCGATGAATACGTCAAAAAATTGGCCAATTAGCGTCCACACCACCCAATTTGATCGGGCAATCCCAAGGCAATCGCAAATCGGCCGATCCGGTCGTGTGTTGTTTCATTACTAGTATACATTATCAATACATTATACTCTTTGATTACTAGTAACAATCTTGAAAATGGTGTTCTAAATTTCATCATAATATTGTTATTACAATATATTCTCTTCGCTATCCATAAAAACTCGTCGTCATGGTTACCTTATTTGTTAATTGAAAACTTGTTGAAAAATGATAAAGTATTAGGAAAATAACAAATTTAACATGACTACTTACTAAAATGATGCAAAATTTTACAATTTTTGCCATTGTAATGATTCTAAACAGGTAAATGCAGGAGTATTGAGGAATATTGTAAATAACGTAAATATACACTTGCCTGTGAAATTCTATGCCAGAATTTTGTGTCAAAACACTTCTGCAATTTTGCACAATACAATGCATTATTTATACTCGGAAAATATTTATTAATATTGTTGCTTATTTAAGACAAAGGGCCAATTTTGCTAGTAGTTAAAATATCAATATGTACAGACAGGAAAGTGGTTTTTGTTTTAATTTTTAATTCTCAGAGTTTTTGTTTTTAATTTTGATTATAATTTCCTATCACCCTCATCCTCATCCGCTTCCTCTTCCGCTTCCTCATCCTCATCCTCTTCCCCCAAAAAAATATCCTCATCCTCATCCCCTAAATTTGTATTTGACAATTCCTCTTCCTCCTCCTCTTCCTCATAATCACTTCCTCAACAACCCTACTACCATCTGAGCTGTCAATTTCAGTGCTTGATATCTCTTGATGTTTCGTTTTTTGCCCCTTAATTTGCACCGATTGATTTGAATCCGATTCATATACATCTGCACTTGGAAAACTCTTCTCTGTTACTGTGTAAGATTTATTTGTTTCAATCATAGAGAGATTACTGTCTGAATCGTAACACTCCACAGTCATAATATTTTTCTGTGCCTTATTTGCTTTTGCTTTTTTCTTATTCTTGGCTTTGCTTTTAGGTGTTTCAAAGCAAGAAGTGGATGTGGCACTATTTTTGTTTTTCTTCTTCTTTTTCTTTGATGGTGTCTGCCCGAGCAGGTCAGTGCCATGGAGACCAAAATCAAAGCTTTGGTTGTTGTTGTGGCGAGAGGATATGTTTAGTGCAATGCAATCTCCTCGTATGAATTCATCAGACACCGAAGATACCACAGATGGTACTGGGCTGGATGATACTTCCCACAAAACCCTGCTTTCGTTGATGTTTTTGACATTATTCTCTTTAGAAGGAGATTCAGTTGTTACAGGGGACACTTCATCTTCATCTGAACTCTCTATAGTGATGATCGGCTTAGGTCACTTCAATGACTTCATCCTCATCGCTCGACTGGATGTCAACCACATGACAATCATCATCAATATCCAATATTTCAATAGTTTTCTTTAAATTCTTTGATACTGGTTGTTGAAATATCGACAGTTCGGTATATACATTTGGCGAGTTAGATTTTTCCTCTTTAGGTGGTTGATCTGTATCTTCAGCTTTTGATTTTGATGGATTTATTTCTGATGGCTTAGTTTTTGATTGGTTTGAATTTTGTTGGTATGATTTTAATTGGCCGTTGTCATGGCACAACATGACCGAAAATGAGTTAAATATACCAAACTGCTCGTCAATGTCTATATTTTCGTTAAGCAAAAACAATCCTAGTAAAATATGAATATTTTGACGTCTAATAAATGAAACGCTTGATTGACAGACAAGAACTAAACTATATTTTAAAAAACGAACATACATAAGCCTTACACACTTCTAGCTACATGTCGCTACTAAATATGTAGTTCGTATATGAGTGATATTGTCGATGCAGATGTATATGAATCGGATTCAAATCAATCGGTGCAAATTAAGGGGCAAAAAACGAAACATCAAGAGATATCAAGCACTGAAATTGACAGCTCAGATGGTAGTAGGGTTGTTGAGGAAGTGATTATGAGGAAGAGGAGGAGGAAGAGGAATTGTCACATACAAATTTAGGGGATGCGGATGAGGATGAGGATTTTTTTTGAGGAAGAGGATGAGGATGAGGAAGCGGAAGAGGAAGCGGATGAGGATGAGGGTGATAGGAAATTATAATCAAAATTAAAAACAAAAACTCTGAGAATTAAAATTTAAAACAAAAACCACCTTCCTGTCTGTACATATTAATATTTTAACTAAGTACTAGCAAAATTGGCCCTTTGTCTTAAACTACAAAAAAACATCTTACTCAGTGTTCATCCATACTAATATTATAAATGCGAAAATAACTCTGTCTGTCTGTCTGTTACTCAATCACGCCTAAACTACTGAACCAATTTGCATGAAATTTGGTATGGATATATTTTGATACCCGAGAAAGGACATAGGCTACCTTTTATTGCGAAATATGTACCACAGGCGAAGCCGGGGCGGACCTCTAGTATTCAATAAAAATTAATAATTAATTGGTCCAATAGTTTTTGAGTTTATTAATTACAAACAAAAACAATAATTGCAATATAATAGTGATTTATAGCTAGAACAATCTACCTATTGCGAAAGAACCCGCCTTGAAAGGTCCCTGCAGTCCTAACATTTACTTTTCAGTCTAGATGTTATCTATTATGGGCTTAAATACCTTGATAGTATTTAAAGGCCTTTTGTTTTATTAGCACAAAGTAATATTTCGTAATTAAAACTTGATATTTTAAAGTAATAATGATATTTTATATCCGCGATCCTTGAGAGTCGTGGCTATTTGATTAAAAATAAAAGACTAATATCTACAGGAAACTTTTCGGATTTATGAGATGACCATGTAGGTGTAGATGATGAATAAGTAGGTCATTTTGGGTAAATTAAGCATTTTTTTTTTGGATTCTTACTGGGTACCTTCTCCTAGACTATTGACTACTCCACTGTGTTTCATTTTGCCTCAATGGCGGAGTTATATCAAGATGTTAGTATTCCACACGCAGTCTGCTCATAACTCTAGAAAAAATTAAAACAAAAATGCTCGTTGGACTACGAACGATGCTGTTTAGTAGACATTCCACAGTCTAGACTTTTAATGATTTAGAGGATTATTGTCTACTAGCTTTCCGCCCGCGTTTTCAAAGAAAAACCCGTTCCCGTGGGATTTCCGGGATAAAACCTATCCTATGTGTTAATCCAAGTTACCCTCTACATGTGTGCTTAATTTCATTGTAATCGGTTCAGTAGTATTTGCGTGAAAGAGTAACACACATCCATACATACAAACTTTCGCCTTTATAATAGTATTAGGATTATGATATTAGGATATCATTAAAATAATGACAGGAGGGACAGTATGATTAGGCAATTTATTTCCCCGAAACTCCTTGGATAAGCATGTAATCTTGAATGTTGTACTGTAAAGATGATAGGTGCTGTAGTAATTGTGAAGTCGTAAGTATAAGTAATTTACTGTAACGTATAAATTGGAGTATTGTAAATTGTAGGAATTAATACAATAAAATAAATATTTTATGCTTTATACTAATTTTATTTTTATAAGTATGCAGCATGCACAATGAGGCGCAATAACACCAAAAGAAAAGTGACTCGGTAAATAAACCCATCTCTGAATGGGAATAATAGCCACTTTTCTTGCGCATAGAGCGTTTGTCACGCACACATTTCTGTCGATTTACGTGCTAAATCTTAGACACTAGACAAGAACATTTGCGCCTCGTCTTGTATTCTTTGCAATTTCTTCACAGCAGTGGTGGAAATGCTGGTTAAAGTCCCCAATCTTGTGATATTGCTGTGGAGTTTCTGCATTAAAAAGTGACGTGTCTTTATAGACTTCGAATCTGCTGGCGAAGAATTGACCAGTCGCCTGTGATAAAATGCCAGTTTGTTTAAGGATTTCTGGAGTTTCCGAGTTTTGGGCGCCGTTTTATCGGTGTCATCGGCGTCTCGTATGTCATTGTTCCTTGGAATAAAGTTCACAGATTTTTTCTGTGGCTTGGGACTAATCCGGAACACCTTGTCATTTTTTTTCTTATAAAGTGATGTGTTATTGCCACTAACATAGTATTTGCTGACCAGATCTGCGTAGTCATCGCGTGGTAAACTCGAGAATATGCTATGGAAATGTTGTCCAATTTCATCTCGTAAAGTTTTCGATACTGTGTTTTGTCTTAGGTTGGTAAGCCTTCTTTGTAAATCGTAAAGCTTGTTCAAATGCTCCATTCCACCGGCAAGTCCTGCTTGCCCGAGTAATATCATGTTAAGCCTTTTCATCATCTTTTTCATGTTATCCCTGTTGTTGTCCAATTGTGCGGAGCTCACTACTTTCGTTTTCAAAAGTTGCCCGTGACGATTCTGCAGGTACTTTAGCTCTTTAAATAATGTGTTAGGATCGCCAATATTTCTCTTCAAAGATTCAAGAGCTTCTGAGACTTTTTTCAATAAGCTTACCCGCTTTTTAGGCATGTCAACACACAATTGAGGCTGGTAAGTTTTATTTTTATTCATTTCTGTGTGATTTTGATCCAGATGTTTGCTTCGAGTCCATTCTCGTAGTTCAGCTTGGAAGGCCTCTTGGTCCCCTACGGAACCCATAATACTCAAAAATATATCTGCGTCATTGTCCTCTATAGTGATCTTATTCCTATTTTTAGCTTCACTCAACCAATTTTTACCCTCTTCTGTTTTTAAAGCTTCTCTCATTTCATTTGTAAGATAAATTCGCGCCGAAGTAATAACTGTGCTCGTGTCGGATACTTCATTGTCCTGAATGATTTGTCCCTTTTCATTATGATTTGAATTATTAATCGGGATAAAGTCGGGAGCAGCCTCTACATTTGTATTTTTATTACTCTCTTCAGTAATGGAACTCTTGTTCGTTTCTATACATTTGGCGGAATCTGCTTGATTTTGGGGGGCATTTTTATTATAAGTCATGGGACTTTTAGGATTTCTGCCCGCATCACCGGACTCTGAAACACTCGTGAGCCTCTTCTTGTTGACATGTGTTTCATGTACAACGGGAGATTTGGATTGACGTTTGTTTCGATCCATCCTTGGAATCGGTGAATCTAGGACGATAGTTGTGTCTGGTTGAAGATTTTTGATCCTGTTAGGGTTAAGGTTTTCGTTGGGTATGTTGATGTATATGGGATTGTAGGAGAAGACGTAAGGGGAGTTAATGGGTAGGCCGGAGAAGGGTAGGGTGTTACGACAGGCGTGTACTAAGTGACCGCGACGGGTACAGCCGCTGCAGAAGTGCTGGTAGTGCTTCTTGGTTTGGAAGTTTTGTTCCAGTTTCAGAGTCATATCGACCTGAAAAAAAAAAATTTTTTAGTAAATATTTGCCGATTTTACTGTTTGAACAAGTGATTTCAATTATCTGGACTTTTGTCCTAAAATACTGCTTCTTTTAAATAAATTACAAAAACTATCGTAAAATAAAAGCATTATTTGAATTGTAAATGTTTTGGCCAATTCACAATTTGTGATTTGAAAAATAGGTGGTAAATGATAAAACTATGTTATAACGATTCAAAAGTGCTTCTAGAAGAAGTCCAATTGAATAAATAACTGTTTGTTTGAAAACAAAATTTGGCAAGAAACTTTATCATAAATTTTTTGGCAAACAATTTATTATTTTATTAATTTACACTCTTTCAGTAACACACACACAAGTATTACTAGTTTAAAAATGTAAAATGTATAAACCATACCGTATTATGGTATCGTCTCCACACATCGGGGCAGTGGCTCGCCGGGTGCCCGTTCTGGCCGCACTCCTTGCAGTTCATGTTGTGCCAGTTGGAGCAGTTCCGGCACATGTTCGAGTAGATATGATTTGGTGAACCACACTGCAAGTGGAATTATGACTTTTTTTATTTAGTACAGTAGTGACTAACAAAAGATATAGAATTTATATTTTTGGTTTTATGGCATTCAAATGCTTTATAAATATAAATTTATAAAGAATAGAAAAAATTCGATCACGAGGCGGGACTCGAACCCGTATCCTTCGCGCCATTCCGGGGCGGATGCCTCACCAACTCAGCCACTCGTGACCCGCCCGAGTGATCGAATTTATTCTATTCTTTCAGTTTTATGTGTCTGAAGGGACACACCGCGCGCCATCTATTGAGATGATTAACAACCATTTCAACCAATATGAAGCACTTTTCAGTGAATACAATATTGTAACGATGGAACACGACCTTTTTTGTTGAATTTATATTTTTGGTTTTATGGCATTCAAATGCTTTATAATAATTTTATTAATAATTCAACAAAAAAGGTCGTGTTCCATCGTTACAATATTGTATTCACTGAAAAGTGCTTCATATTGGTTGAAATGGTTGTTAATCATCTCAATAGATGGCGCGCGGTGTGTCCCTTCAGACACATAAAACTGAAAGAATAGAATAAATTCGATCACTCGGGCGGGTCACGAGTGGCTGAGTTGGTCAGGCATCCGCCCCGGAATGGCGCGAAGGATGCGGGTTCGAGTCCCGCCTCGTGATCGAATTTTTTCTATTCTTTATAAATTTATAAAAGATATAGAGCTAATTAGATTTTATAGCATTCAAGCAAAAACAAAATTCTGTAAAAGTCAGATCGATTGATTGATTGATATTGTTATGAGATAAAAATTAATGGATTAAAGAAACTTATCATAATTCAAACTAATGAAAAAAGGAAATATTATCCCTTTGAGATCTTCTATTAGTTACAATCGATTTAAATGATAATTAAATTAAATAAAATAAAAAAGGACAGAATTTTCTTTTCTTCATAAATTCCATTTTTTTTTTATATTCCATATATTTTTTTAAACACATATACACGTACATTAACGCATATCTTCCTTGGACACCTCGGCTCGTAGTGCCCCTCGGAGCCGCACATGAAGCACACTGGTGGCTTCCACTTGCAGACGTCATCGCGATGTCCAATACGATTGCAGTAGTTGCAGCTGCGGAAAATATTTATTTTATTTTAGAAGAAAAATTGTATAATAAAGATAAAATAAATTAATAAGTTTATTTTGAAGATAAGATTATATACTATACCACATATTACCACACTATAATCTATACTTATAATAAATCTGTAGAGAGGCCAATTCTGTACATGAAATATATTAAAAAAAAAACTATGAAGGGGTGATAAGGGATCGCTACTGATGCCAAAAATGCAATCAGTAAAATTTTTGTCTGTCTGTCTGTCTGTCTGTCTGTCTGTCTGTCTGTCTGTCTGTATATTCGTTATAGAAACAAAAACTACACGACGGATTTTAACGAAATTTGGCACAATTATTCTTCATACTCCTGGGCAGGTTATAGTATACTTTTTATTACGCTACGATCAATATGAGTAGAGCAGTGAAGTGAAATATTGGGAAAACGGGAGAAGTTACTCCATTTTTAAGCTTCCGTCGCGTGTGCAGCCTTAATGGTTAAAGCTACATAGAAATCATGTACGACACAAATGTTCTTAAATTATTATTATTATATAAAAATAAATTCCTAGACAGCATAATATGTCTATCTTTTAAAATTGACTCACAATAACACGTAGTTTCAATAGCTTAGCAATTCGGAGCTTTCTGATTATATTTGTCGACTCTTACGTTTACAACACTCTCACTCATCCCTAATTAAAAAAGTTAACATTATTACCTATTCAATAATAATAATAAGAATCATGTAAATCGGTGTAGAAACACCAAAGTTATACATATAAAATTACGTAAGGTATTCAATGCGGTTCGCGCCTCTTTGATGGAAACCCATGGAGCGCATGTACTAAGCACGTCTTCTATGTCATCTTCGGTTTTCTGAGCTACTGAATCGATAATTTCGTCATCAGATAATGCAAACACGTGTTTACGTGAGTCATAAATTTATTATGGTATAGTCCTAAAATGTTTTCTAAGAAACAATAGTGTACTTACATTGTCGGCAAGTTTATTTTATTTTATTTTATTTTATTAAGGCTCATTAGCAGCTGTACATCGATTGTTTTACATAAAAAGTACACAAAAAAGTTCAAGTTCTTAAAGTCGGCAACTTATTTTTGTTCGAACAATAGAGATAATAAATTCCAAATGATCAAGTTGTAAAGGTTGTAAAATAAAACGTGCGGCGGGTCCGCGTGCGAGGTTCATACAATATTTGGCTGTTGATGCGAATAGACGTTCAGAGTGTTCGACCTTATTGACAGATTTCTTTTGTTGTTTTTCTATAGGTTTTAGTAGTGTTAAAGCATATTATTAGTTTACATTTTATTTCTTTATAAGTGAAGTACCAGTAGGTACGCATTTTAGTTATTTTGGAAGTGTTTAATTATATTAATAGTTTATTTTCGTAATTATTTGTTTTTCTATAGGTTTTGGTAGTGTTTAAGCATATTAATAGTTTACATTTTATTTCTTTATAAGTGAAGTAGCAGTTGGTACGTATTTTAGTTATTTTGGTAGTGTTTAATTATATCAATAGTTTATTGTCGTAATTATTTGTTTTTCTATAGGTTTTGGTGGTGTTTAAGCATATTATTAGTTTACATTTTATTTCTTTATAAGTGAAGTAGCAGTAGGTACGTATCTTTGTTATTTTGGTAGATATTAATAGTTTATTTTCGTAATTATCATATATTTATTATAGTAGTGTTTAACTATAATTATTATAGTTCATTTATAGATTTCTTTTGTTGTTATTCTATAGGTTTCGGTAGTGTTTAAGCATATTATTAGTTTACATTTTATTCCTTTATAAGTAGTAGTAGGTACGCATTTTAGTTATTTTAGTAGTGTTTATATTATAATATAATATTAATAGATTTCATAAGTGCAAGGTAGCTTCAGTTACTGTTGATTAAAAATACACAATGCCACCTAAAAAAAGACCATCTTTATCTCGAAATTCTAGAGATGCTAAGAGGATGAGAAATGCGCGTTCTCAAGAATCGGCAGAGGAAAGAGCACATCGGTTAAACTCTATGAGAGTTAGTGCCTCAACTTCTCGAGCCAATGAAAGCTCTTCAGAGAGAGAGATGCGATTAGCAGCTGACAGAGCGAGACGAGCTACATCACGGGCGTCTCAAAGCTTTTCTCAACGAGAGCTAAGGCTTACCATTGACCAAGAACAACATGTGTTATCCCGAGCAGCTGAAACTGCTTCACAACGAGAATTGCGTCTCACAGCTGACCGCGAACGACATACATTATCTCGCGAGTCCGAAACATTTACTGAAAGGGAATTACGTCTCACAGCTGACCGCGAACGACATACATTATCTCGCGAGTCCGAAACATTTACTGAAAGGGAATTACGTCTCACAGCTGACCGCGAACGGCATACATTATCTCGCGAGTCAGAAACCTTCACTGAGAGGGAATTACGTCTTACAGCTGACCGCGAACGTCATATATTGTCTCGCGAGTCAGAAACCTTCACTGAGAGGGAATTACGTCTTACAGCTGACCGCGAACGTCATATATTGTCTCGCGAGTCAGAAACCTTCACTGAGAGGGAATTACGTCTCACAGCTGACCGCGAACGTCATATATTGTCTCGCGAGTCAGAAACCTTCACTGAGAGGGAATTACGTCTCACAGCTGACCGCGAACGTCATATATTGTCTCGCGAGTCAGAAACCTTCACTGAGAGGGAATTGCGTCTCACAGCTGACCGCGAACGTCATATTTTATCTCGAGAATCTGAAACTTTTACTCAATATGAAGACCGTTTGACAAATGATAGGGTGCACCATAATATTGTTCGATCACTCGAAGATGAACATGAGCATGAACAACGACTAGAGTCGGTACGCGAACATTACAATTCTTTGTCACAAGAACGATTAATAAGTTTGTCTAATGAAAGATTAAGAATCGAAAATATTCGGTCTCTTGAAACGGACGAACAGCGAGAGGCCCGTCTTACTGCAGACAGATTTCGACATAGTCTTAATAACTTAGATGTACACATAGAAGATCAATCTAGAAATACGGTGGCGTGGTCCGACAAATATAAAAGTGGGTTTGCTTATAACTTCACAATTGATTACAGATCATCTTCTGTAATAGGCGATATGAACGTGGTATGTTCTTTTTGTAATGCTTTAAAGTGGAGTAAGGAGTCGGCTGGATTCTGTTGTTCTGGAGGTAAAATAAATTTGCCTTCATTCGAAGACCCACCGGAACCTTTGAAATCATTACTATTAGGGGAACATGTGCAATCTAAACAGTTTTTCGACAACATTCGCACTTATAATAGTGCGTTTCAGATGACATCCTTTGGTGCTCAACAAATCTCCGAAGGTCCTTTCATGCCTACTTTTAAAATACAAGGTCAGGTTTACCATTTGATAGGATCTCTTTTGCCTGAAGACCAACCTAAGTTTCTTCAAATATATTTTGTATCCGACTACAACGAACAGTCGAATATAAGAAATCAATATTTCCCAAATTTAAATGCTGAACTCATTTCACAACTTCAGAACATGTTGCATCAGATTAATTCGTATGTATGCAGTTTTAAATCGGCATTAGAAGCTCTTCCTCGAGATGATGATAACAATTATAAAATTGTTATAAATGCCGATAGGCGTCCAACGCAGGAACACCCTGGGCGTTATAATGCTCCATCCACGAATGAAGTTGCTGTGGTATTGGTCGACCAGGAATGTGATAGGCGTGATATCGTTATCCGTTCCAGAGACAATCGTTTACAACGTATTTACGAAACCCACAGGGCTTACGACGGTTTACAATATCCTTTGATATATTGTCGAGGGGAAGATGGTTATAATTTTGCTTTATACCAAACTGATCCGCATACAGGCGCACCTATTTATAATAAAAAGATTTCATGCCTTCAATTTTACTGTTACCAATTGCAAGTAAGACGGAATAGGTTTGTATACTTGCAACGTTTTCGTGGCTTATTCAATCAGTTTATTGTAGACATGTACGCAAAAATTGAAACCGAAAGATTAGTTTATATACGATCTAATCAAAGGCAGCTGCGCGCTGAAGAATACGTGCACATTCGCGACGCCATGCAGCAAGATAATGATACGGTGAATATGGGCCGTTTAGTTATTTTGCCCTCTTCTTTTACTGGTGGTCCACGCTACATGCACGAACGTACTCAAGATGCTTTTTGCTACGTAAGAAAATATGGACGTCCCGACTTATTTATTACTGTAACTACCAATCCTAAGTGGGATGAAATCACTCGGGAGCTTCTTGAGGGTCAAGCACCGCATGACCGCCATGATATCATCGCAAGAGTTTTTCATTTAAAATTAAAATCAATGATAGATCTATTTACCAAAGATAACATTTTTGGAGAAGTATTGTGTTATATGTATAGTGTTGAATGGCAAAAACGCGGCTTACCCCACGCACATATCCTGCTTTGGTTAAAAGATAAGGTTCGACCTAATGATGTAGACAGTTTAATCAGTGCTGAAATTCCAAGTCCGATTGCAGATTCCGAGTTATACGACATTGTTAAAACTCATATGATACATGGTCCATGTGGTGCATTTAACGTGAATTCTTCTTGCATGCAAGACGGTCGTTGCACTAAAAGATATCCAAAAGCCTTAGTGGAAGAAACTGTAACAGGACATGATGGATACCCGTTATATCGTCGCCGTTCAAGAGATACTGGTGGTTTCACTGTTGAAAAGCGAGTGTCTGGACAACAGGTTATTTTAGACAATAGGTGGGTCGTTCCGTATTCTCCTGTGTTGTCCAGAGCATTTCAAGCTCACATAAATGTTGAAATGTGTAATAGTGTAGAGTCAATAAAATATATTTGTAAGTACATTAATAAGGGCAGTGACCAAGCTACATTTGCTTTGAGAAATGAAAATGATGAAGTTACAAGATTTCAGTCAGGCAGATATATAAGTTCTTCAGAAGCTGTGTGGCGGATCTTAAGTTTCAACATTCATGAAAGATATCCACCTGTGACTCATCTGGATGTTCATCTTGAAGGCGGTCAACGTATATATTTCAACACCGAAAATGTCACAGAACGGTTAGAGAACCCTAGACAAACAACTTTATTAGCATTCTTTCGACTTTGCCAAACTGATGATTTTGCAAAATCTCTTTTATATGAAGAAGTTCCATCGTATTATACCTACGATAAGCAACGAGGTGTCTTTAATCGTAGACGCCGTGGCAGGCCTGTAGATGGCGAGTCAGGTATTTTCAAAGAACATGTTCTTGGTAGAGTATACACCGTTCATCCTAACAACGCTGAGTGTTTCTATTTGCGATTATTATTACATACTGTGCGAGGACCAACCTCATTTATAGATTTGAGAAAAGTAGACGATGTTGTTTATCCCAGTTATCATGCAGCTTGCCAAGCGCGTCATTTGCTTGAAAATGATCAGCATTGGGATGACGCTTTAGCAGAATCCTGTGTTAGTGATAATCCAAGACGGTTACGTCATTTATTTGTAACATTACTTACATTTTGTAATTTGTCAGATGCTGTACAATTATGGGAAAAATATAAAGACAAATTTTCAGAAGACTTTCTTAGAAATATATCTAACAATGATGAAGGCACAACTAATGATAATTTCCGTGATCTTGCCATAAATCAGTGCTTATTAGCTCTTCAGGATGAGTTAACAGCAGTTGGCGGTAAATCACTATGTGAATATGGTTTGCCAACACCAACCTCAGTCGGAGAGGTAACTAATAGGGAATATTCCGCAGAGATTGGTTACAACTTAATGGAACTGCTGACAACATTAGAAAACGGTGTCCCAATGATGACTGCAGAACAACGTTCAGTTTATGACCGCGTGTGCGGAAGTGTTCAAAATAATTTGGGAACAATATGGTTTTTAGATGCACCTGGAGGAACTGGGAAAACCTTTTTGACTAAATTAATATTGGCTTATGTTCGAAATCAGCGTAAAATAGCTCTTGCCGTAGCTTCATCTGGGATAGCTGCAACATTGCTACCAGGAGGTAAAACGGCTCACACTATGTTCAAAATACCAATTGATTTAGATCGCACGGAAAGTCCAACCTGTAGTATTTCAAGAAATAGCGACAAAGCAAAGGTATTACGCGAGTGTAATTTAATCATATGGGATGAATGTACGATGGCCCATCGAAAAGCAGTAGAAGCGGTAGATAGAACTTTAAGGGATATAAGACAAAATGATCGACCAATGGGCGGTATCACGGTTTTATTTTGTGGTGATTTCCGACAAACCTTACCGGTAATACCACGGGGAACCCGAGCTGATGAGGTTAGGGCTTGCCTGAAAAGCTCTTATTTGTGGCGTGATATACAATCGGTGCATTTGACTATAAACATGCGAGTGAGAACTGGAGATAACCCGGATGATAGTCAATTTTCTGATTCATTATTAAAGATTGGTGAAGGTACCTATCCACAACTACACCAAGGAAAACTTATTCTGACGCCTGAATTATGTTGTATAGTGCAATCTCAACCACATCTTATATCGTCGGTTTACGGTGACGTAACAAATATATTAAATAGGGACAATTCCTGGCTATGCGAAAGATCTATTTTAACTCCTCGCAATGACCAGGCATCTGAGATTAATAACAAAATACTGTCGAATATACAGGGGGAAAGCAAAGTTTATAGATCAATAAATAGAATGGTCGATGAACAAGAAGCAACTAATTACCCGATAGAATTTTTAAATTCTTTAAATATGCCCGGACTTCCTTCTCACGAAATTTGTTTAAAAATTGGCATTCCTATTATTCTACTCCGAAATTTAAGACCACCACAACTTTGCAATGGAACTCGACTAAAAGTAACCCAGTTGCAACAAAATATAATCGAGGCTCAAATTTTAACAGGTTGCGGTGCAGGAGAAACCGTCTTTATCCCCAGAATACCCTTAATACCAAATAATTTTCCATTCCAATTTAAAAGGACGCAATTCCCAGTATCGGTGTGTTATGCAATGACAATAAATAAGGCTCAAGGGCAGACTTTTCATGTTGCCGGAGTAGATCTCGGTGTCAGTTGTTTCTCGCATGGTCAGTTATACGTTGCTCTTTCCCGTGTTAGCAGTTCTAGAAATCTTTATGTTCACGTGCCGGACGGGTCAACTTTCAATATAGTTTACCCGGAAGCTTTGCGCTAAAGTATTTTGGTTCTATAGGTCCTTAAGCCTCATGTGAACCTGATGTAAATAATATTACCAATACATTTTAAATTAATAATACACAAGGAGTTACACGCTGACGTAGTCGCGGGCACAGCTATCTATACTTTTCTGCCGGAAGTCACTATTCCACGCGGACGAAGTCGCGGGCAAAAGCTAGTACCACATAAAAATGGTTTTATGTGGGATAATCGCTGGATTTATTAAGGGACGGTTACACCACTGTCAGATAGCATAATTAACGCCTTGACTGATGTTTATTTTCATACGACTTTTTTCATCAATTCATAGATCAGCTTGATAGAACATAATATTCAGCAGTTATGAAATTCGCCTTAAATTTAATCTACATCCATTTAGTTTTTATGTTGTATGTAAATATAAAAAAGTGAAGTCCCCTAGTGGGGTAAGGGGCAGATGCATTATACATCTGTTTCACTGATCGATTGTATTTAGGGACAAGTAGGTGATCAGCCTTTTGTGTCCTGCCAGACCGAGACATTTTTTTTTGTCTCCACCGGGAATCGAAACCAAAACCCCTCGGTTCTACACACACGCGTCAACCACTGTACCAAGGAGGCGGTCAAATGTGAAGAATGTAAGTATAAAGGGTTTTTCATTAAGCACGGGTAGATGTTTTCGGCCTGTGCTGGCCACCTCCTGTGAGTGACGTCTATCAAAAATATATTTTATTGTTCAGCCAATTATGCCATTTTACTATGCCAAATAACACGAAAAAACATCGGGCACGAATGATAAAATTTTATGATCAAAATAAGACGATTTTTTGAGTCAATTTCACAGAAGAAGTGGTGAGATCTTGTTGGATTTTATCAGTGGCATGTGTTAAATATGCATTTACAGCATCAGTCGATTGTGGATTACCTCTTAAGACCTGCAACTTCAAGAAATCCTACAAAAAAATGTGTAACAACCTAATAATCGCTAATTTGAAGCGCAAGTTCTTAGGCACGGCAAGAAATCACCTGCTTCAGGTTCTGCTGTGCATATCCATGGACTGCGGCGATATTCTCCACCATTCTTGCATTCCTTGAACGTTGATGTATTGACTTATTATTGCCCCAATCATTAGTATACAATTTCCCCACCAAACCTGCAAGAGAGAGCTGCGAAGGGGAACACACCACGTCACTGTGAAATAGGCGAAAAGCGTTCGTTTTAACGGACATTTATTGTAATCGTAAAATTTTATCATTTGTACCTAATGTTTTTTTTTGTAACTTGGCATAGTAAAATGGCATAATTGACTGAACATAAAAAAATATTTTTGATAGATGTCACTCACAGGAGGTGGCCACCACAGGCCGAAAACATCTACCCGTGCTTAATGAAAGACCCTTTAGAACATGTATTATTATATTGAGGTTACACACATTTTAAATAGAAAGTACATAATCATCCATCTCCATATACACGCATGAAAATTTCGCATAGGCACTTATATCGATAAATTTAACCGAACTTAAAAGTATATGGGATTTTTTTTTAATACTTACGTCACTTTCCTCTTTGTCATTGATGGCATCTTATCTTTTGGGTCAATCACCCATAGACTCTTATCACCTGAAATTGATTATCATTTATAATTTAAATAACAATGCAATTTCAATCACCTTGAATATATTTTAGTGCACATAGACTAAGTGGTATTGTAATTTGTTACACAATGGATCTTTTGTTGTTTGTTAAAATATCTACATATGTATAGTGAAGTTATGCACTCTAGATTCATTTCTTATGGAGAAATTACAAAATTTCAAATATTTTTCAATGTGTTACTTAATCAAATACTGAGCAAAGCTTGTGGTGTGCTTAATTAGACAACTAATAAATATTATACAAAATAGATATTTCTTTTTGAATTCAATTAAAATATAATTACAATATGTTGAAAGTCCCTTGAGTATTTGTTACAAGAGCATTTTATAACTATTTCATTGATATTTTCCTGGAAAAGACCCCTTATAAGCTAATCCTCATGTTATTAGGCTTGACCAATAATAATCAAGCAAGTATGTATCTTGCTTATGATACACAAAACCAGTATGACCAGACAAGATAGATCTAATTAATAAAAACCACTTGCAGAACAAACAATGTTGTTTATTAATAAATATCATATCTAGATATTGAACAAGCATTATGATCAAATACATTCTGTATGTCTAGGTCATTAAGGAAGTTCAATCAACTTAATTCGACATTCAGATGCCTCATAACATGACAATGCATTATGTTCTAATAATATAGTATCATTACTAGATAAGTTAAGTCTTTACATAATGTAGACTGTAGAGTATCATAATAATAATTATATGTGCTTCTATACAATGTGACAACTTTGTATAGAATCAAATTGAATTAGTTTTAGCTTTGATCCAATTTTATAGTTTAGCGAAATAGACAATATAATTGATGCAAATGAAAACATGACATACTTAATTCCCAATTTATCTCTTTTATTTCATAGTAAATAACAAAGAACTACTTACGTGACATATTCTTCTGTATCTCTCTATGATTGAAGTTCTCTCCGCCCCAACTTTCGTTATAGAACTTCTCCATTTCAGCTCGCAGCGTCGTAAGAGAGTATCGTCGTCGTTTGAACACTTGGTTCCCTTTCAGATTGTCAAAATCAAGGTCTTCGCAGAGTATAGCTGGAATTTTCGTTGAACCCAATTTCGTAGCACTGTCAACGTCAATCGGCTCATTGTCATCTTCTGGGAAACCAGTTACATTTGCCATAACAATGTTTTCGTCAATTACAGGTTCTGGCGCAGTTAGATCGACAAGGTCTGTGCTGTTAATAATGACAGTAACATCACTATCATTGTCAGCATTTGATATAATCATAGTTTCTTCCTCCGGTTTGTCAATGACACTACCATCTGAGCTGTCAATTTCAGTGCTTGATATCTCTTGATGTTTCGTTTTTTGCCCCTTAATTTGCACCGATTGATTTGAATCAGATTCATATACATCTGCACTTGGAAAACTCTTCTCTGTTACTGTGTAAGATTTGTTTGATTCAATCATAGAGAGATTACTATCTGAATCGTAACACTCCACAGTCATAATATTTTTCTGTGCCTTATTTGCTTTTGCTTTTTTCTTATTCTTGGCTTTGCTTTTAGGTGTTGCAAAGCAGGAGTCAACTGAATTATTATTTGTTGTAGCAATTTGATTTGGAATTGGTGTGGATGTGGCACTATTTTTGTTTTTCTTCTTCTTTTTCTTTGATGGTGTCTGCCCGAGCAGGTCAGTGCCATGGAGACCAAAATCAAAGCTTTGGTTATTGTTGTGGCGTGAGGATATGTTAAGTGCAATGCAATCTCCTCGTATGAATTCATCAGACACAGAAGATACCACAGATGGTACTGGGCTGGATGATACTTCCCGCAAAACCCTGCTTTCGTTGATGTTTTTGACATTATTCTCTTTAGAAGGAGATTCAGTTGTTACAGGGGACACTTCATCTTCGTCTGAACTCTCTATAGTGATGGTTGGCTTAGGTGGTAGGGCCACTTCAATGACTTCATCCTCATCGCTCGACTGGATGTCAACCACATGACAATCATCATCAATATCCAATATCTCAATAGTTTTCTTTAAATTCTTTGATACAGGTTGTTGAAATATTGACAATTCGGCGGATACATTTGGCGAGTTAGATTTTTCCTCTTTTGGTGGTTGATCTGTATCTTCAGCTTTTGATTTTGAAGGATTTATTTCCGATGGCTTACTTTTTGATTGGTTCGAATTTTGTTGGTTTGATTTTAATTGCTTTGCTTCATTTTGTTTTGGTTTCTGTTGCTGTTTTTCTGTGTTGTTTACTGTTGTTTGTGGGGTATTTACTTTTCGAAATTGTGAATTTTGGTCCCCACTGGTACGCCAATAGCGACGCACACTACTGCGAGGGGTGATATCAATTTGTTCCCCATCTTTTGCGTTCAAACCGTCAGTTCCATTAGCCTGAGTGTCGTCTACATAATGTAGAGTTGAGTACATACGCTCCTCCAATTCATTCTCGCTAAGCTCCTAAAACCGAAATACATCATTGCAAAACTTCCATGCGCTCTTACAAAAATATTGTGACACAACAAAAATACAATAACCTCACCACCTACCTCTTCCATATTTTTGACGCGAATGTTGCAGAAACTGGGGTTCACAAGAAATGTACATAATCGAAAACGTTTTCAGGCTGTTATCAAGCAATAGATAGCATCGTAGAAATCTCAAGAACTTAAAACGGATTTGTATTTGTTATGGACACGTCTGACAGGTCTGACACTCCATTTCGAGACTCGGAGACTGCTATGAAGTGACGTTTGATTAATCATTAAAGTGACATTTCGAAGAACAGATAATAAATATATATGTAATAGTGGGTCCACACAACACAACTTTAGCTTGCACAACATGCTTGTAAGATGCTTGTCAAAATACCAATGCAAACTTAGCACCCCATCAATGGAATTTTGGGTCGAAAATGACCTTGATCGATAGGTCTCCGTTAGGTCCTTTAAGGTCCCACAACTTAGAGTATATATTACAATAGTATGTATAGAGCGCGTGTATTGCACAAATTGCTCAGTGCACATCGTAGGCAGATGAGCTATAGATACTATATAGATGTGTGTGTGACAAATAGGCTTAGAGTATAGATAGTATATATAGAGCGCGAACAACCAAGTGGGAACAGTAGGCACAGGTGGGAACAACACGACGTTCCCGCCGCGCGCGCTCGTAGTCGTGGTTGAGTGCTGACGTAGTGCGTTGCTCTTGATTTTTATTCATATCTAGGAATAAACATGGTGAAATGTGCAGTTATATCTTGCAAAAACGATACTAGAAAATACACAAAATTTAAATCCAGTATCACATTTCATCGGTAAGTCGATTGTTATACTTATTTTTATGAAAATAAATCTAGCATCGCGGGGGTGAAGGGGAGGTGGAAGGCGGACACGCGCAGGCTCGCTCGCGCGCCTCACTGCCGCCACGTGATCGTAGTGATGTGACCTGACCAACGCTGTACTCGATATAAAGTTTACTAGAAGAACTATATTTTAACAAATTATTTATTTAACTTTAAAATTAAAACTCTTTTAAAAATGTATTATAAATAAATTTGTGGTGTGTTTTGTATGATACACTTTCTAATATTATGAATGCGAATGTATTATAGTGTAAATGTAAAGTATGTAATGTTACGATATATTTTCTGAACCGCTAAATTGATTTTGAAGATTTTGATAGTAGAATGGATAAAATTAAATAAAAAAATTATTAATATTTATTATATTATCATTTTAAATTATTAATTATTTCTTATTGTTATTTAACATTTTTAAAACATTATTTTTATTGTTTGATTTATTATTAAAGAAATAGCACTAAACCCGATCTTTTATTTTATTAACTTTATTATTTAAAAAGTACTCACGTTTTTCTGATATTCCAATTAAACATATTTTGACGTGACAACGTCTTAAATTAGGTTGCGGCTGGGAGTCACTTATGAAAAAGTGTAACGCTCGGTAACGTTACGATGAGTCACCGAACGAGAGAGAGGCCCGCGGTCTGCCGCGCGCGCAGCACATAAATATTCTACCGAGAAAAAGACGTTGTCACGTAAAATCTTCGCCCGTAAAACCGACTTTACAGGCAACCATTTTTTTTTTAAAGTACTTATAATGAATACAAGAAATATTCAAATGGAATAAACAAACTTTATTCAGTTGGTAAACAAATTTGAAATTACATATTTATACTTTATTCATATATTTTTCCTTTAATAACTTATTGAACATAAAATTTACTTATGATACATAATATTTATTTACATAACTTATCGATAGTTCAACACGTAATTGATACCTACCCATCCCTATTTGTCACACACACATCTATATAGTATCTGTAGCTCATCTGCCTACGATGTGCACAAAGCAATTTGTGCAATACACTCGCTCTATACTACTGTAATATATACTCTAAGCAAATAGGGATATGGGTAGGTATCAATTGCGTGTTGAACTATCGATAAGTTATGTAAATAAATATGTATCATATGTAAATTTTATGTTCAATAAGTTATTAAAGGAAAAATATATATGAATAAAGTATAAATATGTAATTTTAAATTTGAAATATTCAAATGGAATAAACAAACTTTATTCAGTTGGTAAACAAATCTTAATCTTGTATTAATTATAAGTACTTTAAAAAATATGTTTAATTGGAATATCAGAAAAAACATGAGTACTTTTTAAATAATAAAGTTAATAAAAATAAAAGATCAGGTTTAGTGCTATTTCTTTAACAATAAATCAAAAAATAATAATAATGTTTTAAATAAAAATAAGAAATAATTAATAATTTAAAATTATAATATAGTAAATAATATTAATAATTTTTTTATTTAATTTTATCCATTCTACTATTAAAATCTTCAAAATCAATTTAGCGGTTCAGAAAATATATCGTAACATTACATACTTTACATTTACACTATAATACATTCGCATTCATAATATTAGAAAGTGTATCATACAAAACACACCACAAATTTATTTATAATACATTGTTAAAAGAGTTTTAATTTTAAAGTTAAATAAATAATTTGTTAAAATATAGTTCTAGTAAACTTTATATCGAGTACAGCGTTGGTCAGGTCACATCACTACGATCACGTGGCGGCAGTGAGGCGCGCGAGCGAGCCTGCGCGTGTCCGCCTCCCACCTTCCCTTCACCCCCGCGATGCTTAATTTATTTTCATAAAAATAAGTATAACAATCGACTTACTGATGAAATGTGATACTGGATTTCAATTTTGTGTATTTTCTAGTATCGTTTTTGCAAGATAGAACTGCACATTTCACAATGTTTATTCGTAAATATGAAAAAAAATCCGGAGCAACGCACTTCGACAGCTCTCAACCACGACTACGAGCGCTCGCGGCGGGAACGTCATGTTGTTCCCACCTGTGCCTACTGTTCCCACTTGGTTATTCTCACTCTATAGATAGTATATATACTCTAAGTCCCACAATTTTTTCGTTAGGTCCCCTTTAGTTTTTTATAAATATTTTTTTTTTAATTTTGGGTATAAAAAAATTACACTTTAGCACCTCATCCATAGCAAAATTGGCGAATTTTATCAAAATCGTATTCTTTACCGTTAGGTCCGTATAGGTCCATCATTGAATTTGTTAAATTATTTACAGTACTCCCAAACTGATAATGCGCATAGAAAAATTCGTCACTGTTCGGCAACTGTCATATTCCCCGAGCCTCCGAAGATGATATGTATATATAGAGTGGTTAAATGTATTTTCTTCATGCATAGTTTATTAGAATTATGAGTTTTATTGTGATTTTATGGTAAAAGAGATAAGTAACGAAATTTGTTTCGATAATTCAATGTAAGTTAATAGCGAGGATAAGCCACACGATTGCGAATTTATTCGGAAAATTATATACTTAGAACTATTAAAGTGTCTTACTGAAGCTGGCGTAATGATGGATGTATGGAAGGTTAAAATAAGACAAAGTTTATATTTAAAAAAATGATTTTCAAACACTGGTTTACATTTAAATTGTAGAAATCTTATCATTAAAATCTCAGTCCAAAGGATTTACAGAATCAGGGATTATCTCTATTTCTAATATCGTAGAATGATCAGAACTTTCATTATGCTCTTATTAATTTTCACTTTCCCCACTGCTATCTGCTATTTGTGTAAATAATCATTTTATCGGAAAATTCAACTTTGAAACAAAACTAAGAAGGGTATGTAACAGCAGCTCTATATAATTCCACACAGAGATGTGGTGCGGTCACCACCAATATATAAAGACGACTGACGGATTTTTGAATTTTTTAACTGACAGGCTACCGTCACCTATCGCCTGAATTGTTTTCGATTGTGTATGACTCTGAATTGACTCCTATTTCTTTTGAACAAGGTGCAAGATGCAAGTGCATTGTTTAGGGCACTTACGATTCAATGATTCGGGGTGATTCGGGTGTTTCTGGAAATACGATAATTAGCGAAGATCTGCATGCGCATTATTAATTATTTTGGAGTACTGTATTTTATTAAAATTATAAAATAATTAAAACCTGCGCATGCGCCTTAGAGCATTAAGGCATGCGCCTTAGAGCATTAAGGCATGCGCACATCATACATAAACAGCGCGAAATTTAAATTGGTATCGTTTCATTTATTAAATAAATCAATTGTTCTGAGAGTGCTTATTTATTAAAAACCTACTTTTCAACCTTAGATCATTAAGTAATGGATGGAGTACGCTGGCATATGTTCTAACTAAACTTTCTGCCGATTTTGGTGCGGGGAGGGTAACTCACACTATTCATAAAAACTACAGGTCATTTGTAACGTTTTCATCATTATTATATGCATACGAAAAAACAATAAAAAGCCATTTTATTTGTATTTGAATATGTATTCATTCATCACAGCACATTTCAATAAAATAAATACGTCTCTAAGAACATTATCAAAAGTGACATGACATGACAGTCTGAACGAAATGACATAAATATATAATCTGAAACATACGCAATATTAATACATACATATAAACAAATTACATAATAGAAAGGTTACAAGATTAACATTACAAAAAAACGGCTAAATGCGAGTCGGACGCGCACGAAGGGTTCCGTACCATTAAAATGTTCTGCCAGTTAAAAGTAACCGAGCGAAAATTTTAATAAATATATACTTACAAAATAAACATTATACTCCTTTTTGTGCAGTTGTGTAAAATTTTAATATAATAAAGATTATTTCTCATCTCATTTCAAATTATACTTATAAAAATATTTTTTTATCAACAACGATAGCTAGAAGTAGTCCGTCACTAAGAAAGTCGTAAAAATTTACGACCTTTTAAGCGACGAGTTTTTAAATTCAACTCTATCACCAAGTTCATAAAGATTAAATTTGTATTTCTTTCGAATATCGATAAAGTGTAATTTTTTTATACCCAAAATTAAAAAAAAAAAAACAAAAAAAAATTATTTATAAAAAAACTAAAGGGCACCTAACGAAAAAATTGTGGGACCTTAAAGGACCTAACGGAGACCTATCGATTAAGGTCATTTTTGACCCAAAATTCTATGGATGGGGTGCTAAAGTGTATTTTTTTATACCCAAAATTTAAAAAATTATTTAAAAAAAAACTAAAGGGGACCTAACGAAAAAATTGTGGGACCTTAAAGGACCTAACGGAGACCTATCGATCAAGATCATTTTCGACCCAAAATTCTATTGATGGGGTGCTAAGTTTGCATTGGTTGTCAAAATATTTGCGGAAACCACAGCGGAAACCATTAGTGTATACATCTCGTTTGAGGTATGTACTTTGAAGTTTGCGTGAAAGTTTGTGTTTTATTTATTACTTTAAATATCTATACATATAATAAAATCGTAGGAAAAACAAAACTGTAAATTTATTATTTATTTTTTAAAGAATGAGGCGTTATCTACAATCGATATCGAAGCTAAAAATATAGTCTTTAGAATTTTGTCTGTTTGTCTGTTAATGTATGTCCGGGCTAGACTCAAAAAGGACTGCATTTTGTATGAATATTACTAACAGGTTGGGTCATTAAGACCACCTATAATAAATAATATAGGTATATAATAATAATATACTACTCTTTGTATGGACGCTTGATTGTTTTTTGGAGTAAAAATAAACCTAGTCCCTACATAAACCTAATTTTAGGGCCCCAGGACCGAGTGGCATATGAAATGGGGCGGCAGAAAGCGCTTATTAGAAATATTCATTTATTTTATTAGATGAGCACTTCCTGGATATTTCTGATTTATGATGTTTGTTGCGAGATGCGATAAGGTTGAAGCGAGGCGCACATTATTATTAAAAAATTAAATTTAATGAATAATATTGCCTCTTTTAAGGATAGTAAAAAAAAATACCAGTCATAATTTTTAAATTTTTATCTTATTTTTATTTATTAAATAAAACATGTTTGTGTGCTATGTACATAATTTATTATACATTATTTCAGCCGTTGAATTACAAAATGCTTCCCTTTTCCAGCTACATAATTATTTTTAACCATCGCCCAAAAAACTTGCTTATTTGTACTGCAATATTCCTGAAAACATAAAATAAGTAAAGTTATTATTTTTTATTTAAAATATAATAAAATGCTTTAAAACAACTACATAATACCAAATTTTCCTGTGGTATATGTTATATATTTACTTCTAATTTAATCTCATATATTATGTACAACTATACTTCGCTTTGCCCGTGTTATTACCTAAAAATTAAAATCAAATAACTCTCCTGCTTTACGTCTCTTTGGATATTATTGTGTACAATGAAATAATTTTTGAAATCGGTCTAGCAGTTTCTGAGATAAGTGCGATCAAACAAACAAACAGTCGCTTTAGCTTTATGTCATAGAGCTAAGACGAAGTTAGTGTTTCGTATTAAATTATTATTTTCGGTACAGACGTTGAAATGAAAGTAATAAAAAAAAAACAATCGGCTCTTCTTTTCGATGCCTTTTAGAATAAGGTATCGATAATCTCTGTTGTTTGGAAAATAGTTATTATACCTTAAAGGGTAAGTTTGCACATCTGTACTTTGCCTCGTATCACACGGCACAAGAGCAGCGATTATGTTTTCCGCTACCCGCTCTATGCTTTCATCTTTGTCGATCCAAATGGCTTCGCAGCGAGATCTGAAAATTATGAATAATTTGAAGCGTAAGTAGTCGTACATATCTTTATACATATTACATGAATTAACATTAAACAGGTTTTTATGGAAAATGTATAACTTAAAGACATATTATTAGAGATGAAACGGATATCCGGTAACTATCCGGTATCCGGCCTATCCGGCCGCCATAATACTATCCGGCCGAATACCGGATAGCTACTATTCGGCCGGATATACATCCGGCCGATTAAAAAAAAATAGCTGGATAAAAGAAACATATTTTTGAGTAATTATTTGCTTTATTTAGCAAGAATCACATTTCCCCGAAATCAATAATTATTGAATATGTTACGAAACTTGCAAGATATTATTTTACTTGATAGGTATTAAAATTATTGCAATTAGATTATTTATTATTAGATACATTACCTGCTTTTTTCGCTTCGCCGCCACGAGAAATATTAACATTGCATAATAAACAAAGAGCTAACTTTTTATTTTCAGTGCTTATGTCAAAGTATTCCCATAAAGACGATCATTTCTTCACCGATGCCATTTCTCGTTGCTAAATCTTTTAGACCTATGTATATATGTATGTACTTAAAATAATAAGAGCACAAATAAAATTATAACCTAAAAACGATCACGCACGTGTCTGCCCTGCATGCAATCGACACAATAATAAAATTGTACAATTGTTAACTTCACTCATCAACGAAAAGACCCGAATCGAACCGAGTCCATCCTATTGTTCGCGCGACGCCTACGCAAACGGCTAAGTTTCGCCGGATATTCGGCGGCCGGATATTCGGCTATCCGGCCACTTGGTCGGCCGAATATCCGGTATCCGGTATCCGGCCAAACTGCTATCCGTTTCATCTCTACATATTATAGGCTTTTTCTGAAGGGCACACTAAGTTGCTATGAATTGGTGAAAACAGAATGAGAATAAGTGCAGTACCTAGCTTATAATTTATTGCGAACAGACAGACAGACGCGGTGGGCTTGGTTTTATATTATGTTAGTGATAAAAAAATACTTTTTAGCGACGTAGTTCAAGCTAGCTCGAAGCACTGCGTCGAACGCGCGCGTCGCTTCACTGTAAACGTCGTCCAGGGCACCCGCTGACGCCCAGGCAATACATCCACCACGTTGCACTAAATGTGATAGTGATTCCAGTAACTGAAATTATACAGTATAAAATATTTAATATATTTTTGAAGTGAAAACTTCTTTAGCGGCGTTGGGTATAAAATCTTAAACTCGCGTCAGGACACGTGGCCTGATCGAAAAAGCGTAAGACGGATTTTATTTTTTTTTAGCCCTTATATTCAATGCGTAAGACGGATACCATTCCAAAATATCAAACATGCTGAACGTTAATAATCAAGTTTTCACTTCTGCCGGCACTCCCGGAGTGCAACCCGTCTTTTTTTTTATGTAGGATTGTAGGTATTATGTAAGTGTTCCTTGCTATTCAACGGGAATATATTTGTTGACTCTGCTTTGAATTAGTATCTTAATACTCCGGTACATTCACACAAAAGTTAATTCAAAACATGCTACGAATTAAGAACTTTTTTCAGTATTTTATTTATTTATAATACTTTATTGTACAAACTAGATAGAACAAAGCAGAAAATGAACAATATATATTTAAAAAAAGGCGTTATTTATACAAGAGGTGGCTTTTTTGTGCTGAACAGCAATCTCTACCAGGCAACCTGCTAGTGTCTTGATTAGTAAATTAAATTACCTTTAAATTATCATAAACGTCATTTGAAACCAATTTAGCGATGCCTTCCAATCCGGGTCGAGTTCCCGCGCCGATAACCAGCAGAGCATCCACACGAGACTCGCTCGTCGCGTCTCCCGGCAACGTGTGCACTATACAACCGCACGCCTCCAGACGTCGCTTCACTTCCTTGCCGAGGGAATTTGTTGTGTTTGTTACCTGTGGATAATAGATTTTAAAACAATGATGTAGCTTCGTATTTTTTATACAAAAATGTATGTTGAGGATGTGCGTTATTTGATTTCGATTTTTGTACGCTTTTAAATTGCTGTGTATTTTTTGAAGTGAAGCTTCTTTAGGCGCGTTGAGAGTAAAATTTTAAGGTCTTGTCATGGAAATAACGTCACGTTATGGAGTAAGGCGACGATTTTGGTATCTTTGAATCTTGCCAAAGAAGTTTCACTTCTGACTCGGGTGCTCGGCAGTCGGCATACACGATTTTTTTTAGTTTGCATGTTTTTCTATTATTATTCAATTCTTCTGCCTACAGCTATATCTTTATTTTTATTTAACAGCTTAGCTAACAGTCTAACACTAACCTGCACTAACCCACAGATTAACCACAGTTTTTGTGAATAGTTAATTCATTACTTTTCAAAGCTTAACTTTTCTTATAAACTCCATTTACTCACAAGTACAGTTTTGACGTCTCTGCGTCGTTTGTGCTTCTTAACTCTGGCTCTAGCTGTATAAGCGATCAGAGCTGACGTGGCCAGTAATAATGAGCCTCCTTCGAGCGTGGCCAGCAGGCGCCACGCCAGCCCAGCCCCGGCTTCTATACCATCTGCCATCGTTACCTAGACAAGAAAATGTTGGTTATTTCATAATTTACAGAAATTTTAAGCTAGTTTATAGAAAAGTTTAAATGCGCGAATATAATTATTGAAATCTAATAGATTATAGGTAGGTATTTATCTAGTTATTTCGGAGACTAGGTACTTAGCTTATTCATACATTGTACCTACATATTATGCATACCTACCTACGTACTAGGTGCGTACCTAGGTAACAGTAAAAAACCATTTAGAAAAGTGACTATAAAATATTTATATAACATTTGAAGATGTTATCGCAAAGCGATAAAGCCCTTTAAATAAAATGAAAAAAAAAAAAACATTTTAAGATAATTTTATCACAAAAAAAGAAATATTTTTTTTTGTTCATTCTAACTATTATTTATAGAAGGTTAGGCTTTTGTTCTTAGGAATAACGTAATATTTTGAGCAAAAAGATTAATTTAAAAAAGCTCCTAACCTCGAATATTTACCGCCACAAAGGCACAAACTAACTCATTAGTCATTACCTTAATCACATTATTTCCTACACACCTCCCTCTACCTCTATGGTGTTTTTGCCTTGGTCACATTATCTTTTGTTCATATTGACACTTGCCACATCCTGCACTTTGAGCTGGTTTTTGTGAAACGTTTAAACTTGCGAAACTTCCTGTTATTGAAAATTATCAAACAATGCACACGCAAAAAAATAAGTACCATTGCAAATGTAGGGTTCGTTGGCACAGAACTAAGATACGTTATTTTCAACATTTGATTTCTGAATAGTCATCTTGTTGTTATATTGATGACGTTCAAAATATGAGGATGTTTTGATCAGAACTTTTTATTAACTTTTACCTATAGAGTATAGATAGACTTGATGATACTTTAAATAATATCATTGGGATAGTTTTTGTGAAGGGATGTTTGTTTACAACTCTAATCTCTATCACTCTAAAACAGCATGCCGGATTTTAGTAGATATCTAGATGGAACTAAGCTAATAGGTTTTTGTCGAATTTGCTTTTTTGTTATTTTTATAATAATTAAAATTATCAGTTATTTTATTCTACTTCAGGCACAGAATAATAACTAGTAGCTATACTAGCTAGTTCAGGTAGACAAATAGATTATATTATAATAAAAAAATTGTAACTACATATTTGTAAAGTGTTTTGTTTCATTGGTTAATTATTTCGAAATAACAGAATATTGTTTTAATATCTGCTTCAATTATTTAACTGAAAATTTAATTAACAGCTGCAACGGAACTGAACAAGGTTTTTATGTGAGAATCAAGAATATAATTACTTAGCAAAACGGTTTTGCCAAAACCTATGTTTCGTCTGGAAATAATTAAGATTACACGTTTAATCGGATTAAATAATCCATTTGCATTTTAACGTTTATATTGTATATAAAATTTCGTGCGATTTCTATCTGCTAATTGTCTTTTTCCCATCATTATTTAAATGTATGGGCGAGCACTTTTAAAAAGCTAAATTGTATCATGTACCTTCTAGTTTCTACAAGAGCTTTTATTACATGTTGCACAAAGGCACAGTATTACAATAAGTATTATATAGATATTGTAATACTGTGACAAAGGTGCAGCCTATATTTTTATTTAATTCTTTAACACTAAGTATTCTGTACTTTTTTACAATTTAGTACGAGGTTCTTTGGTTTCTCAAGAAATATACGTTTTCAGCTTAGCCTTTAGGAACCTAATATTGAGTATCTACCTTCTTAATATTGCACGCCTCATAAGCGAAGCGTTGAGGTGGGTACTACTGTCACTTCGCGCAAAACATCTGATTTTTCAAACTTAAAATGTCTTTATGTATCATACATTGCACTTGTAAGATAATACATACACACACATATTAAGAAAAAACACTATTTTTAACATTCATGATATTTTTGATGTCATTTTTGTTATTTAAACTAGTTAAAAAACAGTTTAAAAAAGTTCTGTCTTGGACGTCCGTGTGTCTGTATGTGCGGAGGATTTTCTTGTTAACACGATAGCGACCGAAATACTTTACTAATCGAGTCTTTTTTTTTCTCTTACGCTTGAGTATGCTCAGGAATAGAACCCTTTCATTTTTCAGGGTCTGATTCGATGTGGTTTAATTGTTATTAAATAAACAAAAATAATAATTAATAAATAATTATTAAAAAAAAATTATGAGGCGTGCACTTTTGGATTTTCCAAATTATTTTATTCAGTACTCGATTAATTTGCAAATGATTCACCGTTAATTATTTATAACAGTGTACCTAAGCTTTGCAAATAAAGTTATAAAATGTTTTACTTTTAAACAGATGAAACATCTATAATATTATTTTATATTATCCTTATATGCCTTGCACTTAACGTAACGGCACCAGTCTTGTACAGATTAAGGAAAAAATTGAAGTTTTTTGCAAATTTCTCGTAGGTTTTTTAACTTTATTGGATATTGTTTAGTTATACCTTTAGTTCAATGTTATTTTAACGTAACCAATTTTAGAAAAAAGATTACAATGCATAAATAATGAAGTTATTTAGAAATTAAAAAACCACTTTTTTGCACCAGTGTTGGACAGTGAAAAATCTAATGATGGACACCCAGTTTTGGACAACATCCAGTTATGAACACCCATTTATGGACTGTACCTAATGTTGTTTCTCCAGTTATTTAAACTTGGAGAAGACTTATAGTTATCAATAGAATCTTGAAAATGATGATTGGAATACAATAAATCGGGGATGTATTTATAAAAAATAGTACTTATTAATTATTTTGCATACTTATAATATTTAAAACAGTCTTAATTTCCATTTACTAGGCAAAAATTGAACAAATGCATCGTTAAATACGAGTTATGTCCGTTAAGAAACACCAATATGGGTTTTTTTTTCTCAATAAGTCAGGGATGAAAAATATAACTTAAAAAAAGTACTGCCATTCCATCCATTTTGGGACTTCTTCTTCTTCGTTATATCATTCTAGTCAGAGCGAACGTGGTCAACATGAGGTTTGGGGGGGTAGATGTTACCCGCTTCACGATGTTCCGCCATATCTCTCTGTTTCCTGGCATTCCGCTACACTCGTGAAGTGAATCGCCAATTTGAATCCGCCAGCAGCCTTAATCTGATCGGTCCATCGATATGGATTCCAAATTGTAGCACGAGGCAAAAAGCTTTTTTTAAACTGTTGTCAAGATGGTGTGGATGAAATTTAAGCGTGTGTGCTATATGGTGGTGGAATTTAGCAGCAGACAGCGATCCAAACAGTTCATCAGAGAACTCTCTATGATATAATAGAATACGCATAAGTATGCGACTTCTCTACGCAGTGATAGAGAATGAAGCCGAGAACGAGTCGCACAGCACATAATGACCCATTGTTCTAAAATATATTCTTCACTAGCTGTGCCCGCGACTTCGTCCGCGTGGAATAGTGACTGCATAGTAGTTACTACTTAACTTTTATTGAATAAACACGTACTACCATAAATAATTAAAAGAACAGTTAGTAAAATTTATTACTAAACTGAGCTAAAAAATAAAAAAATAAGTGCCTAATTAATTTTCTACGTAAAATTTATTTTAAATTATGGCATATTATTTTTTAGGCACCAGGAGGGAGAGGAGCAAATTTATTTACCTTCCTTCCTTGTATGGATGTTTTTGACAATATATTGTGCAGCAACTGAGTGCCGAGGCAAACGTCAAAACGTAAAGGAATAGAATCCGCTATCGATACTATTTGACATAAGCGTATGATGTTTTGCTAAGGATTTGTTCACCCTACCAACGACGACGACGACCACGAACAAAATTTTCATCCAGTCGCAATTTAATAAAATTGTGCAAAACACAATTAAAAATCAATTATTAAAATTTCCTGTCGTTCTGGTGATTGGAATTTTTATTTTTGAGATCAACGATGAATGAAAAAATAGATTTTTCGTAGAAACAGTGGCTCCTAGAAAAAAAAATGTATGTGAAGTTTTTTAAAGATAGTTTTATAATCTACAATTTTGGTAAAAGTTAAGGATACCATACCATACCATAATTATCATAATAATATATCTTATATATATATTTTTTTATAATGGTACTTAATTTTAAAGATCGTCGGGAAGTTTGTAAAATTATATATATTCCTTTTCCTTCGTTGCGTTGGGTTTTTTTTTTAATTTTTAAACTTCGGTTTCTTATTTTCATTTAATATTTTCAAGTGAGCGAGACCTACCTCTACCTCCATAATACATTCCTACATCTGACATCTTTTAAGTTGGGCAGTAACCGTGCATAAATTGTAATGGACCACAGTGGCAAAAGAAGTGGTATATTTAAGAAAAAAAATTGCCAAGGGCCAGGCCTATGTGGCTTTGAGAAGAGTTCAAAATTTCCAGGGTGTGGCTATCCTCTCGCTCCCATGTCCCCCTCTTCTTTCACAGACTTTCAACCCTTCCCTTTCCATCCCTAGTAAATGGCAGAACCGATTTTGATGTAAATAATATTATCTAATTGTACCTATATGTACACGTCATATCCTATCGTTTGATGCTCCATTTGGTTTATTTATCTAACCACTGTCACCCCTAAAGTGCCCTATATGTAAAAAACGGATGAACCGATTTCGATAAAACATTACTAATTGTAATTCACCCGTTATGCACATTCATTTGATATATCACTTAGGTAGGTACTATCACAATATTTGACAACATTCGTTTCTTTCATTCCCTATACCTATACAGGGTGTAATCGTTAAGTGTGCACAGGCGATTTTTCCGTAAGTATTACAGATAACAAAAAACTTTAAACTGATATCGAAAGTACTTAACCTAATGAGTAAAATGGCGGTAATAAATTTTTAAAAATAAATCGAGAAATATCAAAAAAATTATCTTTAAACCCTCCCATTCATTAAGTATGAAATATGAATATCCCATATACCTACATTTAATATGAAAGATTTTAGCTTTTTTTTTCTTTTTTTGGTTTTCTGCTTTAATTACTTCGCAAATTTGAAGTGACATTTTCCACATTTTTCCGGACATTTTCACGCATTTTCCGGATATTTTCCGGGAATTTTCCAGGCATTTTCCGGACATTTCCCTGACATAGCCTGTAAATGTCTGGAAAATCCCCGGGAAATGCTCGGAAAATCCCCGGAAAATGCCAGGGAAATGTCCGGAAAATGTCTGGAAAACATCGGGAAAATCCCCGGGATATGCTCGGAAAATCCCCGGAAAAAGCCTGGGAAATTCCCGGAAAATAACCGGAAAATGCCTGGGAAATGCTCGGAAAATGCGTGGAAATTTCCGGAAAAACCGTGGAAAATCCCTGGAAAATGCCTGGAAGATATCCGGAAAATGCGTGAAAATGTCCGGAAAATATCCGGTAAATGCGTGGAAAATCCCCGGAAAATGCCAGGGAAATGTCCGGAAAATGTCTGGGAAACATCCGGAAAATCCCCGGGAATTGCTCGGAAAATGCCTGGGAAATTCCCGGAAAATGTCTGGAAAATCCCGGAAAATAACCGGAAAATGCCAGGGAAATGTCTGGAAAATATCCGGAAAATGCGTGGAAATTTCCGGAAAAAGCGTGGAAAATGCCTGAAAATGCCAGGGAAATGTCTGGAAAATATCCGGAAAATGCGTGGAAATTTCCGGAAAAAGCGTGGAAAATGCCTGAAAATGCCCGGAAAATGCTCGAAAAATGCGTGGAAATTTCCGGAAAAACCGTGGAAAATCCCTGGAAAATGCCTGGAAAATATCCGGAAAATGCGTGAAAATGTCCGGAAAATATCCGGTAAATGCGTGACAATGTCCGGAAAATATCCGGAAAATGCCTGGAAAATCGCCGGAAAATGCCTGAGAAATGTCCGGAAAATGCGTGGAAAATCCCCGGAAAATGTCCGGAAAATGTCTGGAAAACATCCGGAAAATCCCCGGGAAATGCTCGGAAAATGCGTGGAAATTTCCGGAAAAACCGTGGAAAATTCCTGGAAAATGCCTGGAAAATATCCGGAAAATGCGTGAAAATGTCCGGAAAATATCCGGTAAATGCGTGAGAATGTCCGGAAAATATAAGGAAAATGCCTGGAAAATCCCCGGAAAATGCCTGAAAAATGTCCGGAAAATGTCTGGGAAATGCGTGGAAAATCCCCGGAAAATGCCAGGGAAATGTCCGGAAAATGTCTGGGAAACATCCGGAAAATCCCCGGGAAATGCTCGGAAAATGCCTGGGAAATTCCCGGAAAATGTCTGGAATATCCCGGAAAATAACCGGAAAATGCCAGGGAAATGTCTGGAAAATATCCGGAAAATGCGTGGATATGTACGGAAAAAGCGTGGAAAATGCCTGGAAAATGCCCGGAAAATGCTCGGAAAATCCCCGGAAAATATCCGGAAAATGCGTGAAAATGTCCGGAAAAAGCGTGGAAAATGCCACTTCAAATTTGCGAAGTAATTAAAGCAGAAAACCAAAAAAGAAAAAGAAAGCTAAAATCTTTCATATTAAATGTATATGGGATATTCATATTTCATACTTAATGTATGGGAGGGTTTAAAGATAATTTTTTTGATATTTCTCGATTTATTTTTAAAAATCTATTACCGCCATTTTACTCATTAGGTTAAGTACTTTCGATATCAGTTTAAAGTTTTTTGTTATCAGCTGTAATACTTACGGAAAAATCGCCTGTGCACACTTAACGATTACACCCTGTATATAGGTATAGTAAATGGATGAACCGATTTTGATTAAATATGTCTAATTATACTTTACACGTCATGCCCTTTCATTTCATATGTCACTTGTCAAAATTCACTTTTTTTATTATCTACCACTTTTATACCTATATCAAATAAATGGATGAACCGATTTTGATAAAATTTGACTTATTTTTACTGATAGGTCGTTCACTTTCATTTAATATATCACTAAAGTATATTCGACAACTTTAGTTATTTTCATTCCCACTTTTACACAATAAATGGATGAACCGATTTTGATACAGTTTATTTAAGAACCAGCGTCGGAAAATATGCTGCCTAACAAAAAAACATCATCTAATTCGGATTACCTGCTAGCGAGCTACGGTGGCACAAACACACACACACACAGCGGTCAAACACTTATCACCCATATTTTTGCATCGGGGGTTAAAAATATAATATTATAAATACGACATAATTTAAAGGACATTTTATGTATAAAATTTACCTAGAAATAAGTATAATTTTAATTTGACCCCTCCCCCCTACTACCTCAGCTTACCCCCCCACCCTTGGGGACTTTCGATATGATCACTTGGACATAACTGTAGCGTATAACAGATAACTTATAGTCCGGGATACATCGCCCATTTTTGCAAGTGATTACTATCAAGCTAATTTTTCGTGAGTAGCTTTATTTTGATGAGATGCCCAATAATTTCATGTACGAAACTCTCGATTGTGGTAGCTTACAGAGGTAACAAGGATAAAAATTTTTGATTTGACGGTTCTCAAATATTTATTACGCAATTTGTAGGACAATATGTCTGTTGAATTATATAAGTATTAAATAAGTGAAAATAAAAAAATCAGCTGGTTAGTAATCATTTAAGATGATTTCGTTATCGATACACATTGGAATGGGGGACTCTTTGATCAAACCATAGATTTTGTAGGACAAATATTTTTTCGAATAATTTAGATAATTATCTTGAGATTGAACAAAAAAAAAACATTCAGTTAGTAATTAATATTTGAGAACCATCAAATCAAAATATTTTATCCTTGTTTCCTCTGGTAGCTACCACAATCGAGAGTTTTGTACATGAAATTATTGGGCATCTCATCAAAATAAAGCTACTCACGAAAAATTAGCTTGATAGTAATCACTTGCAAAAATGGGCGATGTATCCCGGACTATTACGTTTTATCGTACACTGTATGTGTACCATAGAATGCCTTAGCAAATGTTCGCCGTGAGTACTTAAATGGTCATAACTTTTTTATTTATGAACCGATTGACATGAAATAAACACTAAATGTTAAATGAAGATTACCACAATATATTAGTGAAAACCGCATCGAAATCGGATAAGCCGTTTCTGAGATTAGCGTGTTCAAACATACAGACAAACAGACAAACAGACAAACAGACAAAAAATTTTTTAACTACAGTTTTGGGTTTGGGATCGATTTAATAATAACCCCTGCTAATTTTTTTTTACATTTTTTCATTGTACAGACACCACTTTTCTAGAATTTTATTATATGTATTGATGATGATGATGTTTAGATAGATATTATGTTGTTGGACCCATTAGTGTAATTTTAACAAAAAATATCAATGTAGTGGAACTTTTAATGCATGGAGGCGGGCGTTGGCACCTGTGCCACAGCTTATTTAAGCTTTTATGGGTGCCATCGTTCATAAAGTTTTTGTAATGTGTGTTTTTATTGTTCCAAATAAACAATTTTGATTTTTTTTTGAATGTCCATTATAGGAACCAAAGCAAATCCAGTCATGGACAATTATTGTACAATATTGGAACCCTTTGTTTGAAATGGTCGTGATAGGTATATTATTAATCAGAAAGAAAAGACAATACAGAAAAGCGCATGTAATTAATACCTTTAAAAAAAGTTTATTTTCGACATATGTCCATAAATGGATATATCCATAGAATTAAATCCAGTTATGGATACTGAAGAATTTTATTTAAACAACTTAACCTATCATGATACTAAATCGTGTAATATTTCGTACACTTAACTACTATAAATAAAAGTAATATCAAATTTTGCTGACATTTATACAAAAATTCTTATAACCAAAATTGTGTCCTCACTTCCTTAAGGATTTCCTTAGTAAAAACGGATTTCTTCGAAACGAGTCGCAGCAACTAAACATAACGTTCTGCCATCTTCAAACATTTTGGCCGATTATGATGAAGTGTCGTATTTTGATAGCTTATGAACCAAACTTTTATTTTAAGTATTGCCAAATTATATAACGTTAATTTTTGTCTTAAATTTAAATTTAATATTTATTTTGTCCATTACTGGATGCTTGTCCAAGACTGGTGCCGTTACCTTAGCATTCCTAGACTTATCTTATCCTAAAGGTATGAGTTTCTTTTAGATGTGTTATTAATTACTTGCTTCCTTGTTTTGATAAAAGGTAGCCTATGTTCTTTCTCAGGGTCTAAAGATTGTCTGTGCCAAATTTCATCAAAATCGGTTGAGAGGTAAGCGTAACAGACAGACAGACAGAGTTACTTTCGCATTTATAATATGTATTAGTAGGGAGTAGGGATTATATATTATATCATGTTCATGTGGCAACATAATTTAAGTAGGTAAGTATGTAATGTACTTTTAATGTATAAGCACAGGTATTAGAACAAAGTCAAAGTCAAAACTCTAACTTAGGTAACATTGATTGTATAATATTATAGAGATAATGTTAACATGGTTGCTACGCCAGATTGTGACGGAGGTTATATATTCGAATGAGATAATAATAAAAAATAAAAACAAAAAATAGACGAAGTGAGAACCTGTGTCATTTTAAGAGCGTCGCGTCGGTTAAATAGTGGTGTGTTTTAGATCCTAAAAAATTAAAAACACAAATCTTTCATATATTTATTTAGATCTTATAGGCCGTTAGACCCACATAATCTACACCTAGTACATGGTCATCTCATAAATCCGAAAAATTTCCTATTAGTCTGGTATTTTTATAATAAAATAGACACGACCCTCTAGGATCACGGATATTAATATCATTGTTATCTCTTTAAATATCAAGTTTTAATTACAAAATATTACTTTGTGTTAATAAAACAAAAGGCCTTTAAATACAATCAGGGTATTTAAGCCCATAATAGATAACATCTAGACTGAAAAGTAAATGTTAGGACGGCAGGGACCTTTCAAGGCGGGTTCTTTCGCAATAGATTGTTCTAGTTTAGTCACTATTATATTGCAATTATTGTTTTCTATTCAAACTCAGTCACGCTTTAAATGTTTAATGTAAGATAAGTGGGCGAAATCTTGTGTCCAAGAACGTTTTCAGTAGGACAGTTTTTTAACCGCATAATTTAAATATAGGTATACTAGCTTTCCACCCGCGGCTTCGCCCGCGCAGTCAAAGAAAAACCCGCATAGTTCCCGTTCCCGTGGGATTTCCGGGATAAAACCTATCCTATTTCCCGGGGTAAAAAGTAGCCTATGTCCTTTCTCGGGTATCAAAATATCTCTATACCAAATTTCATGCAAATTGGTTCAGTAGTTAAGGCGTGATTGAGTAACAGACAGACAGAGTTACTTTCGCATTTATAATATTAGTATGGATTCAAGTAGCACCAAATTAACTTTCGGTTTTGTAATATCAGTGATATTATCATTATTATATATTTCAAAATGAAGTGATAGAAACAAAGCAGATGATGTGCTTTTTGTTGTTTATCAATACGTTATGCATAATGCATGCATGATGCATGATTAAATATTGCACGAACCATTCGAAACCCATTTAAGATTTTTATTTATTACTTCCAACTTCCAATTAAAAAAATTCAAATGTGTAAGTATTACAGTGGCAATAAAAAATGCTAATACATTTTTTATTCGATATCGATTAAGTTATGCAGCAATGTTAGCACACTGCACCATATTAGTCAATCCACAGAGTCAATCATAATTCATAATCTTTTCATAACCATTCAATTTCGACATCACTCAAAATCTTCAGATTCACTTTCAAGTGAATTGGTCATAGTTATAAACAACGGACAAAATCTACATAAATAAAAATAAAAATAAACGCATGGGTATTTATGAAAGCATCTTTTTGTCGAAAATTTTAGATATAAGTAGGTATAATAAAATGTTAAAATGATATGTAATATTTTCGTAAAATACAACGACCTCTTTGGATAAAAAAATAATTGGATCTGTTGCAGATTTATGAAATTCATTAACATATAAAATACTTTTACGAACTAAGCTAGATTTATTAGGCATCTTTCTTCAACTAATTACAAATTGCATGCAATCTATGAATTAATGGACAAATCGTACATAATTAATTAAAATTTTTGAATACCACGAACAATGGAAACCAATTTTCTGTATTTAGTATGCGGCAGAGATAGAGATAGATACCTATTTATTTATTCAGTCTATTACATAATATTCTATCCATCTAAATTCTAAACCTAAGAAGGGATTTTTTCAATACATACAATAATAATATGTTTTTATTATGAAAATAAGGTAGGTATTTGTTTTTTATTAGTTCCTAATTTTTACACGTTAATAGTCTATATAAATAAACAAAAGATTATATATTTATAGTTATTAGGTAGGTACTTAATATATTATTATCCCATAAAGTTAATTATTGTCGTCTTGAAATCTTTAACTTTTGGCTTCATGTTGGCTCATCTTAATTTATTAATTACTAGCGGTCCGCCCCAGCTTCGCCCGTGGTACATATTTCGCAATAAAAGGTAGCCTATGTTCTTTCTCAGGGTCTAAAGATTATCTGTGCCAAATTTCATCAAAATCGGTCCAGTAGTTTATGAGCCTATTCATTACAATCAAACAAACAAACAAACAAACAAACAAACAAAGTTTTCTTCTTTATAATATTAGTGTAGATAAATGTATTGTGATATATTGGGTTTCGAAGATCAGCCCAGGTGCGCTATAGGTCTTAAAACAAGGCCTACGGGTCACAAGTGGTCCTTGGTCCACATCCTTAGTTACTATCGCTAATCTTATAATGCCTACCTCAAACGGAAATAGGGCTGATTGAACGAAAGTTTAGGTAGATACAGAATCTTCTCTATCGTATATTTCAGAAGATTCTAACACAGCTGTGAGCTAGTCCCAATGAAATAGGAAAATATTGCACTTTATCGCTTGCAATTTGAAATATCATTGTTATTGGGGAATTCCCGCTTCGCCTCGACTCGATTTTTATTTTCTTTATTCTAAGGGAATCTCCATACCTACTAATTTCAACAATTTCACTTTTTTATAAAAAAAAGGAGTCCTTTTAGTATTTATAAAGGTCTCGATCAGCTTTATAGCTCTATAGTATTAGGGTTCTTTAGTAGTTGGTTATATCATATACTAGCGGTCCGCCCCGGCTTCGCCCGTAGTACATGTTTACGTTTTCTCTCCATAACAACCATCCTCGTACTTCAAGGAATATAATCAAAAAAGAATTATCGAAATCGGTTCAGCCGTTCTCGAGTTATGCGCTTACCAACACATTTTGCGATTCATTTTTATATATAAAGAAGATTATGTACTTTTAAGTTATAATTAATAATTTTCATTTAATAATTTTAATTCAGAAGTGATCAATAGTGCCATCACGTGCTTCCGTTTACTGATATGATGAAACAACGCAGCCAAATTGAAAGTTTTTAATAAGTTTCCGAAGAAAATGCTATAAAGTGAAAACATTTAGATGCATGATCCAGAGATTAAAATTCCGGGTTACATTATTTTCAAATTGCTAATGTTTCCTTAATCATCAATATTAATGTAATTTACTCTATTGAATCTAATCATTATCTACATTCTACATTATTAGAAAAAAAATCGACTAACCAAGTTAACCAAACAATATGGTGGTAACTTTGAATAATTTGCACACATTGAGAAACAATAATTAAGTGTAGGTAAGTAATATTATTTGAACATCCTAAAATAAGACAGCCCTAAACATTAGAATGTCCGGTGTACTTGGTCCAGTATGTCTCTTTCCGGTCACGGTAGCCGGCACTTTTCAGAGCGTTTTCACATTATCCGATCCGATATCGGATATCGGACGCCGATAGCCGATATCCGATATCGGATACAATTTGCCCTTTCACATTGTCCGATAAAATCGTTCCGATATCATCATGAGTGTTGCCAGAAATTTTTAGAGAAAACTCAACTAAATTGCCGGTTGATAAAAAAAGGTATAATTTAAAAAAATCAAATGATAGATATCATAGTTGTACATACATTAAAAATAACTGCTTACGTTAAAAAAAAACAACTTCAAAAAAAGAAAAGTAAAATGTAAAAAAGATTTGATATTATTAATTACTGCGTATTATTTAGATGTGCTATTTACTAAATAGTTTTGATATTGGTCATTTGTATAGTATATGTTAACACATTATAAATTAAATAAATTTATATCAATACCTACTACAACCTAGTATTAGTTAATAGTTTTAGTAATACATATTAATAGTAAATACCTTTCAAAATCTATTAAATGTATTTTTATCAAGACGTACCTAGTCATTTAGTCATTTTTTCACTATATACATTTATAAAAGTTCATGTAGTACCTATGATAAAATTAAGTGATACAATTTTTGTCCACACTTTCTTTTCTTTTTCTTCTTACACTGTAATATCCTAAAATAATATTGTCACCCGTTCAAATATATTTGTAATATGATTGTTGTAATTTCCTGTAAGTAAAGATACATAAATTATTTTATTGTCATTAGCAATTATTTTAGAATTAAGAGTTTTCAAACTTTGTATTCTTTGTTGTAAATTCAAAATAAAAATAAAATCGGTGTGAAATCTCCTCCTTTTTTTGAAGTCGGTTAATAACAAAGCACTCAATGACAACAATACAATAAACAGCACAACCAACATCCGAGTAGGAGGAGGAGCGAGGCAGAATGAGTTAAAATAAAGACGATAGACACTAATGTTTTCGAGGATAGATATTTGAATTTAAGAACGCAATATATTTTTGTTTACTTCAGTTCAGCCAATTGCCGTATATTTTAATACGGTAATTAAAATAGCTGCCGTATAAATCGCATTTTTAATGCCTATAAATAAATACTTAAATGTGTGTTTTCTTAATAAAAAAAGATTTCTTTTAATAGAAAGGGTTTTAGGTTAAAGCAAAGAATTTTTTTAAAGATTTAGCGCCCTATAAGACTGAAAATACACAAACTAGTGCTTTTTTGCTGTTGGTATACTGCCTTTTCGAAAATTGAGTTGGCAACACTGAACATTATCATCCGATAGCCGCTGGCGTGCCGCTAGCATATCGGTGTCGGCTCCGATATCCGATATCGGACCGGACAATGTGAAAGACAGGTACATATTTCATACATTTTACTTCCCTCCGATATCGGATATCGGCTATCGGCGTCCGATATCCGATATCAGATCGGATAATGTGAAAACGCTCTGAGTCGTGTGACAACCTTGAGCCTATCTCAAAACGAGAAAACATTATGCACTTTAAAACAATAGAATTAGGCTTTGAATTTGCTTAACTCATATGTGGATAGGGGAAGATTACGTGAAGATTACAGAGATTATAATATCAAACTGGTTTCTAGGTATATGAATGTTGTTTAATAAATAGTAATGCCCCTTTGTAAGTAGAAAAAATATTCTCTATTGTGTGATGAAATTTCACTTTACCACATAAACCTAATTTCAACATTTTTTATTAACATACAACAATTCACATAATTAACTCTATTCAAATATAATAAGGATGAATAAATCTACTTACCTATTGCGTAAGTATTTATTTTTAATTTACTATTTTCTTAATTGGCAACATCTTAATAAAAATTTCCTTGTAAGTTTTCATTTATTATCCGTAGTAATTATTGATAAAGATTATAATATGTACTATGTAGTTACCTATTGCTTGAGGAATATCAAAATTATATTATTTATCACTACATAGTATAAAACAAAGTCGCTTTCTCTGTCCCTATTTCCCTATGTCCCTTTGTACGCTTAAATCTTTAAAACTACTCAACGGATTTTGATGCGGTTTTTTTTAATAGATAGAGTGATTCAAGAGGAAGGTTTATATGTATAATAACATCCATTAAATAGTGGAGAAGTACTGTTATTTTTGAGGTTTCTAATGTGATGTCGTAAATTTTTACATTTTTTCCGCTTACATTGCAAATGCAGGCTGAACCCTACGAGTTTTATCAAAATAATGTACTAAGTATTGTACACATTGAAAAGGTCTACAGAAAAGTCCGCGATGGTATATGTCTATCTCGGATAACCCACAATAACTTTTTTTTTGTCATTTACTTTTTACGACAAATAATGGCTAATTTTCGAAGCGATTTTAACCAATACAGCATTAATCCTTAACCAATTAAATACCTTGAATACATTGTTCATTTAATATAGATCTATATGGCCCTTTACACCGTATGATTTAAGTGAATATTTTCGAAGATATTACAGATTTAAAAATTGCGGGACGTAGAGTTTGCGGCCGCGGCGGTACCGGCCGGCCGCCCGGTGCGGCAAGAGCGTGTTCACAGTTTTTCTGTAGTGTATTTAGTATCAGCATTGCACCCGTGCGAAGCCGGGGCGGGTCGCTAGTTTTAAATATATTAATAACATTATCCCCAATTATATTTCCTTGATTTAAAATGTTTTTGACGTAAAGTTCCTTTTTACCCGACTACGGCAAAGCAAAAGGAGGGTTATGATTTTGACAGGCTATGTATGTATGTATGTATGTTCATCTGTTCCCTCGTAACTTCTAAACTACTTATCAGAATTCGACAAATGACATATCATTAGAAGAGTCTTAATTGTCCGCTGGTTATAGGCTATATGGGGTTTCACAAAATCTAATGTGGCGCCCTCTAGCGGAAAAAACATACAGAGTAAAAAAAATAAAGTTAAGATAAATATCCCGTGTTTGGCATCATTTGAAAGCGCTTTACTTGTACATTTTGAATATATATATATTACTAGCATTCGCTCGTGACTTTACCTGTATTCATGGGCTGATTGCATATAATTCACATCTTTTCGTTCATAGCTTCTTTATTAGTTCATCAATTTAACTTTTGTTAATATTATGCGCCACAAATACACTTTAACACCAAAATAGTACAAATAATAAAAAGTAAAAAAACTAAAACCCAACTACGACAATAACCGGCGCTGAAAAAGTATAAAACAAGATTTCAGAATACTGAACTGAACAAAGTTGCTAATGTAGTTGCAAGTAAATGGACACATTAGATTCTACCAAGATGCCTTCGTTGTAAATTGACAATAATGTCATACAATACTATTCTGAAGTATGCAATATTCCACTATGTAGAGATAAATTTTCATGTTTGGAAAGGCGTAGTCACACGTTACATACCTATACCTATCTACCGTAGCACTTTGACAACGTGTGACTGCGGTTTTTCAACCATGAAAATTTATCTCTACATAGTGGAATATTGCATACTTCAGAATAGTATTGTATGACATTATTGTCAATTTACAACGAAGGCATCTTGGTAGAATCTACTGTGTCCATTTACTTGCAACTACATTAGCAACTTTGTTCAGTTCAGTATTCTGAAATCTTGTTTTATACTTTTTCAGCGCCGGTTATTGTCGTAGTTGGGTTTTAGTTTTTTTACTTTTTATTATTATTTGTCTAATTATTAAAAATACATAATGCATAGATATTATATTATGCGAGTTTTCCTGGTAATTATTTTTCAATTGTTGTTTAAACTACAATAATTATGATGATGAACACTTTGTTATACCTAGAATGAAAACTTGAGAAAATTACAATATAATGAGTTTAGAATGTATGGTGGAAAAATAATTAATAATTATTGTATGACATTGCATGTCACATAACCTTCAAACTATCTTCAACTGAATGATTTTAACAACACACGAAAAAAAAATAACTAAGTACCTATTGTTAGTGATTTTCGGTTGACCTTTTTTACAAAAGGAACACGGAAATTATAGCTTTTTTTTGAATGACACAGGGTTTTTTTGCGTTATTAAGATTTTTTTTTAAATATTTTTAAAACGAATTCCTAACTAATTGAGATCTAGTAACACTCACTCTTATTTGATTAGATACTTATTTTATGTTCAAATAAGAGTAGTTCAAATTAGATATTAGGTACTTATGTTATCTAACTCTGTCTGTATTAGGTATTATGTTTTGATTAGGTATTTTGTTTAGGGTCTTCATCTTAATAGGTGCATCAATTTATGCGATTTAAGCGAATATCTACGATTATAAATCCTGGATACTTCTATCTATACCTACTAAATACATTCCATAAGAACTCTCTGTCTCTATTCATAAAACTTTCATACATTCTATTTTCTAATATCATAATTATATTGTTATCAATACAGGATGTCCCACTATCGGTATACTAAGCGCGAAGGGACTTGTAATATTGCATATACTGATCACGTAAAAAGTACTTAAAGAACAAAATTACGTCAACAATTTTTTGCTAAATTTTTCCTCACAATTCATGTTTTCTTATCAAGCTTCGCGCTGCCGGCATGAACTGCTTCGCTAATGTGAGCATTTTGTCTATGAGAACATAATCTTAAACGATAGCTCACGTGCAGGTGGCAAATTTGGGCGGGTTGCTTGTTAGCGGTGTACACAATACACATAGAGTTTTAAGAATTCCTCTATTTGAAAAAAAAAAATGCTTCTGGAATTTTATAAGTATTTTTTACGTACTCACTGTATGTAAAACTACAACCTCCTTTAAGCTTAGTATACAGACGGTGGGACATCCTGTATAATATTGCTTCAATTAGGTACAAAAAATAACATAAGATATGTACAAGTGTTATTTTTTACACTATACAGTTATATTATGAGGTCGTCGACTTCCTAAGTACTTTAATTTCGTATTCAATATTTTATATTCGATTTAGTGCATACTTTTATACGAAATCGCTAGGTACCTATATGAAATCTAAACAACAAATAAAAAATGAGCTTTTGATTAGAATTTACTACCTATCTATTTAACTTGTAAATCTACATTCTAAACAATTTTATAAATTTGAACCCCTATAGGTATTAATACTTCTTGACTCATTGCTTCTTTTAATAAAATAATGACATGTTATAGTTTTAGTTTTACAATTTATTAATTTTCATTCATATACAATTTAGCTATGTATCGTAATTTACATAGAAGGTGAAATATTTGAAACAACTACCCGTCAACTACCTATGTCCTAAACAATAAATAAAAATAATAACAGGAAATACCAATGAATCATTTGGATGGAGGATTTCCGCCAATTTCTAATAACTAAGTATTGTACATAATAAATTAAAACTCAGGTTTTGTAAATAACCATAAATATCTAGTGATTAATATATTATATTTTATCAAACCTTAAATGTCTTGATGTCTGCTGATTCACAAAAGAATCAAACACTGATTAAAATTATTTGAACTAATTTTCCATAGATAGTCATAATTAAAGCACAATTAAATAAATTCAGTTCCCTTAATTTTGTGAAGAAAAAGAGTCACCAAAATGTTTTCACTTTTTTAGCACTCGATTTTAAGAAGTCAGTCCCAAAAACGAAAAAAAAAATTGACAGACGACAATTTCGCGCGCAAATTGGAAATCTCATGACAGCGCGCCAAATACCCGAACCATGGCGCGGTCTATACTCGAATGCAGTTTGTTTTCATTGTCGAGCAGATAATTATGTAAACTATTAAAAAAGTAAATTATGTTCACCTTGATTTTCTCGCAAATAGATGCGGCGCAGCGCGGGCGGTGGAGAATAATAAAGGCTTTTTGTCGAAGTTTCCTGCGCTTGCGAAAAGGAAATCTAGGGTTTCCTTTAATTTCGTTTGCTCAATGTGTCCGTTAGGAATAGGAATGTGTTACGTATACATTGCGTTTAATGACGAAAGTTATAAATGTCAGAATTAGGACTTGATTAAAAAATAAATACTTACACATGTGAGTATAATATAGACTAGCTATACACTTATACATATATACCGTGCGCATTAACCCACGTGAAAAATCAAGTATTTCTTTAGCTTATGTGTTATTCTTATGTACCTATAACCTGTAATCTAATTATCCTAGTTTTTATGTGGAAGCGTAATAAAGATCCATGCATACTTACAAAGACTCAAAATTTATTCAGAATAGAAATTAGTCTTAACTATGTTTTATATTAAGTAGTTACTTGGATAAAACGAAAAATAAAAATTTGGAAAATCCAAAAGTGCACGCCTCATAATTTTTTTTTAATAAATATTTATTAATTATTATTTTTGTTTATTTAATAACAATTAAACCACATCGAATCAGACCCTGAAAAATGAAAGGGTTCTATTCCTGAGCATACTCAAGCGTAAGAGAAAAAAAAAGACTCGATTAGTAAAGTATTTCGGTCGCTATCGTGTTAACAAGAATAAAAACCGGCCAAGTGCGAGTCGGGCTCGCGCACAAAGGGTTCCGTAGCAGCAAATATAATAAATTACAGTTAAATCAACCTATCTCAAAAACTATAAGAGATACTTTGATCAAACCAAAAATCGTTGAAAGAGTTAATTAGCATGCATCACCTCTATTTTTTTTAGAATTTTATACCCCGTAGTTATAAAAATAGAGGGGGGGGGACATACTTTTTACGACTTTGAGAGCTGATATCTCAAAAACCGTTCACTTTAAGAAAAATGTTTTTTAGAAAACTTTATATCATTTTAAAAGACCTTTCCATTGATACCCCACACGGGTATGTACATCGAAAAAAAAAATTTCATCCCTCAGTTACATGTATGGGGGGCCCCACCCCCAATTCTTTTTTTTACTATTTAGTGTCATATTTTTGTAGCGGTTCATACAACACATATTCCCATCAAATTTCATCACTGTAGTACTTATAGTTTCCGAGTAAATCGGCTGTGACAGACGGACAGACGGACAGACGGACAGACGGACATGACGAAACTATAAGGGTTCCGTTTTTGCCATTTTGGCTACGGAACCCTAAAAAGGATCCGCACATACAGACACACGGACGTCCAAGACAGAACTTTTTTAAACTGTTTTTTAACTAGTTTAAATAACAAAAATGACATCAAAAATATCATGAACGTTAAAAATAGTGTTTTTTCTTAATATGTGTGTGTATGTATTATCTTACAAGTGCAATGTATGATACATAAAGACATTTTAAGTTTGAAAAATCAGATGTTTTGCGCGAAGTGACAGTAGTACCCACCTCAACGCTTCGCTTATGAGGCGTGCAATAAATAAAAAGAAAATGGAAGAATATGTAATTACTTAGTACTTAGGTATTACAAATATTTATCGCAAATTATTCATTTTAGAATATAATTATGTTTTTTAAGCTATTGCATAGCTTCTATCGCGGGCCTTGAGCGCGGGGACCGAATCCAGAAATTCCGTAACGAAAAAACCTCACGCTCCCCACTCCGACGGGCACGGAGGTGTGGCTTGAAGGCATAGCATGCAATAGCTTTACCGCGGCAGTCCCCGAGTGCCACACGTCTTTTTTTTAATAAGATTATATCTACCGACTGAGTACGCTAGCCTAGATCTTAGTAACTTACCTGACTTAGTGAAATAGATATTACGTTAGAACGGGATTTCTGTTACGCTAGTTTACGTAACTGAGGGGCAGATCTATTAAGGAAGTGGCTTGTAATGGAATTAGACCTTAGGTAATCGGTTAGAATAATTTTTCGCCATTGCATGGAATATAACTGTAGAGAAGAAATATTTTTGAAATTGAAAAAAAAGGGTTTTTTATTATTAGTTAAAAAAGTGTAGAAAAGGCGAATTATTTGACGACATCTAGATATGCTTAGTAGTCTTGTTACAAGAGCAATTGATTGTAAAGTTGTATCTAGTTATGAAAGTAGACAACAACTATCTAAATGAAAAGTTTTTAAAATAGAGGCTGTGAAGGACCCATCTTCTACTCACTCTGAATTTACAGTTTACTATATTTTGTAGTTTATTTTTACTATTGTATGTATTGTATTTATTTCTAGTTTATTAAAGTGAAACTTTTATTACATCGTCTCAAACTTTTTGGTCTGTGTAGCGCATGTCGCGTGTATCGCGGCTGCCGAGTAGGTATACCTACTCGGCACGCGACATGCGCTACACAAAGCAGTGTTCGGAACCGTTCGAACAGTTTCACTTTTACCGTGGTTTCATAAAACCACACAACATTTTTTATTTATTTATTTATTTATTATTACTATTTCTATTTGTAGTTCTTTTATACATAATTTTAGGATACTCAAAAGTGAAACATATCTTTACTTGCCCTTGCCATCCCTTGCCCAACCAACCTCCACCCCAGTAGTTTTTATATTACCTAATATTATTATCCTAAGTTTCTAATATGAATATGATGCTATTAAAAACAAATTTAGGTCTCCAACATTTTGCAAATGTTATGCCTTTCTAATCCAGCAAATAGATGTATCTCACCTTGTTGTTGGTTTAAAATATCTCTAAAAAAAGAGGATTTCATCGCTTAGGTATAGGATGTCGTAAGTGAATGGAAGCAGAAGTTAGAACAGCCATTGTTTAGCCCCGAAATTAATTCGAACTTGATTTTATTTTAGATTTTGATTCAACCTCGATATTTAATTTTTACTTTGCAACCCATTTCAGTTTTATACCCTCATCGAATGGTGTCATCGTAGTTATAGATCATCATCATCATCATCATCATCAGCGCATATAATATGTTCCCAATGGTGGGATACAGGCCTCCTATGAGGGTAGATAGGTTAATTATAGATTAACTTCATTTTAAACCACAACATTGCTGCATCAGATTGTGCGCTGTCCGTCTTCAATAGTAATTAGTATACCATTTCAGTGTTCAATCGAATAGGTCTATGGAATTACATCTCGATGTGATCGGAAGTATACAGAACTAGAGAAAACGCATAAAATCAAAATTCAGTTTTTCGCCAGTGGCTTACCTAAGTAATTCTGTATCTATAAATATTTTAATGTAACAATATGAATGTAAGCGGATACTGCATGCATTGCAAGTTGCAACCGTCACGAATCACTGCAGTTGTGCAGTTGTACCAACCAACGGAAAGTTAGTACATAATTGCATCTTCTGCAAGTACCTAATTGTAGTAGACTAGTATTTCAAAGATAAATTATAGTTAGATTGTGTCCATTAGCGCTGTGTGCTTGTAAGAACATAATTAGTGTCATTTGATTTTAATGGATTGTCTTATTACAATATATTTATGAAGTAAATAGTATATAAGCTAGATAAATAATATTACAAACTTCAGGCTGCGGATTTTCTCGCATGGTACCTATCCAGATAAAAAGTGTAGTTTTTAACGAAATCTATAAAAAGTAAAAACCATGAGCCACTGACGTCTTCACATTATCTGCAAAATAAAGAAGTAATGCCAGAAATACTTGTATTTTATAGTCCTCGGACTCTACCTAAAAGAAAATGTGCCACTCACCCGCTTTATACTTTAATTATTATGATCTTATAGACCATGGAGCAATGATTAATGATTATAGGCAACTATACATTGATTAACATTTCACCATTTTCTGCTCCACGATTGGCTTTAATATCGTGAAAATAGTGTCACCAATGCTGCCCCTCTATGATTCTCTTTTGCATGAAATTCATAATAAGTATCATTGTAGGTATTTACTATTACCTAATAACGGATGGGTACTGGGTATTCTGTAGCCCAACAATCTACATTAAACCGAGGCGAACGGCTTGTAACCTTAGATATACCTTAAATATTATTTACAGCAGATAAATATCATATACATATATTTTGCACAACAAAAAATATACGACATCACTAAGCACATAAGACTTATGACGACACTTTGGCTCCGTTTATTTTGCTCTAAGCTAATAAGTGATTTGGATATTTACTTTTTTATTTCTTAAAACAATGTTTACCATTTTCGCAATACATATTACTTAATAATGTGGACCAAGCTAGTTTAAACGACTCTGTTTTAGTAAGAAGAAAATAGAAAAGTAAGACTACGTGGTCACCTTGATATACTTTGTGCTCACGTATTATCCATTGTAATAATAGCTAAACGCTGTGGAAAATTACATATGTTTTATAGTGCAAACGCAGAATATAGTCGTTTATATTTTCATGTATATTTCGAAAACAAAATTAAAACAGAGGACTCAACTCAGAAGATGATTTCATGTTTCCTTCATTAAAGTCCCTGATTTACGAGATTTGTGGTTACAACAATATAGCGAGGCTAGAAAAAAAAATATATTAAAAAAAGAATACATTTTTGTGTCACCATAATATAGTTAGGCAGTTTTGATGTTATGATTAGCGCATTGCGAAATTATATCTTCATGACCGGCCCACTCGGAATAAAAGAAGAATGGCTTGTAGAGCAGGGTATCTTAAAAATTATGGCGACCTACTTTGCTCGATACTGAAAGATCACGACTAAAATCTCAGCTGCTTATAATCCACACATCAGAGGGAGTTTTTTTATCGGTTTAAATAGGAGCAATTACTTATGTATAGTAGCCGATATTTACAGGAGGGTAGGGCCGATTTTAAAAGGAATTTTACTGATAGGTAGGTAAGCAATACATACCTTTAGGGTTGTGATGGAATAGAGATAAGAGATGTGATTGTACATAGTACATTTGTGTATAATCTTATTGCGTAGCTCTAGACTACTAATCTCAACAGAGATTGACCGCCATGGCCGAAATTCGCTCAGTATGTTATTACTTATTACAAATAAGGAGCTTTTATTTTAAAACTTGTGATTCAAGTCAATTATTTTGATTGCACTTAAAAAATAATCACCAAATTGGTGTGGCATGTGGTATTAGAAATAATAGTGTAGGTACTGAATAGAAGGCTCTAGAATAATAGAGCATAAAGATAATTTATGTCGTCAGTTGAACCTATAAGTAGTTAACCTCAAAAAGACCATGATCTCCATTTGTAGCCTCGACACTAACCTTCAGACACAATGATAAAATTTAAAATTGCTGTTATTATTATGTGAAAATGTCCATGAAGCCATTAGCAAGAACTTCATCCACCTTCGGGAAGTGGTTTTGGCTCTATAATTAGACTTCAGAGTTAGGATGAACAATAAATTGTTACCACAGATAATATAATATTATACTAGTATTGATACCAGCTATCGCCCGATACTACGAGTACTACGATAATTGATAACATTAGACCAAAGGTGTGACCAATAATGTAAAACACAAAAGGCATCTTTCAAAAGCTGATCATATGCTGATCATATTATCACTGATGGCCTGCTAAACATTTTCGACTTCTCTTTTTCACACATTATTATCTTAACGAACAGATAATAATATAACAGAATATACCCAGAGGAATGTTCAAAAATGGCTATAAGTATTTGACACGGTCATAAAAGCCTACTTGTAATTAAAGATAATTTTATGTACTTTAAAGTTTAGACGGCAATATTTCATAATTGATAAGTTGGGAAATATCATTGTAGGTAAGTAATAATTGAGTGCAACACTCGATAAAAGCATGCAATTATTTAAGAGATAGTCATCGCACTTAGGCAAAGGTAGTTTTGTAAATAGTATTAATAAGTTTAACTCAAGGATGAAAATATAACTGTATAACGGTCCGTCCCTGTACGATTTTTTAGTTTTTTTTTTTAATTTGCATACAACCAATAAAACCTTTTATGCTATTGGGTAAGTCAAACCGAAATTATCAAAAACTAAAAAAATCGGTCTAGGCGTATTTATTGACGGTGTACAGACTTACAAAAACAATTTATATAAATTGATGTAAACCCAAATATAAATTAAAAAATTGATTCGCATTATCATTATTTTATGCCATCAAATTAATATATAGAATCGACAATCATTACAAATAACGTAACCATACTGAAAATATATCCACCCTGAGAGTTTTAAATAGCAAATGTTACAGTTAAAGATTTTACTAGGTACATATTTATATATGTGATACTTTCAACTTACCTACTAGTTAAGGCATGAATGGATATAGCCGTCAACTTTTAGGTTAATTATATATTTCTCTTTCTCATTTATAACATTTGTTCAAAGGAGTAAATATTATATGAATTATGAAGTATGTATTCTTCAAATTAGTGGGGGAAATAGCTTCATATCTAAGGAGTTAAGACGCTTTTCATCAAAGAAAGTGAAGATTATAATGAATGGGACAAAATAACAAATAAAAAAAGTTCACCAAGTTTAAAATTTATTTAAGAAATCATCACATTTTTTGGGATTGAGATTGTTAGCTAAAAGGCATATTACATATTACATAAAACAATTTGGATATTAATGAGAATGCATGTACAATTATTGTAAAAAAATAAATAATACAGTTTAACATTCTTTATACTATTCCATTATGTATTTAAGCTAATCACAATTATTCTACTGGTACAAAAAAATTGTTATTGCTTTAAGTATTATAAAATAATATGTATAGTCACTAACACTATGCTACAAGCTTTGTTTAATATTCCAAAATGTTATTATTATTTTGGCAGACTGCTCGAAGCGCTTTTGAAAATTATTTTATGGGCAAGGATTATTTTACAATATTCCTAGTGATATAGACATGGAAACTGCAAAAGGAAGCTAGTATGAATATAAAACAGCTGTGTCCTTTGTAAGAGTAAAGAGTAGATCATACACCAATTATATTAATAATTCATGTTTGATGATTTTTTTGATGAATGATTAATTTACCAATAAATTATTTGTATGTAACTGTAAACATATTTATGTAGGGTAGCATGGTGTGTAGAGTACAGTTTTCTATTTAGTCATATAAGTTAAGTATAACTTCCATTTCATTACAAATTCATACGTAACTAACAAATAACTTAATTAAATTATATTCTAGCTAATCCTAATGTCATTCTTGATTGTTATCTTCAGAACTTTCTTCACTACTTTCCTCTTCACTTGATTCCTCACTGGAATCGTCAGAATTCGCTTTTGCCGCCTTTTTCGCCATTAACTCTTTAAATTGTCTAACTGTTATCTTTCTTGGTATGATCTCACGTAAGAAATCCAATGTGTCGTCTTCTTGCACGACTTCAGCTATGTGCTTGTATTCAAGGAAGTTATTTTTGGTATTTTTGAATGCTCGCTTTGCCAAGTCTGTTACGAACATTTCCTGTAAATAACCGATGTTAAAGTTTAAATGGATTGATGTGAAATGAAAAGGCATTTAAGGTTTGGTAGTGTTGTTTGATACTTACTGTTACTTTTGTTACTAAATATAAGGGTTCGGCGCCAACCGCGTCTACTTCAGGGGAACTTTTCATGATAGTTTTAACTCTTGAGAGAGGTAAATGAAGATCTTTTTCAACTTTTGGTGTCGACATTGTGAAATGTATATTTTGAAATTTGGGTATCTAGAAACACTGAACTAATTTTTAATAAATAACACCGGCGCGTTTTGTATTTTTAAAAACAGTGTGATGGGATTGTAAATTGTAATTTCAAATTTGTATTTTGTCAATGTCAACGTCAAGAGTCAAGAGTACAGTGTTGAAAGCTGTCACGAGTCACAGATAATAAAAATATGTCACGGGTAAGCAACATTAGAAAGGACCTAGTTTAATGCACGTTTAATGTATGGGTTTTTGTTCAATTTTCTTAATTTCGTATTTTTCTTGAGAATTAGACTTCTCCCAGAATTTTCGATCGTAAATTATAAAATTTAAAGAAGAGTCATCTAGAGCCACTTTAAAGAAACTTAGAATTTATTTACAAAAATAAGATGGCGCTCTAGTTTCCATTAATAACAGCTTTACGTTTGTGCACGGTTCCCAACTTAGGGGTTTTCCCCCCAGATTTAGGGGGTAAATAAGTGAGATAGGATTTTTTTAGGGGTCTGAAATTTTTAGGGGTATTTTTAGGGATTTTTTTGACTCTTTAATATTTTAAAATTGATAATTACCTAACTAGTTTTAATATTTATTTCTTGACCTAGCGACTCATAGCGACATATAGTGATGTCGAATCATCTTCAGATGGAGACGAAATATTTTATGTATTAAATAGCTTGTAATAAAAAGACTTTTGATACATATTACAGCATATTATTTCTAAATCATTATGAATTTATATTTGTACTAGCGGTCCGGCCCGGCTTCGCCCGTGGTACCTACATGTTTAAACTATCCTATCTCTCAAGTTGGATCGAACTGCACATGGTGTGCGAATTTTATTATAATCGGTTAAGTGGTTTAGGAGTCCATTGAGGACAAACATTGTGACACGAGATTTATATATATTAAGATATTTTTTTAGGGGGACAACTGAATAATTTAGGCGTTTTTAGGGGTTTTTGACACAAACTTTAGGGATAAATATTTTTGAGAGTTGGTAACACTGCGTTTGTGTTTGAAACCGTCGAAAGTTGAAACTTTTTGCGTGATAGTTTGTGAGGATATATTATCACAATATATATTATTATTTTGTCTTTAATATGTGATCTTTCACGCAAAAAGCACTGAACGAGTTTTGATAAAACTTGGAAGTGCTGTAGCTTATAATATTTTAACACAATATAAGCTATAGAAAATAGAAATACTAGCTTTTGCCCGTGGTTTCGTTCCCGGGCGAAACCATGCGAAACAGCTAGTTGTATGATCTGGAAAAGTCCTAAAAATATTATATTATATACTAATGAAGTGACTGTAGTAACTTCATTTTTCTGTTAAAGGGGATAGTTTTATTTAACAACTAGCTTTCCGCGCGCGGCTTCACTCGCGTTTTCAAAGAAAACCTAGTGATATACAAATTTCCTATAGGAAACTGAAACTATTCAGATATCTTATTAGTCTATTACATATTGCAAAATCTTAGCATATTTAGAACGATTTATGACCCAGATGAGTAATGTACCTACGTCATGTAAAAATGTAAATACGCTACATATTTCATTCGAGTTTCAGATTACATTCTCGAAATATGAAAGAAATTAATTCTCGCAACAAATATTAATTCTCATTAAGGAATGCGAACCGAACGACTACTGAGTAATATGTATAAGTTGAGTCATGTTTGTATAGGTAGGTCTCCTTATGTAAATATTTTTGTGTCATAGTTAAATTTTTATTACTTTTGCACTGCGTCTCCTTGTCCACCAGGTTGTCTGGAAGAGATCGCTGTCTGAGCGATAAGACCGCCTGTTGTGCTCTTTTATTAACTAATGTATTGTGTCCTTATTTGTACTTTTCTCTGTGGTGCACAATAAAGTATTTTTGTTTGTTTGTACTCGGAAGCCTAACAGTTTTCAAATATAGGTAACTTGATAATGATTTTTTGTTTTCTTAATATTTTAATCTGGTTAAATGATTTATGAACTACTAGCGGTCCGCCCCGGCTTCGCCCGTGGTACATATTTCGCAATAAAAGGTAGCCTATGTTCTTTCTCAGGGTCTAAAGATTATCTGTGCCAAATTTCATCAAAATCGGTCCAGTAGTTTATGCGTGAAAACCATACATACATACATAGAAACCTTTCCTCTTTATAATATTAGTATAGGACCTATACTAATATTAATAACCTATACTATAGGTAACAAATAACAATATAGCAGAGTTCTGTCGACTGCCACAAAAATATATTCTCTTTTTTATATTTTGAAGCTATAGAAGTTCAAATCGTAGCAATTGTAGTATGTACTTAAAATGGGTGATAAATAAAAGGCATCATTGTCTTAATGCTAGCTGTCTTTATTTTCCATTTCCTTATAGAAAATACTTTAATAAGAAAAACAGTATAATGGGCCGCCCGCGTGCCCGGTCGCCCTTACGGCGCCGCTGACTAGTTCGCCCGGCAACCCACAACATTCAATACTTATGAAAAACGATAAATACAAAAAATACTGATAGCGAGATCGAAGCTTACAGGGACTTCTCGATTTTGATCAGTTCAGCGATGCCGTCGTACATCTCCTTGACGGCGTCGTACTCGGTGAGTCCCATGCGCCTCTTGTTGGAGATGTCGTAGACGCCTCCCTCGGCCTCGGTGTGCTCGCCGCGGGTTCCGCGCACTTGCAAGTGGTACTTGGAGGCGACCTCCTCGAGCTTGGCCTTGTCGGCGGCCAGCTTGGGCAGCTTGATGTGCACGGAGGCGCGCACGGTGGTGCCCAGGTTGGTGGGGCAGAAGGTGAGGAAGCCCAGGCGGTCGTTGTGCGAGAACGGGATCCTCTTCTCGATGTCGTTGACGGCGGTCACAAGCCTCTTGTACACCTGCTTCAGGTCACCACCCATCTGCATGGAGATGATGCGGAGGTGGTCCTCCTCGTTGCACCACACCAGGAAGGTCTTGTTCTCGTTGTGGTAGATACCACGGCCGGTGGGCCAGAAGCGGCAGGCGTTGGCGGCCTGGAGGAATCTGTCACCCTCCTTGAAGAGGAAGTGGTCGTCGATCAACTTCTGCTGGGTCTCCTTGGACATTCCGGTGAGTGGGTAGAAGGTACCCTTGAGTTCACCTTCGAGGCCGGAGAGGGTGGAGGAGACTTTGTCTTCCATCTCCTTGTACTGGGCCTCAGTTAGGCAGGGGTTGAAGGGGTAGCCCTCCATGGAACGGCCGCATCGCACACGGGTAGAGACGATGAATTCACTGTTGGGGTCCAAGTTTCCGAGGGACTCTACATCACCCCAGTTCTTGGGGGGGTGCTTGTCGGTCTTCTTGAAACCATTGTGGTAGTCTTCGATGATGGGGTCGAAGAGGTCAGCGAAGACGGTGTATGCCTCAGCATCTGGGGCATAGATTCCAACACCAGAGTCTAAGTTCTCAACACCTGAAAGACAATAATATTCAATTAATATTTAAATCTTAATTAAAATTATTGCAATGTTATGTAACCAGATTCTTATTGGAATTAACAATCTTATCCATGAAAGTAAAAAAAAGTATAATTGTAAAATAGTGCTCCTTTTTAAAATATGTAGGTATAAAAATTATATTGGCATTATATGCTGAATGTGGTTGTGATAAGCAAAGCTTGCCATCATATCAATACTTTTATCAGATTATGTATTGAACAATCTTTATCTATGACAAATAATATTATTTATAGGTATAAATACTAATCCTGTGCTTACATCATTGCTGATACAAATAAAATTATTCACAGTTGCAAAAAGTATTAATTTATATTTTCTTAACAAGAATAAAAATAAGAAAAAGCTTGCTTGCTCAAACTATATTCAAATAAAAAATTTAAAACGTGAATCAGTTTTATTTGATAAATATATTTCATGATATTTTCGATCGATAGAGCGAAAATGTGTGAAAGTTGTCACACTACAATATATAAAAATCGGAATTACGTAATTTTAATTCATTTTTCTAATAAGGAACACAAATCACAAACCTGACTGGATGCAATCCAAGAGAGTTGATCCGAAGGAGGTCTTCTTGTTCTTTAGAGCATCGAAAACTTCCTTGGTCAAGTACTTCTTCAGCAACGACTTGGAGTCGGAAGCCTGGAGTTTGCTGAAACCAGCCTCCAATTTCTCAATAGTTGCGGCGTCCACCATAGCTGCTGCTTTCCTGTAAAAAAAAAAGAAAGTATGAAAATTCAAAAAACGCATATTTTGAAAAGAACACGAGTATTCTTTATTTTCTTACGCTTTTAACGCAGCGCAAGTCGCTCTCGTACACATTTTTTAGCTTAATTATTATTTATTTAACAAGGTACGAATTATAATACTTATTCGAATAAAAAACCAACTAGACAGAAATAAATTATATATTTGACGCCAAATCGACCGATTGACAGTTATGTCAAAATAAATTTAAATTTTTGGGAAATACCGCGCGTAGGGATGTGCTTTTCACGGGATTTTCCAAGATTTATTTTATATTTCCGGTATTTTTATTAATTAATATAAATATCATATGGAAACCACCCATTATAAAGGTAAGTACTAGTCACAAATGGGAATATTTTATAAAAGATTAGTTAGGAAAAATACACACCGTCTTATGAGGTAATACGCAAGAACAGCACCGCCACAAACCACAATGGGAATCGTGACTTTCAATTTATAATTATTCATGATGATTCGGAACTAAGTCTACTATGAGGTGTAGAGGGTCTAATAACTAGGAAACTATGAGATGTCACACACACGGAATGCCGAAGCTACAATAGCTCCTCGAACACACCCAAGAGGAGCTGGAAATTTTGTAGAATTACGTAATTTAGGCAGAGGTCGCTTTGGCCGCGCGCAAGTCGAACGTATTTGTAAGCTTAACTGCGCAACGGTGCTGCTTGGCTGCGCGCAGCCGGTAGCCTCCCACTCATTCCGTACTGGCGATCGTGTTATCGCAAGTTTCTTATTACCTAATTGTATTCATTTAAATTTGAGATATACACTCGTTAAAACATCTGCATCGTCAAGTAACAAGTACTCCATTGTTCTGCGAAAAATTCGATTACGTAGCTCCAGTACCTACCTATGCATGTATACATTTGATAGGGCCGACACATACACATGTAAATTTTTATTTCAAGATTTAAAATTTTTAATTCTCGTATATTTTATACCGTTTAGTTTACAATTTAACAAATTAAAAGTATTAGATCACTGTTTTTCTAAAAATCTTTATCTATTTTTTAATCACTTTTAAATCGTTTTTACTATTATTTTAAGATGAGCTGAGCTCTGAGATGAAATTCTGTAATGTTTTTTTTTTTTACAAAAATACCATTTTAAGTAATAATTACTAGGTTCCGATATAAGCATTAAAAGGTTTTAATAATAATATTTAGTTTATTTCTAAGCACTTATGCAATTTTCCTAGCAAAAGTATACCTATATTTTTAATGATTAGTTGATGAATATCGCAATAGAAGATGATTTTATGGCGTTCTAGGTGAATAATTTCAGCTAGCTAGTTGATATTATAATGGATAATATATCGCTTTAGTCAGCGGGCATTGAAAATGAATGCCGGCCGGACATACGCACCCATCGGATTCATCTGCCGGTTTGTTTTCTTTATTTTCTTTCGTTGCACAGCCACCCATTTTCACAATTTTTTATATGATAAAACTAGTGACTAAAACATGCACTAAATCACTAAAAACTACGGCAAATAAATAAAATTAACGCAGGAATCTAAATGCAATGATGGAATGATATTTTGTCCAAATGAATGTGTCTGTGTAGGGAGCGGCGAGGGCGAGGGGTGGCCCGATCGATTCCCGGCACGCACGCACGCGGATCACGCTTCCCGCCCTTCGGGAACCGCTTCAAAACTTTTCGGAGGGAAACCTACCGCTCTTCGATGGCACTAGTTACCTTAGCGCGGTATATTTGAATGTAGCACGAACTTTTCGAACCGTGGTATTATCACCTTATCAGAATCAGTACACTTGAAGTTATCGATGCACATTTTGAAACGAATTAAGTTGTCACTCAGTTATTGATATCGAAATCTTAAAGCGATGCAGTCGAACCTAGGATTGAGAGGCGGTAGGATAAATTAAAAATTGTCTACCGCTTACCTTGCACTAGTACAACCGTCAGAGTCGACTGCGAGGTGTAGAATGGTTGGTACGGCAGTGCGCTGAACGTTAAGCCTATTGCCTCCCGCTGCCCGCACCGCAGCCCTGCCGCTGGTGGCCTTGGCCTTGCTGAGATGCACAATGACTGCTTATTGCAGACTTACTCTATTAATCGTTGTTCGATCCCCGATAATTGTCATATGAATGAAAGGATCGAATTACAAGCTACTAAGATCTGCTATCAATATTAATTATTCATATTGTCAGTATTTTATGTGCTTCATTCCGCCACCACCATATCACCAAGAAATAAGAACGGGTTTCTCTTCGTTACGGATCTCGGGATCTCGGGATCTCGGGATCTTTTCGTTATTATTTTATGTATTTCCAAAATTGCGCCTGAGAAACTTTTACTTAATATTGTAATGCCTAGGTAGAAGCTCCCTTACCAAACTTTTGGGGTAGAAAACTTTTTAAGTTATGGGATACCTAGGTAATAGTCTAATACGATCTCATGGGACGAAATTAGAGTGATGTTTACACTTTTTAAGGTACGATTGGAAATAATCCAAATCCATTGTCGTATCAAAAAATTGGCTGTGATAATGTCGATATTTCTTAAAAAATAGATACAAACTGTCCACATTTAATGAATCAGTAACGTTCAAAAATTAATTTTAAACTTGTTATGAATGTTAAAGTTAGGTATTTGTTATACATAGGCTATTTCCTAATCGGAATAGGTACACAACTTTTCATGTTTTATTAACTGCAGCATTTTTTTAATACCATTACGTTATTGGACATGATTTTTTTATATTAAATATGTATTTTTATAGTTAGAAACTATACTTTGTTTACGAACAAGTGAAAGATAACTTCAATCGAAAAATAAAATCGATACTAAGTATGTGATTCTATATAAATTAAATAATTCCGGTAACCAATTAGAGTAACATCCCTATTATTCGGCTTATGCCATGAAGTTGACGTTTGACGGTTTGACTATTCACATTTTTAAATTTCTAAAGTTCCACCGATAAACCTTTCCGTATATTTTATACTTGTGATATTTTTATACGCTAAAGTTTGTTATTACAAGTTACAACTTTTTATGGTGTGTGGTTGTTTACTTAAAAAACCTTTGAATAAAACGTCCTTGACCTTACATTCCTGACCTATAAACATTGTGTTCGAGCTTAGGGGTGTGGAAGCCATAAAAATAAAACCCTTACTTATTATGTTACTTGTTCTGCATAATATAAAGATTACTGAGGATTTATTTTATAATTATTACCGTGTTATTTTAGTTTATTAACCATTTCTTATATTTATTTATCAACTTATAATATTTTGAATTAAGAACATAAAAGTTTTAAAGGTACATAAACGTAGTCTATGCTCAGTTCATTCATAAATCAAAACAAATTACCTAATATTTTTGGAAGTGTAGATTATGATGAAAAAAAAAGTTGGCGTTGTTTATGAGGCTATGAAGATTCTGGAAGGCCTTGGCAGTGACAGAGGCCCGCGACCTTGCATATCGGTATTTAGTGGCGCGTAAAAATAAAATTGAACGACCGACAGTGTCTTTCCCGCGCACTTGAAATTTAAAGCTTATTGATAGCATTGAAAGCTTACGCGCTTCGCATAATACTTGTATCATTTTACCAACTTCATAAAATGAGGTTAAGAATTGACATAATATTTGTATGTAGGTAACTAATTTAGTTTCAGATCTTTCAGATACATTACATTATTGACAATTTTTATTCGAACGGAATAAAATCTATTTTTGTTCTAGCATATCGCGAAAATAATTATTTCTGACTTCTTTTAGTTAACAAAAGTTTGCTTCAAACTTTTTTGTTTAGAAAGTTATTAAAAATACATTAGACTAACTTTTCTATTTCTCCTATAGATAGAACATATTTATAGAAATAATCATGCCACAAAGTTACATCGCATTTTGTGTTCGTGTACCAACATAATGATATCGATTTGCGAGCATAATTTGATATCAAAATTGCTTTAGTCACGGAATTTCCGTGATCCGGTATGTACCTAACGCATTTGAATTTTGGGCAACCTTGGCCCCTGTGTTTTCCTTTCAATTTCAATGTCAATGTCAAACGCAAGCTTCGAAACGTTTCATTGGTCCTTTATAAAATTAAATCGAAAATGAATACTAATTTATGACTTTGATATGTAGTATGTACCCTTTTATAAATTAGAATTATGTTCTGCTTTTCGAATTTGCATGGATGGAATATGGATAAAATGGTAATGGTAAATAAGTAGTAGACGAAATCGTTAGTCGATTAATTATGTACTAACTTAGATCGCCCTTCGGTCGAAATTTGGCTTTATCCCAATCACTCTCACCTGCATTCCACTGCATTTATAGCTATAAAATAGACTTACATTCGATAGATCTATATTGTAACGATATATTATGTATTATGTATATATATTATTTATATAATTAATAATAACACTTAAATACGCAAAAGAACACGCTGTAGCGTAAGCCTTAATTAAATGGGTATATTTCCAGTAAAAAGTAGGATCATCCACAATATAATCTGTGGCAAGTGGCAAATGGCAACTTACCTACATCCCGGGGGTTTACCATGATGTCTCATAGGAGTATTATAATTCCAGTGTGGGAAAGTGATGGCGCTAGACAAACTACATATAAGTATAGGTATAGTGCTATCATTTTTCCACACTGGAAATAATACTGCTGTAAGACATCATGGTACGAAGACAGCTCTAATGAAGTTATTAAACTCGAGTTTATATAACACTAGTAGGATGATATCACTCACCGATTTTCGAAAGGTATCAGTTGACACACAAGATAAAGGCAAACGAACGCGAAATATACGCCAATGAAGTACCTGATCCAGTTCCTTAGAGATATCACCATCGTGGAACTTTCTCGAACTGCCAGTTGATGTCCGATACGGTGTTGATAAGTCAGATTATGTTATCACACGGTATTAGGAGTGAACGAATAGATGATAAGGATTACGCATTATCACTGTCCGGCTTTTGGTTTTACACAATTTGTACAATTTTTGTCATCATTAATTTTGAAGGTAGTTTGATCGTCTTGCAACTTCGAGAAACATCACTGCAGTTCAGCAATCACTGGGCCCAAAGAAGTGTTTTTTGCTCTATTGAATAGATAATGAAACGATCTTTATTATCTTTATGATCTACTATTACAACATTCAATAAATTTTTATTGTCTATTTGGATTCAACAAGTCGATTAAATGCAACACTTTGCGAAATGTATCCTTTACGAAATGGGTAAAAAAACCTTTTGCACGCCTCATAAGCGAAGCGTTGAGGTGGGTACTACTGTCACTTCGCGCAAAACATCTGATTTTTCAAACTTAAAATGTCTTTATGTATCATACATTGCACTTGTAAGATAATACATACACACACATATTAAGAAAAAACACTATTTTTAACATTCATGATATTTTTGATGTCATTTTTGTTATTTAAACTAGTTAAAAAACAGTTTAAAAAAGTTCTGTCTTGGACGTCCGTGTGTCTGTATGTGCGGAGGATTTTCTTGTTAACACGATAGCGACCGAAATACTTTACTAATCGAGTCTTTTTTTTCTCTTACGCTTGAGTATGCTCAGGAATAGAACCCTTTCATTTTTCAGGGTCTGATTCGATGTGGTTTAATTGTTATTAAATAAACAAAAATAATAATTAATAAATAATTATTAAAAAAAATTATGAGGCGTGCACTTTTGGATTTTCCAAACTATTTAATATTTTTTTCCTTACATTTATGACACACGACATTTTGTATACCCTTACAGAAATATGTAGGTATCATACTGCTGCAGTATGTCTTTTTAATATTGAGATTAATGTATAAATAGTATGCTAGGATTCTAGTAAATATAACTATACCTAGGTACAGAGGAAAAAGTTAACTTTTCCTGTAGAATTTAACATGGAGAATTTGGTTAATTAATGATTTTCAGCTAAATCGAACTGGTCATCGTGACGAAATAATTTCTGTAGAATGACTAATAATTACTGAGAACAATTTGTAATTCTATGCTCTGTTTATTTTATGTTCCCTATAATCCTTTCCTAACTCAAGCAAAAATTGACGAATAAAATGCAGTGGGCATTTTATTCAAATTATAAGTTACTTTGGATATTTTAAACTAGATTTATGATGTTCAATAAACTAAGTAAACCTAAACTAAATAAAAATTGCCAATAACAACCCAGATTACACGTTTTTCGGAGATCAAAATCATATTTAGTATTTACCTTTCTCTTAGTTTTTATAACTTTATCAAGTACCTATAATATATAAATTTTACCTTAAAATAAAATTTGTATTATGTTTCCTAAGACGTCCGTAGTCCATTATGGGAGAGTACATCGCCTTTTTCCCCGTGAAGTCGCTAGATGGTGCTAGTTTTAAGCCCGTCACGTGGTACCGCCGCCAGCGCCGCGAGTGGTGGGGGACAAAACTCACCACAGTCCCAGCAAGCCACCAGAAATATTCTCATTGTTCGTCTCATAAATGATACGGAATGAATGGTGCAAAAATAACACCAGGAAGACCTTATCTGGACTACGGACGTCTTAGGAAACATAATACAAATTTTATTTTAAGGTAAAATTTATATATTATGTGTTCCGTTTGACGTCCGTAGTCCATTATGAGAGAGTTGTTTGATATCTCCTGGTGGCTTGATAAATAAGATGCAACAATGTGATAGAGTAATGCCCCAAAAAGCTTATATACATCCTATAAACAAAGTATATAATGTATAAAATCATGACTTTGATAATTATTGAAAATTTGTCTCAAAACCATGCATAAAATACATCCATAAATATACTACAAGTGTATCTTGTCAACATTTTAATCAGTATAATATGCACTTAAACCTGAGTAGGCTGAAAAATCTCGATTGTGATTACTAATGACTTCTATTTTGATTAGTATTAGATACACTACGACAATAATATAATAATAATTCCACCATGTGGCGGAAAGACGGGGGTTCGAATCCCACCTTGTGATCGAATTTATTAAATTCTTTAAAAATTTGTACGTAAATAATAATGTTTATAAACATAGCTAGATATAACTAGATATTTCTCCAAATAGATTGATGATGCTACTATAACTATGTAACATTACCCAGATTTCAAACTCGACTCTAAAAGAGCTCACTTTACCCTGCCACCTATGATAGCCGCTGTAGCTGGTCTCACCGGATGCTGTGTAGTAATAAACAGATTAGTCAGAGAACCTCTTATGGATTGGAAAATGCGCTTGAAACTGGATTCATATTTACATAATATGTGACAATAATTTAGCTAACTTGCGGAATGCGAGGTAAACGCGTCTTCACTCTCGACCCATTGTTTTGAATTGCAATGTAAACAGGAATAAATAGAGAACACGTCCAAAAGCTAATAACAGTAATCACAGTATAGTAGCTGCGCGTTAATAAATGCAAACAATTTTTTATTAATTTTATAAATCACATAGTTAAATAATTATTTTTATTATGATGATTTATTTTAAAAATATCTCGATAAGAGTTTTTGAATAACCTTCCTTGCCTTCCGGATTTGTAATTTTGAAAGATTTGTTCTAGCTAAGGAAATACCCTAAGGTAATGTTTGCTTAAATGATCAGATGAAATTTTAATATAATTTTATTTTAATACAAACTGACTGATTTTATGTATAAGAATAGTGTACTAAACCGTCAGTTATACATAATTTAGCTAAGTATTTAGCATCCTTTTATAGCCTGGTCAGTGGTCACCAGCAGTCTATGTATGTTTATTTTTTTAAGCTGTCCATCAAGGTGTACAACAGGTTGACCTATTCAAAATGAGCTAGACTTTCAGCTGTAGGTTCTGTATTTGCGTTGGAGCTGAAACTGTGCGTGTTTGTCAGTGAACGATTGAGAGGACTTATCCTGATAGTAGCACGCCTCTTGAGGTCTGGGTGCAAAGAGGGTTTCTTCCACTTGGGTACTATTATAATGAACTCGAGGCAATAGAGCCGGTTGTTTAAGACTGTCTTACTTGAAATAACGTAAGCTGTTTGAGCTGTGATTAAAATTTATTTGTAGAATTCCCCTCTGAATGGAAATGTTTGTGTCGACTGTTCGAGCACGTTGTATTAGGAGCCGGTGCAATTGCGCGAGAATTCGGCTTCCTAGCTGTACAGCCCTAGAAGGTTGTGAAGTGTTCAAACGTTCAAACTAATAACTCTTGTCAAAGAGATTTCATTCTGCCTTTGAATGAAATTTTTTCTTACTACCTCGACAGTCAAGATTAGGAAAGCTATTACTGCAAACATTTCAATGACACTGGGTCCAAGGTCCTTTCATTCACTGCCAAGACTATCCTGTGAATTGGATACGGCTGGTAGATATTATACTTGTTTTTTCACTTACTTGATTTTAAAAGATGTTTTTGAACTAGATCTTTAACAAGAGCGGCAGTTCATTCTTCCCCGGAGGGAGACAAAGGTTTCAAAGTTGATTAGCCCTAAGAGGCGTTCCTGTAGCGCTGTGGCGTGTGTCAGTACATCCTTCCCCGGAGGGTAATAAAATTTGCAACGATGACAAACCTTGATAGGCGTTCCTGTGGCGCTGCAGCGTGCGTAAGTGCTTCCATCCCCGGAGGGTGATGAAGGTTTCAAAATAAAAGGCCTGAGAGGCGTTCCTGTACCGCTGCAGCGTGCTGCGCCACTGCATCCATCCCCGGAGGGTGATGGAGGTTGCAAAAATAATAATAAGCCCGTGGGGCGTTCGTGTAGCGCTGCAGCGTGCTCCAGTGCATCTTTACCCGGAGGGTGATAGAGGTTGCAAAAGTGATAAGCCTGTGAGGCGTTTCTGTAGCGCTGCAGCGTGCGCCAGTGCATCCTTCCCCGGAGGGTGATGAAGGTTGCAAAGGTAATAAGCCCCGAGAGGCGTTCCCTTGGCGCTATAGCATGCGGCAGTGCATCCTTCCCCGGAGGGTGATGAAGGTTGCAAAGTTGACAAACCCTAAGAGGTGGTATGCCTCCTTGAGGGACCAACTGCCTGCTATTAAGCCTGTTTTTAGGCACTGACACTTTCAATTTAATTTCCATCGCCAATTTCAAATTTGCTTCCGTGCTCCAAACCATTCGTAGAAAATCTTAGCAACGCTCGGGTGTCAGAATAGATTCTATCAGATTGATATTCCAAAGTAGGTTAGAGACGAACTTTATTTCGAATTGAATTGAGTTGAATTGCAATTCCAAAGTCTCTGCAAGCCAATCAATTGACGATTTGTGCGGAATAATGAAACAATATAACATATGTAAATTTTTCACATTTCTTGCAAAATAAATCATTTCATTTCATTTCATTTCGTTTCAATGTGGTGTACATGCTGTTCTGGTGAACGCAAATCATTGCCCATGTAGATCACCAAGTAAAGGCGACAGTCCCCTGGTTCTTCAGCAGTCTAGTTTGTGACTGTTGCAAACATTCTTTGAGCTGACGCCAGCCCGAAGGGCTGATACGTTATCTTAAGTAATTGACCTTCGTTTATGATGTATTTATAATTATAATATCGATATGGTATACAATAGTGATACAAGGATATAGGAGGCGTCGATACGTACGGGTAGTCGATAGCCTCGCAAATACAAAAATTTATGATTTTATGTTGAGTATGTCATGTCACAGTTAACAGTGGGTGTGAAATTGAAAATTACTCTGTATTTGCAGAACTTGCTTTTCTTAATTATGAAAAGGGGTGATTAACAATAGTCATGGTGTTCGTTTGACGAACCCCTGATTTTCAATAGTGACTTGAATCTTCAAAGACATAAAGTATGATGTCAGAGTTAAAGAATAAATAAGTATTATTACCTCTTAAGTGAAAACTATGGCTGGTTTTCGAATTACATGGTATTCGAGGGTGACGAGATTAATTTGAGCTTTTATTTGTTGAAAATCTCCCCCCCCCTTTTTTATTCTTTTGGTGTTTCCCCTGATTCTAACTTTTGTATTCATGAAATGATTTGAAACGACTTAAAAAGTCGATCTTAACGGTTATTGAATGTACTGGTAAAAACTGATTGTGACGAGTTTTAAACCAACTTATCAAATCCGCCTATCTGCATATGCTACTAATCATGTTAGTAAGTTAAAAATTCTTTCCACAGCGGGAGGAATTTTATATGAATTTAAACTTATCAATAATCCCCTTCAAAGCATCTCTATTAATTCTTAAGTTTATTTGTATAGAGAATAGAAGTCGCATTTAAATTTAGCAGTAATTAGGCACAGAGTCGCGGACTAATTTAATGCGTCAGGCAAAAATTATTAATATATTTGTAAGAATTCGTAATAATTTACCTATTTCTATTGTGCTTACAAGATATAGGCAACTACATTCTACTTGATTCGACTCGTATCGGATGAATTTTCTAATCTAACGAGATTAAGAATTCGTTTTTGATATTTACTCTCAATTCGGAAAAGGAAGGCACAATTCACATACATTTAGAATGTCCGCGTAGCGAATACGATTCAAGGAGGAATAAAATCAAAAGATCGAAAACACGTTTCGAATCTGCTTTCGGCAATTAATATACTATCTTAAAACCGATATTTGTGAAAATAGGTTATCTAACGCGTAACATCCAGTAATAACCATTAACGTTGAAAGATTTGTATTGAAATCATCGTAAATCACGTATAATGTATTAATAACATGACTCACCGTGTTGAGACAAAATCTCAAACCTGCACACGAGCGGCTGAACGCGCGCTGGCGGCGCCATACACGCTGCGGCGGCTCCTCGTCGTCGGTGGACCCCGAACAAGAAGAACTCAGCTCGGAACACGTAGAAAACGCGCTGTTAAGACGCTCGACACGATTCGGTAGGCCCTTGGCCTGCCCTATAGACTTATGGTCGCGATGCCACGCTCGTGGTTGCAGATTTATACTTCAAATAAATCCGATTTTCGTTATTCGTTTGAAATAACGATAACGCAGGTAACACTTGAATATTCATTTCACTATGAAACGTAACGGACTTAAATAAAAACTATTTAAAAAGAAAAAACTGAACTTTCTACTTCAATCTCGAAAGTTCGTATAAAATTATTATTTAAATTTAAATTATGTATATATGTAATTTAAAATACAGTATTTTAAAATTACATATAATCTAACGACTTGCGTACGGTTTGAAAAACGACGCAACAATGAGAATATTTCTGGTGGCTTGCTGGGACTGTGGTGAGTTTTGTCCCCCACCACTCGCGGCGCTGGCGGCGGTACCACGTGAGGGGCTTAAAACTAGCACCATCTAGCGACTTCACGGGGAAAAAGGCGATGTACTCTCCCATAATGGACTACGGACGTCAAACGGAACACATAATAAACTTTCTTCACAAGTTTTTCTTTTTTAAACGCCGACACGTTCCACAGCCAGTTATTCTAACTGGCCTTTTTTATTTTTTTTCTGTTCACCCTTTGTGGTCGTAGACCGCTTTAGAGTAGACCACGGAGATTGTTATCAAAATACCTATTCGTTTTTATTACCCAAAGAAACTAGCCAATGATTCCATTTTCTAAATTGAATTGTAGCTTTTTCACTTAGCTTTTTCATAAAAAACTGAGATGAAAAATTACGAAATAATTTCACTTGCCTGCCTGTGTAACATAGACCTAGTATAATTATCCAAATAGGCAATTTTTTCTAACACGGCATGTTTATATATTGTCCATACATTTGTATATTTATATCGAATGTTACACGAATGAAGTAAAAATAACAAAAAAAAAAAACAGGATCGCTGCGCACATGGGCCGGGAGGGACGCAATTTGCGGCAATGCGAACGTCCGGTACTCCACCTACCATTGTATATGAATCACCGGTAATACGTGAACGACATACTAGCTGTTGTCTGTGTCTACTATAATTAAGGAATTTTGAAACTACGGAGTAAAAGAAAGATGATAAAACAATAAAGACTATGCTAGCAGAATTTAATACAGGAGGGCCACCTGATGATAAGTGGTAATTGAACATCATATGGATAATTTCACAAAATATTACTTAGATAGTTTTTATAATTTTTTCCGATATACATTGCTATTTTTGTGCATCATTTTTCAGTTTGCACTGGTCGTCGATAAATACTTATTTCTCAACTCAACCAATTTAATTTATAGATGATTTTACTCAAAATAGCTAAAACCAAAGGAGGATGCACATCTGGATATGCACTTTAAAGATAAACATACAGATTTAGATGGGTCAACGACCTCACATACTATATTTAATTATAATAAACAGGTTAGACCAGTTCTGAGCATCTCGTATGGTTGTAAAATTTATGGTTAGGGAGCCAGGTGCAAATTTGGTTAACTATTTCCTCTCAAGAGATAATTCGTCAGACGCATGAGAGTATAGTATTATAAAGCCTCGTGAACGTCAGCTGGCGCTCGGTTGGGGGGGTGAGCGGTTGTAGCCTCCCACGCACATAGGAAAAAAAATACATTCATTCATTCATTTCCTCTCAGCTAAAAATTTGTCAAATTGTAGCTAACCCAATATCTCAACGAAAAAAAATAGTCAGCTGGTTACAACATGGTGTATTATACGTCAGCTGGTGTCTCGAACATGAAAGTTAAATTTAAAGAAAAATTTATTTTCCGTTATTTCCTCTCAAACAAAAATTTACCTGATGATAGCTTATATGTAACTGTGGATAAATATATATGTCAGCTGGCTGTATCTTGGTGGAAAAACCGTCAGCTGATACGGGAGGCTACAACCGCTCTTCCCCCCAACCGAGCTCCAGCTGACGTTCACGAGGCTTCATAATACTATACTTTGATGCATTTTACTAATTACCGCTTGAGAGGAACTTGGTCATAAAATCTGCTGCTGGCTCCCGGACCACGATGCGTGGAAATTTTTATGATGTCTCAGATGACTCATATAAAGGGTAAATTTTTGTCACATGCAATACGAATTGAACTGTCGACATAATTTTTCGTAAAGATTTTAAAAATAATGTAAATAAAAGCTTGGTAGTGTTATTTTTAATTGTATAACATCGATTTCTCGGGATATTGGTATTTGGTCAAAACAATAATTAGTTTAAAATATTGTGTTTGTTTGTAGCATCGACCCATGTTTTTTTAATAAATTCTTGTTGAACAAGATTTATATATTTTTGTACTTCCAAATTTTTGTACACCGTAGATGATCAGTAGCATCATCTACCCTCATTTTGTTGCTTTTTGTATATTATTTTAGTAGTTTCATTAGGTACCTCTATAATTATTAGCTTTACGATATATATTTTTAAATGGCATACAAATGTTAACATGAAAGACGTTATATAAGATTCGTGTTTATGCGATCGATAAACATTGAATCGTATTGATGTAATAAACTTCCACTGACGCCAGCATCTGATAGTAATCGACATGATAATCACAATCTTTTTACGATTATTTTAAACTGTTTTACTGCAAAGAAAAATGATTTGATTTGTGGAGATATTAATGCAGACTGAGATTTTTAAAAGCTGTAAACTACGAAACATGCTGGTCAAATATTATTTGATAGGTTAGATATCTAGTACCTAAGTAATAACATATTATGTAGGTATGTAAACCAATTTATAATCTTCTTAACAAAATTTTACAGCTTACAATATCTCAACCATTTTCCGTGATCTCTCAAGTTTACGCTAGTTATAAGAAAATAAATCATTTATTGGCACAAAATAATTTAACAAATTAAAGTGACCGCAGACTTCCAACATAGCATAAACTTCACATAAATTGGCGACATGGGTTTTTATCTATGAATCGATCAGTGAAACATATGACCTTTCCCACGCTTTTTAATGTGGTACCTAGGTACGGTCTACGTTGAATATATGGAGAAGAGATTAGGTACGTGAAGTACCTATTTCATCATTTTACGTAGTGTGTGTCATTGATAGGTGTGGATTAAATTCAACATCATGTCACGATCTTTTTAGACAAAACATGAATGTTCATAAATGAGTCAATGAGCAAATTTATATGTATCGATTTGTAAAAAAGCAGAAATATTGTGCAACATTCAAATTTTAAGCTCTGCCCTTTTTCACCTGAGTTGTGCAGTCCCAGCCATAAGACGAACGGTCTAAACCTAAAGGCTGAGAGTAATCTCTATGCACATTGAAATTTGTAGAAATATTTTTAAAATTGGTATTCAATACAGTATTTTTCATTAATTTAATTAATTTACTGCCTAACTTTTCCATAAAGTATGTCTAAGATACGGTAGCGATAGAAGCATGTTGTCTACAATTATTTATTTACATTGCAATTTGCAACCATTCATTGCAACACCAAATAAATATTAAATATGATATGGTTCTACTATTATCAATGTCAAGTGTAAAATAAAGATCCTGTCACCTAACATCACAAGGTATCAATAAAACAATCTTATCGTAGGGCCTGCCTCTTGATAAATTTATTCTACATCTACTACTATTATTACCAGAATACTTAATAGTAGCTAACGCTATCTACCTATACTAAATATTGAAGAATCTATTTGTTTATTTGAACGTCCAAATCTCAGGAATTGCTAATAGAAATATGTTATTTAGACCTTCGAATATCCCGTTTTTGGAAAACATAACTTTTTGTTCAAAGAACAAAATCAGTGAAATAGAGCTTTTTATAGCAATATGCAAGCGAATACGCGGCACAAAAGCTAGTTATTCCAATTGTTATATCCATCAATACGTTTTACGGTTCTGCACAAATATAATGATAGTGGAAAACTTTTTATCGTTGCACTTTCACACAGAAACTGGGTCAACGAATATCGATGATACTAAAGTTAGGAATGTGAAGGGAATTGCTGAATTATTCAGTAATACGTGGTAATACCGTAAATCGATAAAGAGAGTCTAGATTTATTATAGGGGTATCAACCTTTCATGGAAAGTTAAGGTACGATAAGAAAGCTAGGTATTTATGTTTTCCACAAGAAACAGAAAAATGTGTAGTTCAACAAGTGATTGAAAAGATAATATATATGTGTAACTACTGTGTAGTTCGGCAATCTGAAGTTTTGTTTCATTTTGCTAGTGCATAATAATAAATAATAATTGAAAAATCATAATTTACCAATCTTTATGAAACTATTTCATTTAATAATCTGTAAGAATGAAAAATAAATCTCAAGGATTAAATATCTCTCCGTAAAAATCGTTAAACCTTGAACATCAATTGAAGAATTCAATTCAATCAAATCAATTGAATAGACAAAAATCTTCCACACATAAAGTTATAAATAGGTAGGTATATAACAAACAGATAGCATACTCGTATGCGATACAGTCGTGTGAATAATTATCGTGACGTATGATTGACTGAATAGACTACAAGCCGGCATAGGAAAATAATATGGGTCAATTGAACCACCAGGGGACATATCTAGAACGATAGAAGAGCATAAAATAATAAGATTCATCACTATGCCGTCACTTGTAAGCTGTCCAACTGAGTGCAGATGAGAATTCAAAAGTACAGGTAGACTCGGTAAATTTTGGTCATATATTTTTGTACGGCATTCTTATCCATCGATAGATCCATTAAAAATAATAAGAAACCGCTCAGTGCCGTACAAAAATGGTGGTCCACAAAGTCGGAATTTTTATTTAATTTCCGAGAGTTACCGGGGGTAAATTTGGTCATTTGACCATGTACGGCATCTGTGTCATACTATTTCAATACTGCTTTTAATCCATTATTCCGCAACGCCGTACAAAAATCATGGGGACAAGGGGAAAAAATCGAGAGTTGCAATCCCCTCTCTTTCCCCACTCCAGGGGGTCATTTGACTAAGTACGGCTTCGGTTCCAAAACATTATCTAGCACTCAAAAGACGTACTATTAAAAGCAATGCCGTCAAAAAATAATTGTTCTTTTAAATGTATACCAATAATCATCTTAATTTCATCGAATTCTTGATATAAAGAGCTGTAAGGTCATTTGACCCTGTACGGGAACTTTTTTTTTAACATGATATTGTAAAATTCAATTGTTGTATAGTATTGCCGTTCAAAAGAAACCGTTCTAAAAAAAGTTATAGAGAAATGCAAAAACTGAAATTTTGTAAAAGTTTAAACATCGTAGACTAATGAAATACATATAATAGTTTTCTACACTTTATTCGTTGTTTTAAATAGTATTAACATAGATAAATTAGGAAAAAACGATGCCGTACATTTTTGTGCAGACCACATCTTTTAGGCTGATGAAAGCGACGAAAGCTACAATTTTAAGGGTGCTTTATGGCCATCTGATACAGTACAGCATTAACATATTTTTACCCGACTACGGCAAAGCAAAAGGAGGGTTATGATTTTGACAGGTCATGTATGAATGTTCATCTATTCCCTCGTAACTTCTAAACTACTTATCAGAATTCGACAAATGACATATCATTAGAAGCGTCTGAATTGTTCACTGGATAACCAGCGACCAGCTAGCTAAAGGCTATATGGGGTTTCACAAAATCTAATGTGGCGCCCTCTAGCGGACAAAACATACAGAGTAAAAAAATTAAGTTAAGATAAATATGCCGTGTTTGGTATCATTTGAAAGCGCTTTCCTTGTACATTTTGAATATGTATATATTACTAGCATTTGCTTGTGACTTTACCTGTATTCATAGGCTGATTGCATATAATTCACATCTTTTCGTTCATAGCTTCCTTATTAGTTCATCAATTTAACGGAGTCCATTCCACCTGACTCCGACTTTCCAAGGTGATAATTAACCACCTCGAGCTTCTTAATATTAATGTATATTTATATTTTATTATCAAAATATAAAGCAAACATTTCGTTATATGGATATTTTTTCTTTTTCAGATTTTTCCCCTTTGAACCAACGAAAATGTACGGCACATGAAAAAATATTATCTATGCATAAAATACTTTAAAAATAAATTTATTTCGTGTTGTGTCAAATGACCCCCTGGAGTGGTGAAAGAGAGGAGATTGCAACTCTCGATTTTTTCCCCTTGTCCCCATGATTTTTGTACGGCGTTGCGGAATAATGGATTAAAAGCAGTATAGAAATAGTATGACACAGATGCCGTACATGGTCAAATGACCAAATTTACCCCCGGTAACTCTCGGAAATTAAATAAAAATTCCGACTTTGTGGACCACCATTTTTGTACGGCACTGAGCGGTTTCTTATTATTTTTAATGGATCTATCGATGGATAAGAATGCCGTACAAAAATGTACTTTTGAATTCTCATCTGCACTCAGTTGGACAGCTTACAAGTGACGGCATAGTGATGAATCTTATTATTTTATGCTCTTCTATCGTTCTAGATATGTCCCCTGGTGGTTCAATTGACCCATATTTTTTTCCTATGCCGGCTTGTAGTCTAGAAGCAAATAACTGGAAAAATCGATGCGAATAAACAAACAATAAAAGTGTTTTCAATACATATGTTTCTTTTGAGTAAAGATAAATTTAAATAGTACTAAGAACTGAATCAGTAAATAATAATCATCGTCAACCTGATTCGTTGTCATTTCCATAATACTCGGGTACCACCAGAAGGACGGTACCCGGATCATTGGAAGGCTTACGTGGGGACACGGATCCAACACGCAGAGGCCCTTTCGAGAATTTTAATGTGTTGTGGGACACCAGCCGCAGCCTGCCCATGAATTATTATGAAATTAGTTAATTATTAATTTAGTAGAAGTTTAGTAGTAACTAATAATCGTCATCAATCATCGTATGGTGGTTCTCCTAAATCTTTTCAGGTAAAACTTGATAGGTACCTAATTATAATGTTGTTGGTGAAATGCTCACCAAGGTTTATCCAATTAAAACACGATTGAAGCTACGTTTTTGTTAGTATTTAACTAGGTAGGTTTTAAATCAATAGTGAAATGTTTTCATCAAAAGCGTTTTTACCTTTAAAACATTTTATTACTCATTCAACGATTCGTTATCTTTACAGATCAAAAGAATTTCTAATGAATCAGCATTTATGCTGTTTTTCATCACAGTCAGAATTTTTGTTTAATTTTCGTGAGTTTTGTATATTTTTAAATAGGTGAAGGTAGTTCGTATTTTAAAATACAATTGATGTTTAATTTACGAATAATAAATAAAAATAAAATTTGTCAGTCTCTGTTACTGGTTTTGCTGCTTCTTTAGTTATTCCTTCCAACAAAAACAATATGTGCCAGTTCCACAAATATCTGTACACTTGGCCTGCGGCTTCGCTCACATAAATATTACGTATTTTCCATATTAAATTATTTTCCTTTTCAGTATCTACCCACAATGAAGCCATGTTTAAAAGTGTCCACTATTAATCGTATTAGACCTACTTATGTGGCATTAGGGTAGATGTCGGTTGTGAAAATCCCCTTTACAGATTAAGTTAATTGCTTCTATACCTACTACTTAAGGTTATATAAAACTTGGCCTAGAGGCATTTGGTTACAAAGTCATAATAGCTTTGAAAATGTCGGAAATTGGTTATTTTCGATATTTTGATTTATTACTTGCAAGTTGTACAGTCATAGTCAGGGTAAATGATAAAGCAATATTTTCACCTAAAATCCCAAAAAACGGAGTTTCTAAGTTCGTGGTGATGACATCGCGTAGATATTCTGAAGCAATTGATTTTATTTAATTTCTGTTGTTAGTTCTTTATATTGACGAGTTACAATTTTTTTAGTAGACCCAAATTTCAGTGTTCACTCTATTTTAAATATAGATATATCATTATATTGATAGAATTAATAACGTAGCTTAGGTGCCTACCTGGCGAATAAACTGCTAAACATCTCCGTCTTGTGTGTTCTCCTAAATATCTGATTTCTGTCTCTCACCATGAATGTGATGGAGTGAAAAAGTCTTGCGTACGGACGCATAATACCGCACTATTCTATATATTATTTAAGATTATTTATTATTCTATTATTTTCTATTGAGTAATCATCAAAGTAGGACTAAGGAAAATGTCACTAAAGAAATACTTAGGTATGTTTTTAATATATCACGATCGTAGGCATAAACCTACACGTATCAATGACAATAATTGTTTTTGTTCTAACGACATAAGTGGCCAAACCCAATAAGGTGTCCACGAATCACGGTTCGTTGAACTCGCTCCCTTGGCAACATTGCATCGCATGCGCAGACCAAAAAGTATGACAAAATGAAGGTCTTATTTATAGCCGTTGCTATGAAGAAGAGGAGAGTGGTGCATTTATAGCTAATGGAGTTAATGTAATGGGTATTATGTGAGCACGTGTATGTTTATTTTGTTTTGTATTGAAATCAAGATAATTTATTCAAATATAGGATTCAGCTACGTATTTAGTTATATTATGACTTATATAAAAAAAAAAAAAATAGATTACTGCAGTTATTTCTAAAATTAAACAAATCTTATAGTGAATCTGAATCTCTATATTGGGGATTATGCCAGAAAGTGAACTGGGAACTTTCTGAGGTTTCAACATTTCCACTGCATCGGCTGTCATCTGTATCTGACCATTCCCTTTGTTATTTAGCAACCTAGCTGCATTATTAATAAAACAAATGAATGTTCCTCATATAATTGAATTCATACAGAATATAACTGTAATACTTGGACAAAAAGACGGACAGTGTATTAATATATGCGTACCATTATACAACACTTCACCTTCACTTCATTTTTAGCGGAATCATAATAAATCATAGCAAAGCTTTTTATTCAGTACGTAGGGCTGCCAATTTTTTTCGTCGAGTTATTTATGAATCTATATGACATTTTGAAGGCATTTGAAAGGCTACATAAATCATAATATTAATAATTCATATGCAACACTTAAGAAACGTTAATTATCCAATAATTCAAGATTCATTTTATTAAAAAGATTCGTTTTATTAAAAACTTCCACTGCAGCTTCGCCCGCGTGCTTGAAGGGAATTCTCATGGGAATGAGAAGTTTCCCCGCAATAAAAAGTGTCTATGTTACTCTTTAGCTTCGTCACTATCACCAGATACAAAAACTATATCTTAAGATCACTCTGTTGCGAAATGAAAGAAAGACAAACAAAAACCAGACTTCCGTATTTACAATATTAGTAAATTTCCAATCAAAAGCATTCTAATTCCTACGTGTACTAAGATTTGTACAATAATTTTATCATGTATTTTAGTCTCCCATTGACTTCTTCCTTTAAATTCTCTTGTTAATACGTGAAAACACGTGAAAACATAATAACGCTGGTGAATTCAGCCCTGTGACCACCTTACTACAGACACACCACATGCGTCAGAACTACGTCAACACTTTGATAGATATCAGCACCCACTTTGTTTACTACTATTGATTTATGTATCGGTATTCTACGGTGTTTAGTATTTAGAATTCCAGTTTCCAACCTCGCAGAAACATTGCTTCAATTGCATTCCATGCTAAAATGTTACGCTTAGTGCATAATAATAACAATATAAAGGAGCGTAAATAAACACTCAGATAAACTAAAAACAACTTCGATTTAATATAGACATTAGAGCCATTATTATAAACAAATCCTGGGCTATTCTATTTTGTTTACGATAAGTAAAAGTTTGCGGACAATTTTATGAGTAAAAGTGGATGTAGAAGTACTTCTAGTTTGTTTGTAGTTGACAACTCAACATTCTGAAGATGGTACAACCTGGTTAAATCCATTATACAACGTAGCTTGACCTGAATACGTTTCCCTCACCAAATAAAACACAATAATTAAATTCCACTGTTATATTTCATTTTGAGTTATATTTTACAGTGATTGAAACATAAACTTTATGACACATGCCCAAATCATTTCCGTTGGCAATGCATTCAACGTGTTTCTATTTGATTTTACTTTATGATCTCCAATTTTCATCTCTATTGCATCGTCATTTATTTCAAATTTCTTGAAATGAAGATCCAATTTATTATTTTCAGGCTTCAGCGCGTTCAAGACCAATTGAAATTGCCCGTATAAATGTCATTTGACATTTTGTACATCTCCAAAATCTTTCTTTTCATTTTAGATACCTGAAACAATATAGAATTTTCATCGTTATGTCAACTTTTAAGTATTTTGTGGTTATGTTTTACTTCATATTCTTATTTTAAGTTCATAATTTTAGCTTTGATACCGATCATGTAAATATTATTTTCCATTTAAAATAAAGGATAAAACTTTTTGATATTGGAACGAGCAAATACGTCTTTTATAATCTTTTAAAACATAACACGGAATTGTACTCATAATTTAAAGAGAAACTCAAGGAAAGGAGATTCGTCGAAAAAAAATATTTATCTTGCAATTCGTCGAAAAAAAATTATTGATCGATTGTTTTATATTTAAAGGCATTTAGTATGTAAAACAGAGCAGACACCTAAAGGTGTAACGTAAAACGTGGGATTCTAATGAGGGGTAGGTCGGTAAACCTAATCACATCATTCTTCTGTCTGCTTGGATGCTTACCTAATTTTATTCCTGTCTTCCACTAACCTGATGCTTTGTCTGATGGCTGTGTCGTGTTCTGTTGAGGGTTCGCTGGAGCTTCATTTGCTGTTTGCTGGGGTGCGGCCTGCTCAGCTGCTGGTAACCAACCCCTGTTAAGAATAAATATGATTACATAAACTCTATCAAAATGTGTGTCTTAGATATCGATGTTAATCTAGAGATCTGTGTTTAAGCACTTTTAAAATATGAAATTTTAGTTACTGTATCACCTCTGAGTCGCTGGGTTAGGTTTTTTAAATTTTGACATAATATTATCAATATGATAGATAGTTAATAAAATTACCTTTTTGTTATTCTCTACCTTTTGGCGAGTTAGATTCTAATTGAAAACCTGAGCACAAGCATCTTATTCTAAGTAAAAAAAGAAAAGAAAGAAAAGTAATTTATAAAACACTTCATCATTTTCAAGCGGCCTTTCCATTATTAAGAAACATGAGATAGGCACAAAACTGAATGAAATAACACAAAATGAACAGACAGCTGCATGCAAACATTCAAGGCTTTCAAAATGAAATAAAAAACGATTTTTCGCCATTGAACTAGAACACTTTCATAGGTGCTGACATAATACGAATTGTGCTAACAGATCGCATAGTAAACATAATTAATGAGTTATCACGTTCAAGCCTTGACGACGATAGCAGACGGCCAAACAAACACGTAACTAATGTGTTAATTGTGACTGCAAGATCTAGAACATAGATCAAAAGCAGACTATTTTCAAAGTGTGAAATTGGCAATTAAAATAGTTCCGAGAAATAAGGTAAAATTTCAAGATACAATGTATAATATGCTCAAAATATAGATTAGAAATCATAAATATTTTCAAGTCTAAAGTAAAAGTATCAAAATGGTCAATCATCATCAGGAGGAGTGGCCAGAGGTTCAGGGATTTCCTCATGTAAAAATTCCATTTCGGAGGGGGAATTTTGTTGCGTTGCTGGAACGATCGTCTCCAGTTCTTTTATAATCTCATCTGCTGTGGGTAGAATAGGAGCAGGGAAATCTTCAACGGGAGCTGAGTAAGGCTTCACTTGGTATGTAGATGACTTTTTAGAACTACGATCATTCCAACCAACTTCGTCAGTCGAATCTTCACTGGTACTGTTGCAGTTGTCTCTGAAAAAGGAGTAATAGGTAGTTAAATAGGTAACATTAAATTTACTAGTTAAAAAAAAATAACAAAAATAATAAATAATATCTTACTTTAGTTTTAAAAATAGATTTGCGTGAAGGAAAGCCCTTGGTCAAAATAAAATAAAACAAAAACACAGAAACAACAAAAAAAATACAGTCGAATTGAGAACATCCTCCTTTTTTTGAAGTCGGTTAAAAACTTACGTAACAATTAACAGCACAATCGTTGACATTTAGGGTCATAAATCATGTTGTTTACGTTTTCAAAGGTTTTATTTATGTTACAGCAAGTTAGAGCAGGCTCCAAGGAGATGTTCGTTTGCAAAAATAGCGGACCTAAATCTGACTTCTGATATATATTGTATAGATCCCAGACATCCTATAGACAGATGTTGCCAACCATTTTTGTGGTCCCCCTCCCCCCACCCCGGTAATTAAATATGGCATACAAAGAAAAAAATAAAAATTTCCAAAACATGCCGTGTGGGGTATCAAATGAAAGAGCTTATTGAGTAGATCACGAATATATAGCATACTATAACATTTCTTACACTTTCTCTAAGATTTTTTAGAAAATTTACGAAAATGCTCCATTTTTGAGTTAACTTTAAACCACTATAGATTGAAAACTCATGAATATATTTTTTAAATTATTATTTTAAATAATTAACAATAGTCCATTGTTTACGATTCAATAGTTCGTAATATAATATAAGTGAGCTATATGTATGTGGTGGATTTGATGACCCCACAAAATGTTTTAAATTGCAAGGCGCAACTTTCACTGAAGTTACCGATTTGAAATCTAATCACACAGAGGCTGATTCAAGAATGTTCTGCCATATTTTTCATTCTGTCAAACACAACGACAGTGCATAGATAATTATTCTAAGCCCTGACACCGATATTTTTGTATTAGGCCTTTATTTCTGGCATAAACTTGAAAATATACTCGCCATCTTTGAATGCTCCCCCCACTCCCCCATGCAACTATTTCACTGTACGAACTATTGAATCGTAAACAATGGACTATTGTTAATTATTTAAAATAATAATTTAAAAAATATATTCATGAGTTTTCAATCTATAGTGGTTTAAAGTTAACTCAAAAATGGAGCATTTTCGTAAATCTTCTAAAAAATCTTAGAGAAAGTGTAAGAAATGTTATAGTATGCTATATATTCGTGATCTACTCAATAAGCTCTTTCATTTGATACCCCACACGGCATGTTTTGGAAATTTTTATTTTTTTCCATGTATGCCATATTTAATTACCGGGGTGGGGAGAGGGGGACCACAAAACTGGTTGGCAACATCTGTCTATAGGATGTCTGGGATCTATACAATATATATCAGAAGTCAGATTTAGGTCCGCTATTTTTGCAAACGAAACTCCACTGAGAGTCCGGTCTAAGTGATGTTGACATTGAAATTACGAGAAAATACAATTACAATGGTCGGATCGCAAATACTCCCTTGGTAACAAGAACCGAGTTAGCTGATTTTAATGGTGGAAATAATTGGATTCAACCCAATTCCCGACGGTATTTCAGTAGGTATTCGAAAGTGTGTGAAAATTACAGTTATTACGTAAGAATTATTCGGGACAAACAAGTTTCTTGACGTACAAGAGATTGATATTTATGTTACGTGTAAACGTTAAAAATATATAAAAAATGTTGTGTGGTTTTATGAAACCACGGTAAAAGTGAAACTTAGGCACAAAATTATCGTATTTGTACGATAATTATCGTACGGTTCGACCGTCACGCGACATGCGCTACACAGACCAAAAAGTTTGAGACGATGTAATAAAAGTTTCACTTTAATAAACGTTTGTAAGGAATGAGTAGGGTAATACACGTGTAAAGTATTAGGAGGTTACTTATCCATTATTTTGTAAATGCATAATAATTATTACAAGAAAATGATATACTTTTAGTTATAACTGGGGAATTTATGTTATGCTTGTTTTATAGGTACTCTTAAACACGGAATACAGTCAGATATATCCCTCGTTTCATTTATTTATTAATTTATAAACTAGCTGTCGATAGATATATCAGAAATGTTGAGATTGAACATAATCTCATTACCATTTAATTTTAATCAAACCTTCCCTAGAATCACATCACTTTAAGCCGGAACTTAAAACGATAATAGATTCAGAGCTGATAATAAATTGAACAACCACCAGAGCAGTATGCGGCTCCCAACCATTCGACCTTTGCAAGTCGATCGGTCCATTAGCCGTAGAATCTGGCATCGGATGGTATTTTGGCAGTACGAGACACAACCCTCGTCTTGGCTGAGGGCCAGCTAGCTGAAGACGGCACCTAGCCGCCTTGAACGCTTTTAAACAACAGTTTATTGATCTTAGCGGAAGTTCAGGTACGATAGCGAGACATGTTATGCGTGTCAAGGGAGATGTTTGCTTGTTGGGAGTCGTGAGTGATCGGTTTTGGATGATCATGTCAATCACTCGAACAAAAAAAGCCGAGTACAGGTATCAGAAGTGAAACTTCATTGGCAAGATTCAAAGATACCAAATTCGAAACCATACTCCAAGATGTGACGGTATTGCCATGACGCGACCTTTTACTCTCAATGCGCCTAAAGATGTTTAAGAATAAGCTATTAGGGTTCGATCCATAATGGTGTTTACGAAAAACGTCAATTAATTTTTTATTTCATTTTCAAAATTATTCAGTGAAGACTACTATAAAGTGCATAAAGCATCCATCAATAAATAAATGCCTGCACAAAAATGGACAGATAGAAATAATAAATCAGCCCCGACCGACAACCTCCCGGGTAGGCGTGAAATAAATCTCAGCTGTGGGCGTTAAAATTGAATCCTCCTTAACATTATGCAATTTGCTATAAACACGCTACAAACATTTGCGAATAATAAATGATTTCCTGTAGGAAATACATAGTAAATCTAGAGCTCTGTACTCTGAAGATGGGGATTTTTTCAACATTCGGACTAGTCAGCAAAATAAATTGCCCGATAAACTAAATATTCAAATGTTTGTAAATATTATTTTACAGTAATGTTAAGAAATGTATTTACACTTTTTATTTATTGATTCTTATTTATTTAAATACAAAATCGAAATGTTTCCAGTCGTATCGCAGGTAAAAAGTAGCCTATAATATGTATTATCTTACGCTACAATCTATCATACCAAAATTATATCAAAGTCGATCGCTATATGGGTATGGACAATAAATATCTTCATATCCGCCCAAACAAGCTTTTGGATTTATAATATAAGAAGTATGTGCAAAGTTATATTGGAAAAACCCAATAAACAGATTATAGTTTCCGATCTCATAACTTTCATATTTCCGGTCTTCTCCGTAATCCGCTCGTTTCAATTAGGAACTCATCTCTAGAGATATGATGTATTAATATCGGATCGTAAGTGCTATTGATGAAGACATTTTCGTAAGTAATTTGTGATGCAGTGCAGGTTAATATTAAGGAACTATATTGGATACCAGTATTATTTTTTAAGTCCAGAAAACTGGCCTTTTTATAGTACATCTTTTAATGAACTAATACTGCTCATTGAACTATAATATAGCTTTCGACACGTTATAAATATGGACACATATATAAATATAAAAAATTGGCATTCATTTAACCGCGTATATCTGAAAAAAGTAATCAAAAAGTACTTAGATACTAAAGATAATCTACGAATTCTTAGAGGAAATTCTGCAGACATTGCGTAAGGGTCGCAACGTCTGCAGAATTTCCTTTGGCTGGTTATTATTAAATCTAAGACAATATCCATCAATCCAAATAACGATTACAATTTGCAAGCAGCCCCTTCGAGCGTTGAGAGCAAATAAACGAACTCTGCGTCCGCGCAACTAGTCAGGAAACGGCGAATTGCCGCTAGTCTCGTCTCGACGCGATTTGGTCATCAACCCACATAGATGATTGCGAGAGGAAACCTTTCAAATTTCTGAACGTGTATTTGATTAAATTTGATTCAGATATCCGTTTCATTATGGTAAAGCTTCTCACAAATCATTAGATAAGAAGCAGCGTTTTCTACCCGCATCCGTAGATTATAGAAATCTTTCTATTATTGGATTAATTTTACAAACGATCAGCTGAATTCACTTCCTAGAATATCTTATATATAAAATTCTCGTGTCACAATGTTAGTCTGCATACTCCTCCGAAACGGGTGGACCGATTCTCATGAAATTTTCTGTGCATATCGGGTAAGTCTGAGAATCGGCCAACATCTATTTTTCATATGTACCACGGGCGAAGCCGGGGTGGACCGCTAGTATTCTATAATATTCTGTATATATGTTATAATCTTTCAAATTCTGAGTCAAATAAAGTTTCATTGAAGAATACTAACAATACTTAATTCATTTTAATAAACCTCGATGTAAATTGGTGTTTGGTCCTGAATTGAAATGTTTTAGATGAACGTTAAACAAAATTTTAAGCAATTTTATTGAGAAGTCTTAGCTACATTAGCCATGGTTTCAAGATAAGGCAATAAACTCTGTCCACGACGAAGATAAACGTCTATTCTAACAAGACCAATGCGCAGGCGCATGTGTTGAAGTTACCGAGTTCTATTCTGTGAAATATTTATTGCACTTACAAGGGTTGGCATTAATTTCAATTTTTATATATGTATTAATAGTATTGGTCTGAGGTAAAATAATTTTATGTTTTATAGTTGTTGGACCACAAGATTTCAATCTATCCATTGACTTTGACTTTGAATCTTGGTATCTAGAGATAATAAATATCTTATCTGGCTATTGGTACGATTTTTAGAAGTGGCATTATACTTGCTGTGTTAGCACTTATCCCCTTTTTAACCATTCACATAAATACAACACTTGCATTTGTAAGATGAACGTTTATTCAGTAGCTACGGAAAAACACAACTTCACAACACAACTTCTTGACAAAAAACAACTTCCTGAAGGGAAGTTCCTGTAGTAAAAATGATATTTTTAAATCCTTTTATTATAAGAAAGCTTGGTGATTACAAAAGGTACAATTTTGTTCTGACGGCTTAGCCGTACCTTCTGTGTCATATGCTTCGTGTGTAACTGTAGTATTTCAATTATTTATTTATAATTAACTTCATGACAGCAACCCTGAACCAAGATGCATCTATGCAAATAGTAAAAGTCACCCGCAGCGCGTGCCGGTGCATTTAGTCACAACTACTTTAGTTAAATTTAACTTCCTACTTTAAGATAACACGCGAAACTAACATTAGAACCTGTGATTAGAACTGTATTTTGCCCCCCTGAGTCAGCATGTAACTAATAAATAGCGCTTTAAAAGGGTTCAAACCACATTTCAGGTAAATTTTAATAACCAGAATTTAATTACTTAAGGGAATTTGCTGTAGATAATTTGCTTGCTATCTTTTCAATTCTTTATAAAGTAGTAGGTAGTATATTTTATTTCTGCAAATAACTATGATTATTTTTCCGACCCAAATATCGACCAATAGAATTGCACCATTCGACGTCACGTGGTACAACCTACATGGTATTATACTGATAATTTTTTGAAAATTTTCTCTGGTCGTTGACGTCAAACTGACAGGTTCCATTCAATTGTGAAATTATTGGCCGACATTTGGGACGGAAAAATAATCTCCCGAATACCACACGAGCTTCAAAATTATCTGGCATTTCCCTCAAGGTTCCCTGCAAACAAATAAAGTCGTCAAGTTTTTCAGGAAAAATCACTCGCGCTTCGCGCTCGTGATTTTTTAACCTTGACTAAAAACTTGACTCCTTCATTTGTTTGCAACGAACCTATCGGAAAATACCCGATAATTTTGAAGCTCTTGTGGTATTATAAGTGATTATTTTTCCGACCCAAATATCGACCAATAGAATTGCACCATTCGACGTCACGTGGTACAACCTACATGGTATTATACTGATAATTTTTTGAAAATTTTCTCTGGTCGTTGACGTCAAACTGACAGGTTGAATTCAATTGTGAAATTATTGGCCGACATTTGGGACGGAAAAATAATCCCCCGAATACCACACGAGCTTCAAAATTATCTGGCATTTCCCTCAAGGTTCCCTGCAAACAAATAAAGTCGTCAAGTTTTTCAGGAAAAATCACTCGCGCTTCGCGCTCGTGATTTTTTAACCTTGACTAAAAACTTGACTCCTTCATTTGTTTGCAATGAACCTATCGGAAAATACCCGATAATTTTGAAGCTCTTGTGGTATTATAAGTGATTATTTTTCCGACCCAAATATCGACCAATAGAATTGCACCATTCGACGTCACGTGGTACAACCTACATGGTATTATACTGATAATTTTTTGAAAATTTTCTCTGGTCGTTGACGTCAAACTGACAGGTTCAATTCAATTGTGAAATTATTGGCCGACATTTGGGACGGAAAAATAATCTCCCGAATACCACACGAGCTTCAAAATTATCTGGCATTTCCCTCAAGGTTCCCTGCAAACAAATAAAGTCGTCAAGTTTTTCAGGAAAAATCACTCGCGCTTCGCGCTCGTGATTTTTTAACCTTGACTAAAAACTTGACTCCTTCATTTGTTTGCAACGAACCTATCGGAAAATACCCGATAATTTTGAAGCTCTTGTGGTATTATAAGTGAAAATTTGACAATAGTAGTAGTACGACTATGTTTCTCAGGGTTTATAATTGCAACCTAGAAAAATGACCAGTAAATTACATTTCTTTTCTAACAGGGAGTAGAAGAAAAGGCACAAGAGCTGTTTGTTATTACGAAATTTAAAATTTTCCATGAGACGTAACTGTAACTGAAGTGTTTTTGCGACATAAAAAGTACCTAGGTATGCCCTGTTAAGATTTGGCATCTTTGCAAGAAATACAAAATCAATCTTGCTCAGATTTCCGTCACAGAAAAACGAGACTAGTAAAAACTCGGAGCAATTATCAAGCCTGGAGAAGTAACAATTAATTGAACAATAAAGCACTAGTTTGGCCTTTTTGGCTTATGGCAAAATGTCATGCGAAAAAAGAGGACAGATATATGTCAGTTCGACAGTTTGAAATGACATGTAGCCATTACAATTTGTTTTAGTGACCAGTCTGGTCACTAACGCATGGTGATTTTAATTATTGTTTTTGAAGTGAAAAACGTGTTTTCTAGTTTCTTATGTTATTTTCTGAAAAGATAATTTACTAAAGATTACATGGCTTGTGTTGTTCACGGCTGTAAAAGCCGTAGTACTGGGAAATCGGATGAAGATTGGAATTTGTCTTTTCACAGGTTAGTGTTTTGATCAATTTTTTGTTAATTGTATTATAAATAAGTTAATTTACGTTATTTTCATAATCATCTATGTTTTATCTAACCGTAATCATTGAAATGAAATCATAATCAGCTTAGTTTTTAGAAAAAATGCAAAATATAACTTCCATAGTGTTGTGCAATTATCGATACTTGAGTAGGTACGAAGTACTTCATTGATAATGACTGCTTTAGGTTAGGAGAAAAAAAAAGGTATTTAAGTATGGATTTTATTGTTATTTGCAGGTTTCTGGCTTGAGAAAAATTAAAAGATGTTTGGGTTAAAGCTATAGCACAGGGAAAATTGGAAGCCTTCAAAACATTCTCGGCCTTGTTCAAATCATTTCGAATCAGACGGGAAGAAAAGTAAAGTGCTTTGCAGAGATGCTGTGCCACAAGTTTAAGGTGGCATCTATTTTAAATAATAAATATTGTAATTTGTTAATTAAGTATCGAAATAAAATGTTGCAAAAAAAATTTTAAATTTTATTTGTTTTATTTGAAGCAATTTATTTTAAACTTTTACCAATTTTTTCCTGTGGGAATGAGTTATTTTCCCGCGGTAAATTGTAGCCTATATGTTATTCTGATGTTTAATCTTTATATATAAAAATGAATCGCAAAATGTGTTGGTAAGCGCATAACTCGAGAACGGCTGAACCGATTTCGATAATTCTTTTTTTATTATATTCCTTGAAGTACGAGGATGGTTTTTATGTAGAGAAAACGTAAATATGTACCACGGGCGAAGCCGGGGCGGACCACTAGTCTATAATATGTATAATTGGAAAGTTCCATAAAAACTCATTCAGTAGTTTTTTCGTGAAAGAATATCAAATGTCCATTCTTATATATTTTTGCTTTTATAATATTAGTAGAATAGATATTAATATTAATAGAATGAATCTATGAAAACAGGAAAAAATACGTACCTTTTTACGAAACCATAAAAAACAACCTAAACCGAAATACCTAATAATATTTTTTTATAAATACAACTACCATACAATGCAAGGCAGTCAATACGCATCGTAAATGAATAATTCCAAATTAAACGAATCTTAAAATTTGGAATTACCTATCCATAATTCAAAATTAAAAGAATCTTAAATTATCTTCACGCAATTTTATAACTTAATTTTTTTATTTATCGATATTTTAGTATTCGATAAAGTGGCAAGCACTACCTTTTTAGAACAAAAAGTGGCTACATGTGGATTTGAATGCCAAGCCGATAACAGTGTGTTGTCTCTTTCTATCGCATTAATTAGGGTATTGAATAAAAGAGAGCCACTATATAAGAAACGTTCAATTAATTGTTACTTCTCCAGGCTTGTTAATTGCTCCGAGAGTAAAAAGCAGTTCTATATATAAATGTATAGAAAAATATTTTAAAGTGGCAATAAAATTTAACACAATTGACAACATTTCATTTTTTATAAGGCCATGAAAGAAAAAAACCGTTTCTTTATTTTGCTCTTGCGATTACAGAAAAAAAATTATTTCATTTTTTAATCGCATATTTTAAGAGAAATTAAATAAAAACGATAAATGTGATGATGACGTCATACATACGGAGGAATAAAAATGCGCCTTAGCCTAATTTAAAAAAAGTTAAAAAAAAAAAAAACTATCACTGACATTTACAGGGTATGGCATGTGTCAATTTCATAATAACGTCATTTTTGTGAATTATTCATGTCAACAAACTTTTAAATCGTGATAATGTGTTTTGGTTTTCTAATTTAATCTCATTAGCGTGATGTTTGTTTGATTGGAGTTGGACCAATTCATTTATATTATACAAATCGTGCCTATAGTGTTCATAATTTTCTTGAAATAAAAGACTTTGTTTACTTACTAAAAGTTGTATTTATTTAACACTTTCCAACGTTTTTGGGATAGTATATTTGTTTCCTAGAAATTTTCAGCACCCCTTAACAAATCCTGCATAAAGTCATCATCATCAGTACTTGTGAATAAGTTTCTTTTGTTTAAAATTTGGATCAGCAAATAACAAATAACAATATTTACAAAGCTTGACGAATCAAAGTGACAAATGTGCCAAAATGTCAACTGTCAAGATTTTTTTTTAATTTAAACTAGGTATGTGGCAAAGGAAAAATTGTATTCCTCCGTATGTATGACGTCATTTGGCGCTTACGACATTTTAGAATGAGATGATTTTAAAACTCAAAAAGATGAATGAAAACTTCGATATTTAGTAGAAGCAAAAAATACGTGTATCATAATGTTTGATCTAGTTTTCATTAATATAAAAAAATAAGTAGCTTAAAATTTTGAAATGTTGTCAATTGACAATAACTTCGTGAATTTAAAATGCATATTCAAGTGTAAAAATACGTCTTGGCCATGTGCATTAATTCGCATGGAAACTTTAACATCTGTGAAAACATATCAATCGTAAGAATTGTTATGGTATGAAACAAATAAAATTAAGTAACTATGTGTTTGTATTTAGGGAAAGAGTCGTAATTATTATTTCTATGGAACATGACAAAAATTAAAAAATTCTATTAAAAAGTGATACTAACTTGAAAATATAATGTCATGATGATGAGTACGCCTTTGATTATTTTGCTTTCTACTATGCTATTTATTGGTTCGTCTGAAATACGTACATTGTTGTATTATACGCTATATTTATATTCATTGGATTTGATAATACATATTAGCCATTCATACACTATGTGTCTAGAATGTCTCTAGCCCCGCAAAATCTAGTGGGTTCATGATTCATCAGATGCATTCTACACCATTCTCACGAATTGTTTTTCAAGATTACTTCCAGGGCTTCTGTTCCTTGCGGGTTCCATTTTTTGTTTATCTTCACAGAAGATCGAATACACGACCATACAGTTTACGCTCATGCGTCATCCACTGTATCAAGAAGCCCTAAACTAAAGGTGGGTTCCCACGGCATGTTTGCTTCACAAGCATTGGCAGACGACAAGCGCTTGTCGCCATCCGTCGCGATTTGAACTGAGCGTTCCCACGGCATGTGTGCGTATGGCAAGCACTGGCGAGCACGGTGGACGGTTATTATTATTATTCCTACTAATACCTAATCTGTGGGTCATTACACGTCAAAATGTCATATTTGTATGGGTGAAATAATATAAATTCTCGAATTTTGCATGATAGAAATTATCGTACAATCAGCGTACGATAATACTATGCTATCGTACATCGTACGTAGGCACAAAATTATTTTATTTATTTATTTATTTATTTAAATTCTTTATTTAACACACACAAAAAAATAAACACAAAAATAAAAAGAACAAAAAAGAAGATCATAACATGTTAAATAGGCGGCCTTATCGCTATAAGCGATCTCTGCCAGGCAACCTTTGGATAGGATTTGTCATACGAATTAAAATTAGATGGGTGGTGTTTGATTTAAAAGGAGAAAAAAAAATAAATAAAAATATGTACATATACATATATACGTATATATATAAAAATAGATACCTAATAATAAATAAATAAGTAAAAACAATATAAATATTGATATCAATACTATAAATACATGCTATAAATACACATACATACATATATACTTACATACATACATATCATACATGATACATAATACATAACTATGTATAAATAAAAATATTACAGCTCGTTGAAGAGATGACGTATTTGTACGATAATTATCGTACGGTTCCGAACCAGTGCCGGATTAAGCCAGCGCGGGGCCTGTAGCAAATTCTGTCAAGAGGCCCTTCGTTTGCTATAGTTTCTCAAGTTAAAGGGTATTAAATAAAACAAAACTATTACAAATAAACTTTTCTGCATTTAATATGGGCAAATTTAGAGATAACACTTTCACTATCGACTTCTTTAAGCAAATTATACTCTATATTCATCAAAGTAAGGTGATTAAGACGTTCTTGGCCCATCGTGTTTCTTAACTCGTTTTTAATACGCAGTGGCGGCGCTAGACCACACTTGGACGTCGGCGACGTTAGGTACGCGAGGCCTTTTTTATTTCACAGTCAAAAAGAAAACGTTAGATTACATCAGGGGTTCCCAACCTTTTTTTGTCTACTGCCCACTTTAAGAATAAATTATTTTTTAACGCCCCCCTTTTTAAACATACTTAAAAAACGCTAAGTACTTATAACTGATTATTGAAACGCAACTTTATAGTAGAATATCTTTTATTGAAAATAAAACAAACATAATCAATTCTTATATAAAAACTAATGTGAAGGTTGAATCTGATGCTGTTCAATAAGTTTGTTGATATCAGGTTCCAATTTACTCAAAAACAGCCGCAAGTCGCCACGTTCGGTAACACGCAAACGATTTCTCTTTTTAGTAAGCAGCGTTGCCACAGCACTAAATCCACGTTCACACAAATATGACGATGGGAATGCTATCAAGAATCGTTGAACAATTGACCACAATCCAGGGTACAATTGTGGGATCGGTTTTTGTAGCCAAAATTCTTGATATCCATTTTTAAACTTGATTTTTGTTTCTTCGTTTGTTGTCAATTCTATAAGTTCTTCTTCCAGCTGAGGTGACATTGCTGTGTTGACATTTGAAAACGGATCCAACACCCAGTCTGGTATTTCCAAGTTTAAAATGTCCTGGTATCGTTCGGTGAAGTCAATGTGGAGGTTTTCCAAATGTTGGCAGTAGGCAAACAAGTCGTCGTTACTGCAAAATACTGATAAATTCGGAAAATTGTGAAACTCACGTCTGCCCATATTCTTTTTGTGCAGAAGCAGTTTGGCTGCGAAAGCAGCAACGACATTTTTTGTTTTAATTAAATTTAGTTCATCGCCTTGCAGTTGGAGGTTCATGTCGTTGAACAGTTTATACAGGTCTGTCATGTAAGCTATATCATTCTTTGATGTTATGAGATTGTTGCGCAGTTCTGTATCTTTAGTTTCCAAGAACTCTATCACAGAGTCAAACAGGTTGTAAAATCGAATCAGACAATTGCCTCTTGACAGCCAACGAACTTCAGTATGAAGCAACAAACGGTTGAAATCTTCGTCATTAGTAGCACAAAGCTGATGAAATAATCTATCATTCAAAGAGCTGCTACGGATTTTATTGACTGCTTTGATGACATATTGCAGTGATTGAAATAGTCGTTCACTTAAGTTTCTAGCAACCAAATGTTGTCTATGAATAACGCAATGTATAGCAAGGACATCTGGAATTTTATTCTTTAAGTACGCTATGAAGCCTTTATGGCGCCCTGTCATAGCCGGAGCGCCATCCGTAGCAACTGATATAATATTTTTCAAAGGAATCTCTTTCTCTTCACAAAACTTTTCCAATGTATTGAATATGGTTTCGCCTTTTGTATCTGTCTCCAAATTTCTGGCAAACAATAGTTCTTCACGTATTTTCTCATCTTTAATAAACCTCCCGTAAGATAACAACAACGCTTCATTAGTTGGTAAAGTGGACTCATCGAGCTGAATTGAGAATTGACTAGTCCTCAGATGATTGCACAATGATTCTTCAATGTTTTCAGCCATTTCATCAATTCGTCTTTGCACAGAATTATTACTCAAAGGAATTTTTCGGATAATATCTGCGGCCGGTTTATGAAGCACAGTAGTTATTACTTCCTTTATTGCTGGCAAAATTAACTCTTCTCCGATGTTGTGTGGTTTGCCTTTTTGAGCAATTAACAAAGAGATATTGTACGAAGCTCGAAGTCCGTCGTCATCTTGCTTAGCAGCCGCCGAAAATAGTTTTGATACACTTGGCTGAGTATTATGCTTCTTCTCTAGGTCTTGAAAATATGCTACATTCTTGTCTTTCTTATCTGGATGCATTTTATTCAAATGATCTTGCAGTCTTGAAGGCTTCATTGCTTCGTTCGAAAATGTTTTTAGACATAGAAGACACAAAGGCGACGACGGGTTTGTGGGATTTTCAATAAATCCGAATTTAATATATTCCGCAGAGTATTGCCGTCTCTTCTTTTTTACTTCCGACATTGTTTTGTTTTGAGAAATACGTAAGTGTTGAAATCAAGTACTGCTTATCTATTATGCGCGAAACCGCAAATGAAAATAAAATAAATTTACGTCGTTTATATAGGATTGCATAAGCAGCACGCACCAACAGGAATAAGACATCAAACGTGCATAAACTCGTTTATCTCATTCGACGCCCAATCGTACTCGACAAGCAAGAACAAGTATTATAGAACCAGCCGATTGATACAGGAATGTACAAATCGGATTATTTAACAAAAACTTGTTAAAACATGATTGCCCGCGGTCTATTATATCGAACCGATTTTGAGCTATATCTTAATTAATATTAGTTGATGTTCACAAGATGTCGACTCTCGAAGTCGAGAGCTCAGTCGGTTTCTAAGAGTCTTCCTAGCTAGGTAGATGAAATTATAAATCGACCCCAAAGCCCTACACAACGCCCCCTTTTTTTTCTGGGTCTCTTACCGCCCCCCTTTAGGCCTGCAGCGCCCACAAGGGGGCGTTATCGCCCACGTTGGGAAAGACTGGATTACATGAATAGACCAGTGCCGATAATTTTTGAAACAAAAAAAAACACAGTAGGATGAAATCCATTAGAAAAGCGGGGGGAATGTGATAAAAATTAAAGGAAAAATAAATTACTGACAATCCGAGTTCGGGAAGTGGGAGGGGGGGAGCTTCTAAGGCTAAAAAATGGTTTCTCTTGATTTCCGACAAAACTACAAGTCCTATGGAAAAGAGTTCAATGGCAAAGTTGTAGGTAATAAAAAGTTCTACAACTTTTGTATTTGCAATTTTTTCACATAATCTCAATCTCAATTAAGGTGAAAAATTCAAAAAACCAAGTTTTTGATTTTTTATTTACCTATATCTTTTTCAAAAATTTTTTTTTCTACGAAATTTGGTGAAAACTTACCTTATTATGTCCCAAATACACTGTAATTTATTTGATTGAAAATATTTATTTTTTCGCCTTATTTCAACTTAATAGTTACCAAAAAAAACAACCTAATTTTCAATCGAAAATTCTGACGTGGGGTGATGATAATGACATACAGTACTCCAAAAGTAATAATGCGCATAGAAATCTTCGTCACCGTTCGGCAACTGTCATATTCCCAGAGCGTCCGAAGATGATATTTATATAGAGCGGTTAAATGCATTTTCTTCATGCATAATTTAGTCAAATTATGTGTTTTATGCTAAAAGAGATTAATATTTATTTGTAAGTAACGATTTTGTTTCGATAATTCCTTGTAAGTAAATAGCGAGGATAACCCCACGATTGCGAATATATCTTTGTTGGATTGATTTACTTGGAAAATTTTATAGTACTTTACTGAAGCTGGTGTAATGATGGAAGAAAAGAAGGTTAAAATAACACAAAATTTATATTGTATAAAATATGGTTTTCAAACACAGGTTTACATTTAAACCATATAAATATAATCATTAAAATCTCAGTTCAAAAGTATAATTACAGTACTGATTTTTCTTCAATTTTATAACAATTACAAAAAAATAAAAACAATCAAAATCAGGGATTATGTTTATTTCTGATATTTTAGATACATCGGAACTTTCATTATGCTCTTCTTCATTATCACTTTCCCTACTGCCATCACCTGTGTAAATCATTTCATCGATTAATTCAATTCACCTTTAAAAACAAAACTAAGAAGGCTATGTAAAAGCCTAAAAAAATATATCGTAAGGTAATAGCAGCTCTATATAATTCCACACAGAGAGAACACGTGCAGTCACCACCAATATTTAAAGACGACTGACGGATTTTTGAGTTTTTTGACTGACAGGCTACCGTCACCTACCGCCCGATTTGTTTTTGATTGTGTTTGACCGTGAATTGACTTCTATTTCTTTTGAACAAGGTGTAAAATGCAAGTGCATTGTTTAGGGCTCTTACGATTCAATGATTCGAGTGTTTTCGGAAATACGACAATTAGCGAAGATTTGCATGCGCATTATTAATTTTGGAGTACTGTACATAGTTCTATTCACAGAAGGAATGTACGTATAGTTCTTATTAGTCCGGGAAGGAATGATTGTTTAATGTTTACGTTACGCTCACAGAAAAATGAAATACAAATATACGACACGGGGATTCCCCATCCCGAGACTCGCGCGCGAAATTGTTTAACTTTCATAGTGTTGCCAGATGACTCTGGATAATACCCCTAAAGTACTACTCACACACTTCACTCACGCAAGTGTATAAAAATAAATAAGAAAAAATAAATAAATTTTATATAATTTGTAAAACTTTTGCGAGGCCCCCTCAGGTGCGAGGCCGTCGGCGGTCGCCGACGTCGCCGACGCCTAGCGCCGCCACTGTTAATACGTTTTAACGTTGAAAAAGAACGTTCGCCACTGCAGTTAGTGATCATGAGAGACAAGTAAATGCGCAAGGCAATTTCTACGTTTGGGAAACACGATTCTAAGGAATTATTTAATAAAAGTTTATAAAATTGCAGTTCCAGAGACTCTTGTTTCTTGCTATCAATAACAGTAGCCACATCTGTTTTCAGCTGTTCAGCGAACTGCACTAATTCGTCGCCTAGGCTACTTTCCAAATCATCTTCGTAAGCACTGACCATACGTGAGGCGTTTTCCAAAATCTCTTCTGTTGTAAGGGATTTTAGCTGTCGAAATATTCCAAAAACACCAGTAATTTCATGATATGCTTCCATACGTTTAGTTAAAGCAGACAGTACGTTATCAATAATGACAATAAACACCTGAATTTCAAAACGTTGTCCAGGTGTTTGATTTTCAACAAAGTTGTCGAGTGTCATAAATCATCTGAATTATTATGGTAGTGGGGTTAGTGACGTTCTACATAAATTAGCTGTCAGGGTTTAATTTTAATTTTAATATAAATATTTGTATATGATAATTTTTTATAATATTGTAAAAATTCTTTTGTTACATAAACGATAAATTTTTAATTAAATAAATTACATAAAAAAAATGTTTCAAAATTACAATGATTACCTATATAAATCCAACAGCACTACCTCGAAGATCTTTTAACCATTTTACCGTTTTACCCATAAAAATGGCAAATTCATTTTCAAAATACTGGCAGCATACGTCATACGTTGAAGTTTTGTATTCCTTCGTATACTTATGTAAAATTATTATTTGTATACAAAATTAAATAAGCCAAATAATCTACAGAGAACCTGTAAAACGATGTTTTATCTTTTTGTTTGTTTTCGGGAACAAATTTTACAGCGTTTTAATATCACAAGACAGCATTTTTTTACTAAAATAGCAAACCCCTTTTGACGTATTGCATGACACTATAATCGCTATAGCACTGGCGGAGGTTCGTATTCGTTTTTGATTTCGTATTTTCTTTGACAAGGGCGATGGATGATTGTCATGCTCCATCTGCCTTTTATTTTGTAATCTAAGGTTTGATAGTCGATAAAATCCTATTTTATTTGATCGGGTTGTTACGACTAGCTCGTTCGATGACAATATCAGGGGAACAACTTGCGTGCAGCGCAGTGCAAGCAGTACAACACAACTTTTGGTGTAGCCAGCGCTCAATTGTAGAAACGTGGTAAAATTTTAAATTATTGTTGTAGATTTTGATACCAACGTTTCTCGTGGTAGGTACGTGTATTTTTTTTACGGTACGTGTATTATAAATTGATATTTTTTTACGGTCAGACAGGTATTAGACCGCGGGGCCCCCCGAGTCGCGGGGCCCGTAGCATTTGCTACTCTTGCTACGTGGCTAATCCGGCAATGTTCCGAACAATGACGCGCTACAGACGGCAAGCCCCGACGGACGTCGACCAACGCCGTCGCACCGCGCCAAGCGCGCACCTTTGATCTTACCGACTTCCGATGGATAGCACAAGCGTCGGCAAACGACCACAAGCGCGCCGATTCCCATGGCATGTGGTGTGGTGTGGCGCGGTCGGGTTTGTGAAGCAAACATGTCGTGGGAATCAGGCTTAACCCAATCATTACAATCAATAAATCAACGGACACTACGTACTATTTCCCTTTTATTATGTCCACGTAACCATTGGACAGAAGACTGACGTCAAATAAAACGTAGCTATAGTATCATACGATATAATTATTCAATAAAGAAATGTTTCATTCAATGTTATCGATGATTAGGTAATTGCTGATAAAAATTGCGTATTGCGGTTGTTGAGCTTGAAAGTACGTAGATGGACAATTTCTTCGTTAAAGATTCAGAGATGTGATCGATTTATTTAATTGGTTAATTCAAATAAGGAATCTTATTAATTTTATCATAATATATAGAGAAAGTTTCTCTAGGAGAGTCATTTGTAGGACGGATCCTGTCGTTTTCTGACATTTATTCTCTTTTAGAAGTCCTCTTTTTCTTTACGTATTTTTTTTGGGTAATATTTTTATTTTTATGTGCTTCTTATGCATGCGCCCTTTAATATTATCAAACCTCTTCACATATACCTATATCTCTATCGAGGATTTTCGTATCACGGAATTTTTAAAACGATATACTCGTTTATGATCTTTTTGACACCGCAAATAGTTACCTATCAGTCGATAACGTTATGGATAAGAATCAGCCAGAGTTTAGACATTTATCTATCTAGGAACTACAAGTCATCGTCATGTAGTTTGATGATTTTGGAACTACGATAGTCCTTAAAAATTAGTATTTGTTTCCGGGTTTTGAAATTCTTATTAAATTTTTTAGTACATATATGCCCTTTTTAATATTGCTGGAAGATTAGACTTCAAAAATTATGTTATCTTATCCTGGTTAACTGTCCTAACTGTCCTGTCTAATGGAGATAAAAACTCTTTTTATCTTTTATCTAACTAAATCAAAACTAAATCTCGAGGTAATTCGGCTCATTACAAGTATCGGACCCAAATTAAAAATTGTTTGCGATTTAGTAAAAGACTACCGGAGTCTAGATATACGTCGTCTCCTTTGGGGTATAATCGCGTGATGTTATTATACCTACTTATGAAGCCTTAGTATTCTATCGCTTTGATTAAAGACATGTACATTGTACAAAGTGAATTACTTGGAGCATATTGGATCGTATAACGATATAATTTCATAATAAAATTTGCTAAATTGCTCTGTGTGACCTTTTAAGCCATACATTTATACGTTTGACTGCGTCGGTCAAATTAATTCAATTAAGCCAATTGGACTGAGTCAAATATAACGACTTTTAATGTACGCTCCATGTATTGTTATATTCTGTGTGAAATATCTTACTATTTTATATGTTATTATTTTTTAAATTTTGAGACAAAATCAAAATTTTTAACCTACAACCTGAGGGTCAATGGCAACAAAGCTTTGGCAAATCTGGGATATTATTTTGGGAAAGCTGTTGGGGTTGTATAAAAATGGAATTTTATTAACTAATATCAGTGGACGGGTTACGTAAGATTAGACCTATTTAAATATGGAACCATTATCAAGCCTTGTAGAGTTAAAACATATTTTTTAAACAGAATTTACTAGACACAATGTACCGGGTAATCCATTTGACCGTGCAGTCTGCCAGTCGATTACCCTGACGTCACACTGTAAACTATTATACAATGGAATATCATGTTGTAACTTGTAATCGTAGAGGACAATATTATTTGCATAATACTGAGTTATGAAATGCACAATGCATATAGTAAAGGCTGGTTTGAAATTCATTAAAAATTTTACAATGTTTAGTCCACACATTAAGGTAAAGAAAAAGCGGTAGATATGAATTGAAAAGCTTCTTATTTTCAGCAGCTGCAGAAGATAAAAATATATGTGATAAAGGAGACAATTTTTTTTGTTTGGAGAATAGGCCCACCTCAATTTCTTAGCGTATATTAATGAAATGTGTGTTAATTTGTTCCTTGAAGTTCCCAGATTACAGTGGTGACATTACTTTTACATGTTTTAACCGGAATCTTTAGAAATACGTGTGCAAACATTCACCTCATTACTACATAAAAACTAACTGATAATGAGCGATTTGTCTTGTGTGACCCATCCGAATCATTGGGTACAATATATTTAAATAAATGAATAAATAAATATTAGAAAACATCATATACATTGTCACGATTCCAAGCTCGGAAATCGGACACAACAAAGGTACCACAAACACAGAGACCCGATTTGGTTATAAATAGTATAGAAAATAGATATAAGTGGGTGTACCTCAAGTTTCCGGACCTTGATGCGATTTTAGCGATTGGGAAAACTGATTCAATAAGAAATTATTAGTTAAGTAGGTAGGTATTTAGGTACGTGATATTTTATGACTAGGAGTAGGTACATAATATTAGGATAGGTATCCATTTGCACAGCTATTCTATTATTCATGTTCAATTATTGTAATATTAAACGCTCTTAAGTTGTAGCAATTTCATTTTAAAATAGGTAAAAAAACATTGTTTACATTCATTGCAAACATTGACGCAGGGTGCTACGACAGGAGGAATCTGACATATTCCGTCAAAGCAGCCAATAGATATAACGTTTCGTTACACGGATTTTTTTTATCTGAGTAGAAACAAATTGTTTTATTTGATAAATGACAGGATTTAAAATCGCTATCAATCATATTCTTCCATACAAATAAGAATAAAAACAGTTTCTAAAGTGGTTTATTGAAGGCATTTTTTTTTGCTTTTTGGTTTTATTTTCATTCTATCGATAAAAACGTTTCGTTCCAGTTTTTTTTTAATGTTGGCCATTGTTCTTGGTTTGTAGACAGCACACTACAGCAGGGATGATATCAAAATAAGGCTTTTTAATTCGATTTCATGATTCCGGTTTCGTTTGTAAAACAACGAAGTTACAAAATTCATAATATAATTTTATATTTTTACACGTTTTTTTTTTTATGACTATACGTTACCGAGTCTTGGTGGGCCCACAAAAAATAGTCTCCTTTATATATCTGTAAATACTTATATATAGTTTGTTACTTAGTTACAAGATTACCTACTTGTTTAATTAGGAGGCCAAAAAAGTGTTAGCGTTTCAGGTCGAAGAAGCCAAATAAAGTAGAAGATTATCATAGATTCAGTTTCATAATAATAAATTTTCAAATATGAAAGTAAATTATAGAATAACACTAACAGTAGGTATAATATAAAATGTAGAATCTAGGCCAGCAGTGGACGAAGAAAAGCTGAAGAGATGGTACTTACGACTTGGGTAAATTCAAAATCTACGCGTGGTAGGTACAGACTCTAGACGCAAAAGAGTTGAGTCGATACTTATCCCAGAAATTATCCCAATTTTATAACTTTGTGCTAAACAGAATATCAAATCCATGTTAAACCAGACAGAACGAGAAACGGTTTGCGGTTCCTCGTCCACAGGAAGTATTCGCCGCCCACATTTCTACAAATCATGCCAACATAGACATTGTTTGTTGCATAGTTTGTTGCAAAAAATTGAAATCAAGGGGTTTAGGTAATAAATTGTCTAAAACAATGTGCTTACAATTTCCCCCAGTATGCTTATTTTTTATCCGTCGGGTAATCTCCGATTGAAGAGATTTCAAGGACTTTCACTGCAGGAATATCTGACGTGAGGGATAATGAGCTACTTCAACTAATTAGGCACAAGGCTTGAAAGGCAAAAATATCATCCAACCTGAAACTATGTTAACTATGTTAGCCTTAATATAAGCACTGCATATTCGTTTTTTTTTTTAATTTGAATCAAAATATATTATTTGTAAAACAGAAATACAATTTTTATACGTGATAAAATAATAGCACCTGAAATAAACGAGATAAGATAAATTATAATTTCAAAGTATTTCAAAACTATTAACTATTCAACTACACTTAAGGGAGAAGTTCACATAGCAACAATACATTAATTGCAAGAAGGTACAAGAGGGAAGCCAAAAGGCACAGTTCCTACAGGAAGTCTGATTCATACAAACGGACGGAATTCAGTACTTAGAACACTGGACACGTTTACTCTTACTTTCCTTGTCAATTGGTATGATACACTCGTATAAATATAAATAAATTATACATGGTAAATTATTGTAAATAAAACTTTTTGTTGCTTTTAATTGTTGGGCTTTAACGATATCCTGCGATGTACGTGGCTTGATTATTTTAATAAAACTTACTTTTAAATCGTCGTTTCTTATTTTTTAGTGTTTAGGGGCCGTTCAAGTATTACGTAAGCACCAAGGGGGGGTGGGGGGTCTCTGTTTTGCTTATTTTGGATGACATGGGGGGGTGGGGGGGGTCTAGATGATGATTACGTCATTGTTAGTTATTTAAGTTTTTTCGGGGATTCCCGCAAATAATACATATGCGTAGGCACTCGCTTTGAGAACTGATTAGGGGAATTACCGCGCATTAGGGAAATTACCGTGCGCTATTCCCTTGTCTAATAATTCACTCTCGTGCCGGCCGGCTGCAAGTGCGCATCTATTAGTATTGTTTTGTTTGGATTCTAAACGTATTGTAAGCATTGAAAGTTATCATTTGTGTTAATGTTGATGCAATTAGCCAAAGTTTAACGTTTTAATTATTTGATGAACTGATGTGCATTATTCAAAATTTACAACTTTTCATTACAAGAGACCCGACGCGTTTGCGCATGCCTTTGTGTAGAACTGCGCTCCTTAACAGGAATAGCTATGCAATGGCTATCAAAATTTTTAACCATCTTCCTAAAGAGTTAAGATCACTGCCACTTAATAAATTAAAATGGCAACTAGTGAAATTCCTCGCAGAGCGTTCCTTTTACACAATGGCAGAATACTTCAAATATAAATTTTGACTTTGATTGATTGACTTTGTTAATAATGATTGTAGAATGTAAATGTAATGATAATGAAAATAATAAATGAAATTTTGATTTATAATTAAGTGACATAATTTGCATGCTGTTAATAACGGCTGAACATGCTGGAACTCAATTGTTAACATCTATGTATACCATGTTTTTTTTGCAAATAAATTAATTTGAATTTGAATTTAGAGCACCAAGATGTTGAATGGCTCGATGAGAGTGACGTAGACATTCCAAAATCGGATGAAAGTGAGCAGACTCACAACACTGAGCAGCAATCCAATGTCATCGATAACTTAGAATCATGGATTCAGGTTTCATGGACTGAAGACTGTTAATGTGTTCCGAAAATATTCTTTATGTTAGTTATGTTCTTTATTTCTGATTATATTTTTTTGTCATTTACTCTATGTGTATCAGTTAAACCTAATATTTTCGTGAATTTTCCTATTTTAAAAATAACAATATAAAAAAATATTTATTACTAAAAATGTTTACGTAAGCATAGGGGGAGGGGGTAAGTGCTTTGCTTACTTTTGATGACAAGGGGAGCGGGGGGGTAAAAAATGGTAAGAAATCTGCTCACGTAATACTTGAACGGCCCCTTTTTCGTATTCCAGACGTTATTGCGATCTAATTCTAAAATATTCCTATAATTGATCCATCTAAAAATCATCAATCAAATAGGACAACATTACTTAAGATGTATATATACAGCCAGAAAAACGATGGTCAACATTATGGTGAATTTACAAAATTTAGTTATCAAGTTGGCGTGAAAATATATAAGCGAATTGAAATAGAAGTCTCAAATAATTGGAAGTTACGAGTGAACCATAGTCTGGGCAAAATTCCAAACTCTGGCAGGTTACTGACAAAATATATAATATGGAAAGTCCCCATAACCCAATGCCCTCTAAACTCACATCTCTGCCGTATTTATTCCTCTTCTCGTATTTACGTGATAAAATCATACATACACTAAACGAAGCATTAATTGAGACAAGCTACAGAGTAGTGTGTGGTCAATTAAAAACAAATTGATCCCGCGCAAGGTTGCCAATAAATTAAATGCCCTACGTCATAATATACATACCGGCCAAATTCTATTCTGTAAACATTGTTTTCCCATTGTCACATGAGATGCGATACGATTTATGAAATTGGTAATTGAGAATGGTCAAGGAACTGCGTATAAATAAGACATAGAATAAGGACCTATGTTGTATTGCATAATGCATTAGGTATAGATAATACAGACAGACATATCTATTACCATCTATCTATCTATGGTTAGTCTACAGACGATCAGTGATAAGTATTTCAATTATTTCTATGACTCTCTATAGGAAACTATTGCAAAAAAGTCTTGCCGGTTATTTCCTTTCGTACAAATTCGTTTGAGAAACCATAAATAATCTTTAGATTAAAGCAAGAACCTAGGTACGATTATCACAGATGACGAAACTTAAGCTCCTTAAAAGATTATGTGAATTCTAAGGCTACAAAAATAGATTTAATCTTTTTTAATAATTAAGAAAAACTTTCCTTCATCAATATAAAAATTCGTGATTTCGATATACTTATAAAATGTTTACAAATAATTTTGTGACAAAACTTACTTCTTTGTAAAAGTAAAGAATTAAAAAAAAAATTGGTTGTCTGTAAAGTCGGTTTACTGACGATAGTTGAACGTGACAACGTCCGATTATGCTTCTTTGTCGCTCGTTCCGCGCTCTCGCTCGCACTTCAAGCCTTACAGGTAAATTAGCTTGGAGAAATTTTTGCGTTTGTAGTAGTGTATGGTCAGCAAATAAAATAAAACAACATTTTATTTTTAGTTTTTATTTTATATATATAAGGGATTTTAAATTAAACTATATGTGTTTCTCCTCTGAAAAAGATGAGACTTTATTTTAATATTTGCACATTTAACATACGTATAACTTTTACATTAACAATGTTACTAAAATGAAAAATTTACTAACCTGAAAAAGAAACGACATTTAAAGTTTAATTCTTTAGTTTGAGAAGTCAAAGACTTGCCTCGACCATGTTTTAACACTGGAGCCATTTTGAATTAACAATATAAAGTTACAACACTTACACACAAATTAAACACTTCAACAAATATTATAACAATACAAATAATAACAACAATCAACAAATACAAAATTTAACAATTAAACTACTAGACCGGGAGATATTGACACAAAATTTCGAGTCATTTGTAACAGGATGGCGGTTCTACAGGGGTCTTAGTACGCAATGACAAAAAGAAAAACGATGGTGTGAACGTTGGTACCGGCGGCTTAGTCGCGTGGGCGTTAGTCGAACTCGTCGGAAAAATAGCGAAGTCAAACAATTTGTAACACAAAAATTTTAGAATTTACCGATAGCCCATAAAAAAGAAGTAGGCGGTAGTGTCATGCCATACTTTTCCGGTGTGACTTACAGCCCGCCATACCGACGCGAATGTGTTGATTTAAAAAAAAACAATTCAACCATTTGTACCAGGCTAACTTTTGCACAGGTAACCATCGTCGTGCAGCCATTTACGAAAATCGCCATGCTATACTTTTCGGACGATTCCAAATGGTCGCCATACCGCCGAAAATCTGCAAATTTTTTTTTTTCGCCGAACCATTTACCACCCTAAATTTTTTTTTAGAAGTGTGATAATGTCATACCTGTGGGAGGTGGCGAATGTGTATAAGATTTTTTTTTATTGTAAGATTTTATTCGTATTTTGAACGATTAGTAACAGTATGGCACTAATTTTTCCTGTAAGTTTGAGGTTCAACGAATATAAATACAAAATTTCAAAGATCTAGGTGGTGGAAATCTTCACTTATATAAATTAATACTAAATTAATTTTTCAAGTATGGCAGCATTTTTTCCCCCTACTAGAAGTATGGTAAATATAATAATGGTCACATTTTATCAAATACTCTCCAAAAATCCAAATGCAATACTGGTACAAAAAGTTTGGCGAAAAAAAAAATTTGCAGTTTTTCGGCGGTATGGCGACCATTTGGAATCGTCCGAAAAGTATGGCATGGCGATTTTCGTAAATGGCTGCACGACGATGGTTACCTGTGCAAAAGTTAGCCTGGTACAAATGGTTGAATTGTTTTTTTTAAATCAACACATTCGCGTCGGTATGGCGGGCTGTAAGTCACACCGGAAAAGTATGGCATGACACTACCGCCTACTTCTTTTTTATGGGCTATCGGTTAATTCTAAAATTTTTGTGTTACAAATTGTTTGACTTCGCTATTTTTCCGACGAGTTCGACTAACGCCCACGCGACTAAGCCGCCGGTACCAGTGTTCACACCATCGTTTTTCTTTTTGTCATTGCGTTCTAAGACCCCTGTAGAACCGCCATCCTGTTACAAATGACTCGAAATTTTGTGTCAATACCTCCCGGTCTATACGTAATAATTATAATTTTTGAATGAAATGTGTGCTTTATGTTCTAACGGTACCAAACGACTGCACGTGGCACCTGCGGACAGCGTAAACTGGTTTATTCTGTTTTTGTGCGTGTTTCCACTTTCCACTATCAAGTGACGATTTATTTATTTGTTTTGTTTCGTAATTATTATGGTCAAATATTAATTATGAAACAAATTATTATGGACACGATATTTTATTGTTTCACGGTAGTCGTCTTGTCGTTTGCTCTAGGACGTGAAATTGAATGATATATTTTTTTTTTATAAAGTCAAAACCATATTCTTTCAAATAAAAACTTGTTTTTATTGAAAACAAAAGTGTTGCTAGGAATAAGTATGAAATTAAATAGTAATGTTAGGATATCGAAACATTTTTGTATAGGCCAGAACGATATAGTGGAAACGCGCTCTAAGATCTGAGTAATATACACACCACTACATATGCAAAAATTTCTCCAAGCTAATTTACCTGTACATGGAACGCCTCAGATGAGTCAGAGCGAGGTAACGCCGCATGAGTCATTTTTTTTCGTTTGTGCAGCCGGCTTTATCGAATTATAAGACGTTGTCACGTCAAAAAATCTACAATGGAAACGCACACAATAATAAACCAGATATCAATATTTGGCAGACGCATGCGCTTCTAATGCGTTTGGCAGCGCACTATTGTTAGATATCTAGGAATCCAGCTACATTGTCTCCTCGTATCAAATGAGCTGATGATGGATACACTTTGATGTACATACAATTAATTGACTAGTTTTCATGGTTTAGGTCGATCGAGTTTTATATTTCAATGTAATGGATTTTTCCTAATTTTTAACAGTAGGACATGGTCATCTTTCATCCTTCTACCTGTGAAGTAGACCATTGTAATTTTTCCTTATTTCTGATGATTCATTTATTTTAAACATTTTGTACTAATTCATCTCTAATTATTTAATTAAATGGAGTTTATTAACTCCTAACGATTACTATTTATGATCATAAATGCATTTTCATCAGGTATCATAGTTCAAATGTTATGTTTGTATATAACGGAATATTACGATGTGTGATTATTATATAATTATGTCTGCATTTGGTACAGGTTATCAGATAATTAATTTATTTTAATGACTCAGTCCAGCTTAGTTATACTAAGTACATTCTAATTATATTATCGTAGGTTCCACGAATGTTTGGCATGTGAATTTATCGATTACTACGATGCACTCATATCGGTATTTTCATTAATAGTTTCTAGGTAAATGAACTCGTTAAAAACTTCACCACAATTAAAAATGCAGTGCTTTTGTTTTATTTGTTCTACTATAAACTCGTTAAAAAGGAAACAATTTGACTGTTTGTTTCTCAGTAGCACCAGAACACCCGCATCCTTTTGGGCCAAACTTGGCACACAAATATTTTACTTCGCATCTCGTTGGCTGATATTTAAAAAAAATAAAGTAATAAAATATAAAATAAAATACGTCACTTTAATCCCCAGCTAGATCTAATTTCTGCGACGGTACCCCATCAGCATACTGGCGAGCAGCCAAGTCAACAACTATCCTCTTGGCGTAATGTTTTATTTGTTTTGTTTTGATACAATGTCCGCATCTATTTTTACTTGTTGCTAACGTACTATGAAGCTGGGACTGTGATTACTAATTGCTACTGACTGATGCCTTTTTATCCGACTACGAAAGGAGGGTTATGTATTTAAATATGTATTATGTCTGGTACGCTCTGTAACGTACATTTTATATTCGTTCTTTAAATAAAGCTTAGAGTTGTCATAAAAGAAATATATCACAATTAAAAAGATGACAGCTTTCTGGCGCAAAATTGTGTGTCTTCAAAGTTTTACACAGCTGGGTTCCTTGTTTTTCATCTATATAATGTGATATAATAATAGGAATTTGTTTCATGATTCATTTGTATTGAAAAGATTTCATACATACTTTAACAAATAAACTACACAAATATTACGAGTGTTTCTGAATGCCCAAGTCTTTAAACTATTATAATTTGAAGCAAAATACCAATACGTTGCCCGTTGGTGGAAAATATAATTTCCTTCGTCCCGCTCTACTTCAACTAAAATGGTTTTATGTCGTGGCCATATCGTAGATTTGCTCATTTCATGAAATGGCCAATTTAGTTTGGCCAGATCGTTAAATCGTCAACGTTTCACGATTTGGTCATCCACATTTGGCCAGATCGTCGATCTGGCCAAACGTGGATGGCCATTTCACGAAATGCGACCATTTTTGTTTCTTTTTTAAAAAGCGATTCGCTTCTGGCACTCGCCGGCCGCTGCCGCGGCACGCTCGCTTTGCTCGCTCGGCTCGTGCTTTATTAAAGTCTAACCTAACCTAACCTAACTTTTTTCTATTGAAAAAACCATTCGCTTCTGGTATTCGCCGGCGCTACCGCGGCACTAACTTAAATGACAATAAACAAGTTCTTAAAATATTCTGAATTTTTTAATATTTTATGGACTCTCTAAGATATTTTATACGATCTGGCCAAATGTCGATGACCAAATCGTGAAACGTTGACGATTTAACGATCTGATCAAACTATGTTGGCCATTTCATGAAATGAGCAAATCTACGATATGGCCACGACATATATACCGTTTGACATCCAACATGATCCTTTGCTTACTCTGCTCTGCTATGAAATTAAGTACGAATTTCAATCAATCAATTCCAAGCAATTCCCAAAGGCACTATTAAATTCCATAGCCTTTTACGTAACATCATCAGAATTCCGTCCACTTAATACAAAGCTGGAGACGATCGATATCTGGCGACCTTCCGCGATTCAGTACTGTGGGGGCTTGTTATGTGCGGGTGTAATAAAAGATGAATAACTACGCAAAAGGTTATATTTCGTTAACTACATATATTTATCCGTATGTAATTAATATTCGACCTATGCGACCAATCCGCGTCCCGACAAGCCCGTGACTCTATGCATAACGCACAAACTGTTTATATACGAGTTACCGTGTGAACCGATGGTGTGAACTTTCTTAGTAGGTACTACACTTGAAATTCGGTAACTCGTAAATTGGCTTGTCGTCGCTACATCATTCCCCCTTTTAAAATAAAAAGGGTATACAAGTAAAAAATCTTACAATAAAATTAAACAATAAACAGATGGGTGTATATAAAATGTCGCTGTATAAGGTTACAAAATGTTTACAATATAAAGTATAAAAAATGTTCACAATATAAATCAATCAATACGTATCGTATACAAGTGGTTAACAGTTAACGCCTAATTTCGTTAAACTATTTATGTTATTACAAAAACTTGCGTTGGTTCTTCTAAGTGGCGTGCGATAATTGTTACACGTCATCTAACACTTAGTAACATTAACATTTCAAATCTCAATACGTTCTTTACACTTGTATCGTTTAATATTACAAAGGCTATTACTATACATTCATAAGCCATAAATCAAAAGTAGGTACTTAAATTTCTAAGTAGTAAACATTTCAATCAAAACTCAACACAAACATAAATTTGAAATACCATACTTAAAACGTTAAACAATGAACTCTTTTCAAAATTACTTAAGTTCTATTATTTATTAAATACGATGTGTTGATTACTAAGTATTTATTATACATTTCTATGAAGTCTTATGCATACTTATAATCATCGTAATTCTAATAAATATAAAATAGTTGAAACAATTACAAATACAATACTATTACCTAAATCGTACCGGTAATCGTATAGCTCTTCCACTACGCGTGGTATGTGTATTAGGCAATTCGCTACTTTGAATTTGTAATGGAACCTTAGTATCTACCCCAGATGTCGTATCACTATCATCATTCAAATAATATGCAGGTTTTAGACGGTCTACAGATATTCTAACTTTCCTGCCAGTCATTTGAATGTAAAATACCTTTTCCTCTCGACTCAACACACGATAAGGACCGTCGTATGTTGGTTGTAAAGGCTTACGTACTGCGTCGTTTCTTACAAAAACATAATCGCACTTTTCTAAATCGGGGTGAATAAATATGTTCCGTCTTTCATTCTGCCTAATAGCTACTGACTGATATTTCCTAATAGAGTCTCGTAATTTACTTACATACTCAAGACTGCTATCTATTTCAAAACTCGACTTTTTATCGTAATAATCACCTGGTAATCGTAAAGTTGTTCCGTACGTAATTTCTGCTGCGCTTATGCCGGTATCACTTCTTACTGCTGTTCTAAGTCCTAGCAACACAGTTGGTAATTCCGTAACCCAAGATGATGATATATTGCATAAACGAGCCGTTAATGCCGCTTTAAGCGACCTATGCCAACGCTCTACCGCCCCGTTACTCTGTGGGTGGTAAGGTGTCGTACCCAACTTATTAATACCTAATAACTTCATTAGTGTAGCAAATAATTGACTTTCGAATTGGCGTCCTTGATCGCTTGTTAGCTTTTTCGGACAACCAAAACGAGAGATCCATTCTTCATATATTACACGCGAAATCGTTTCAGCAGTTATATATTTCGTAGGAAAACATCCTGGCCATCGCGTCCCCCTATCACTATGGTTAGGCAATACGTCCTAAAATCTTCGGGTGAAGTGGGTAAAGGTCCAATTAAATCAACATGAATATGTTCAAACCTATCGCACTGCAGAAACGATCCTAAACCTGACACTGTATGTCGATTAACCTTCGATCGTTGACATTCAATGCATGTTTTAGCCCATTGGCCAACGTGACGATTCATATTTGGCCAATAAAAACGATTTTGAATCAATTTACGTGTAGTCCTTATTTCGGGATGACATAAATTATGTACACTATCAAATGCAATACGTCGAATTTAATCAGTCAAATAGGGTCTAATTTTATCATTATCTAAAATATTACAATTAATAAATGTACCGCTTTCAGGTAACATTATTTTCTTTGACCTATTATTAGCGTCTTTCGAATTAGATAATTGTAACATATAAGAATCTTGTTGTTGTTCCTTAGCAAGTTCCGCGTAATCTATTACAGTGGGACAACTTATTGTTGCGACTCGTGATGACGAATCTGCAACGACATTATCTTGCCCACGCGACGTTGTGAACTCGTAATGAATATCAAGTGTCGTGTACGTCTGGGTAACTCTTTCTCGCTATTTACTTTAGAAAACGCGTAAATTAACGGTTTGTGATCCGTGTACCTACACCGTTAACTGTCGTCCTTCGACCATATTCCGAAAATGACGAATAGCTAAGTAAATTGCTAATAACTCCCTATCGTACGTACTATACTTGCGTTCAATCTTAGATGGATTCTTAGAAAAATAACCTACATGAGTATCCGATGCGTCCGTCATAAGTGCGAGCGATGCATCGGCCCTAGGGTGCTAAAAAATCTGCACCTTATAAACCAAAACATAGTTTGAGTTACCTCGGCGATAAATGACCATTTATACGGTCGCCGTAAACTAAAATCTAAAGTCATTAACTTAGTACCAAATGTCTTAATTACACTACCGTTTGCCGCGTAAGGTTTATAATCACTACACAGTACACTCACTCGCGGATCGGTTATTTTTCGACACTGGTAAAATTAAAACATTTTTTAGTCGGCTCTCCTGCTGCTTCTGCCACGCACAAGGTTGAAGATAGTACAATCTGGCGTTATGCTTAAAGCAGTAATGAAAAAACATAACCAATTTGGTTTTCTCTGTTTTGAGCTTCCTGCACGATTGTGACTTTGCGATGCGGAACGATGCGTGCTATTTCCATACCTTCGACTGCTAAACGATTTGCCTCTCGAGCCTGCACATTCCAGCTGGTTTATCCGCTGCTTTAGTTGTGCTAACTGCTCGAGGTTTAACGGTACCGACGAAACTGCTCTAACTGGAACTGCCGGATTCATTTTTAATTGTTAACAAACGATATCTATGCAATTCACTATAATAATGTTCACTTTTCGTCGGGAGTCACCAATGTAGGGTCTTGTTATGTGCGGGTGTAATAAAGATGAATAACTACGCAAAGGTTATATTTCGTTAACTACATATATTTATCCGTATGTAATTAATATTCGACCTATGCGACCAACCCGCGTCCCGACAAGCCCGTGACTCTATGCATAACGCACAAACTGTTTATATACGAGTTACCGTGTGAACCGATGGTGTGAACTTTCTTAGTAGGTACTACACTTGAAATTCGGTAACTCGTAAATTGGCTTGTCGTCGCTACAGTACTATAGGATATACACTTTGTACCTATGTTCAGCTCTTGCGTAATGTTGAGATTGCTGTTGTACTTTAAAATATACACACAAACATCGATATTAATATTGAAGTATCGAGATGGTTCCTCTTACTTGAACAGTCAATAGAATGGGTTCAATATAGGAGTAATGATTCCACCTTTCTCTGACCGCTCTTCTCATATATTAAATTTACTTTGTATGGCTTATAAGCAAATAATTGACTCACAGAGTAGACTATAAGATTATAGATGAAGACCAAAATTGGAGTTTGCTGCCATACGAAAGAGGGGATGATACAAGGATGATAGCTGTATCATCTAAATATAATCACTAATTCTTGTTGCCTTTGAAATCAAATCGTATTAGTCATTACTCTATCATATCTTCTCAGAAGTGACTTATATCTCAAATGACAACCACAAAAAATTTAAACTATTGTATCTTATCAATCATATTCTTTGAAGTATATATGTACACGATACAATTTTGCAAACAAAATTAAACCGGGAACTTCACTTCCAAGATTTATTGAAATGTATATAGAGCTTTCAGAGCAAGTTTAATGAAAAAGCTCCAGTTACGTAAGAGCTGCGACCTAAATACGGCGCATGTTTGAAAGCATTTCTAGGTTATGAGAAATTCTTCGAAAGGAAAAAATAAAATGGAAGATACACAATAATCAATATAATATTTGAAACTAGCTTTTCGCTCGAGGCTTCGCTTAGGTTCGGGCTATTTTCTATAAAATTTACTTCGCCTGTTGAATACCTTTAAGTATCAAAGTAAAAGTTCCTGCGATATAAATATAATTATTATGTATCTATTTGAACAATTTCTTCAATTGATTGAAGTTATGTTTAACTACGTTTATAAGTTATAAAGTAAGTAAAACAATTATTTTTTTAGTTCAGTGTTTAATGGTTGAAAGTGAAGAATCACGGATAAATCTCGATAGAAATAAAAATCTCTCAACGAAAGGTTCGGGATGGAATAGAGAGAATAACCTACATCTCAGTTTATTGTTTTCCAAATCAAAGAATATATAACATTCTAAACATTTTTTAGTTCTCAAAATATTGCGTATCAAGTTTTTATTAATGATTTGATAGTGAAATTTTAAATACACTTGTTTTCACATCACAAGTGATGCGGGTGGGGTCCCGTTTAAATTAATATTATGTAGGAATGCATAGGGAAATGAATTGGTTACAGCTCGTTGAAATTATTACGAGTATGTGGGTATACGTAGGTACTACTAGCTAGCATTATAATATTATCTGTTACTTACTACTAGTTAACATGTATTTGTTAGATAATAAAATATCTTTCAAAGTTTATAGTTAGTGGCTTTGAATGTACTACTTTGTCTATTAAAAAATTTATGTGTTTTTTGGTGTTTTTATTACCTACACAATCGTATTCTACCCTAGACCTAAGTAATAGTAAATAGTTATCTTTCAGTACTAAATAGGTAAATAGGTGTCGCGATTTTCTATAAATGTACCTACATAATATATGGGTGATTCTTTAATATTATTTTATTGAAATTATTGCTTATCATTGAATAAATTTATTTTACGTACAGATAGATAAATACTATTTACGTAGGATAAATATTAATCTGTTTCCATATTATCTACATTAATTGGAAATATCAGCGATTTAATCGTATTATTTAATAAGGTGCACCACTCAATAAACATTTTATATAGGAAAGGTACCGATTACTATGATAAGGTTTTTCTCATTAGTGGGAACTTACTTTTTATCATTCCATCCCTAGTTATTTGTAGATACGATAATGATATTGTATTTCTCTGAACCTTATATATATACCTATCATCGTATTATATTAATAAAATAACTGTTGGCAATTCCAAAGAATAAATAAAATAAAAGTGATTCTTAGAAGGAATTAAGACAAAATAACATGTTTACAAACATGTGACGTCATTCGTAAAGCTCTCATGAGTCAGTAGGTTGCTATGAAGCCTTGTAAGCGTCTCAAGCCCGTAATACTTGACTGTGGGTCAACACTCAACGAACATTCGGCCAAGGTTAATTCGGGTTGAAGGGAAAGGGATTACTGTCTCAATTGTCGGGGAATTAGTATGAAATGGTTCCGTTGAACATGTAATGATAGCTTGAAGTTAGAAAAATGATGTAAAACCTGCCAAATACAGTCCTGGAAAAGTTTTGGAACATTTTCGAATGTATCGTAATTTAAATTGTTGTTAGAGGTGAATAATATAATAGTAGGTAAGTACCTAGTTCATTAGAATGCCTCTTTCTTTATATATTTACTAGCGGTCCGCCCCGGCTTCGCCCGTGGTACATATTTCGCAATAAAAGGTAGCCTATGTTCTTTCTCAGGGTCTAAAGATTATCCTTGCCAAATTTCATCAAAACCGGTCCAGTAGTTTATGCGTGAAAACCATACATACATACATACATACAAACCTTTCCTCTTTATAATATTAGTATAGATATCACTCTGTTCTTCTATGTCCGTCATAAGTATAATGCTATATACGTAGTATATTATTATTAGTCTGTGGTGCTATAATATATTGGTCACTTAATTGAGTCATTCCTATCCACAGAGGTTGTATTGAAATGAGTCACTTGATTATTTTCAAAGAAGCCCGATTTATAATAGTGTTAGGTAACTGTTAAGAATGGATGATCCGCGACCACATATTCAGTTACAATTTTAATCTCTAGAAGGTAATTAAATGAAAATATAAAAAAAATCGGTATAGGTAGGTACGTAGATATGTCCAGAGGTTTATTTTTTTTCTAAAAAACAATAATCATGTAAAACGATTTCACATTAATCGATTCTAAAATCATTACAATCCAAAATGTACTTTTTACATTGACGGACTGAAACCAATTTAACATTGTCCTCGTCAAGGTGACTTCCACCAAGCGTAACATCAGGTACAATAAATTGAGTTAACAATAATGGATGCACAGGAATTTTGTAAAGGCTATAGGTACCTACTTAAAGTTGTATTGAAAAATGAAAACTAGCTGCGCTCCGCGGTTTCACCCGCGTGGCTCCGCTCCTGTTGGTCTTAGCGTGATGATATATAGCATATAGCCTTCCTCGTTAAATGGGCTATCTAACACCGAAAGAATTTTTCAAATCAAAACAGTAGTTCCTGAGATTAGCGCGTTCAAACAAACAAACAAACTCTTCAGCTTTATAATATTAGTTTAGATACGAAACATTTCGGATAAGAACGATGATTGGAAGTTGTGCATGCAATAATTGTAAAATATTTAGTGTATCGAATCGAACCGTTATATAGGTCTTTTATGAAGAAAATCTAGAGCCTACATTCGCTGAAAAAGTATAAGAATAAGTATATTATTAATTCTTGGTTTCATGGGTTCAAAAACAGTAAAAAAATATGCAAATTTTATTATTTCTTTCTTTCAAATTAAGGGGTCCTATAAAGGTATTTTTTTAAATAGGATTAAAAAAACAGAGGCATCTTTCTTTATTTCATAATAATATCTGCTAAAACTTCGGCCCCTCTCATTGGAGTTCTTTACCATGTTCAATTTTAAAAATTAACGATGTTCCGGATAGATTTAAATGAATCATGAATCAAAGAGAAATCGATTTACTTACCTGTAGTAATTGTAAGCTATGGCCACGTACCACAATAAGAAAATAATCATCTTTTCTCTTCTTTGTGAGATCAAACGTAAAAGCGGAGTTTCTGAAACACCATGTTATCTCAGAAGTCAGAATACTCAAAAAATAAAAATAGGTAATCTTATTACTCCTGTAGAAAATCCATGAGCAAAAATGGGTTTGCAAATTTAAATGTTTAGTTTTGCATTATACTCTGTCTCGTCTTATTCTTTGTGTATTTTGTATGACTGGATTGGATTGGATGGAAAATATGATAGAAAATTCAGTTCAAATAAAAAGTACCTTTTTAAATATTTAATGAGGCCATATCGTGAATGTGGATAAAGGTGCATTTTCTCATTATTAAACCTAATTTATAAGAATTGAATCGGTTTATGAATAGAATAATAAATTATTTTGAGTCACACAGTCATGTTTGAAGTTGTATGAAGTGACATGATTGATTATCAAAATCAATAACTATGTCATCGAAAAATAAAAAAAAAATAGCAGGCATGTAGGTATGCTAGAAGATTTGCTCTAACTGCAATCAGGTACTTTTTTTCTTCTTTGTGTTGTATAATTATGTTTTATATCAAAAGGAATTTAAGTTAGATTTATAATTTTAAAATCTGTAATGTTCCTTGATGAATTTTTTATACTATCAAAGTTAAAACAGAATTTAAACGTGTTTAAAACTAGACTGTAGGTGTTAAGTTGCAATATTGTAGATAAGATTATATTTACGAAAAATATACTTACCCCTGTAAAATGTATAGTTATAAATTAATATACTTAATGTTGTGTATTTCTAACATTGATGAGTTTCTAGAAGGCCATGCAACCATGGATAACAAATAATATTTATAAAAAATTTAAACGCATAGATGTAAAACATAAATTAGTGCATATTATACATATTTATATATTTTTACTAATTCTTTATCATATGAATGTTGTTTTAAGCGAATTTAAAATTATTTTCTTTTGTGACCCTTTTGGGATATCTTGTAAGTTGTAACACTTATAGTTTGATTAGTTTGACTGCTCGACTAGGTATATTCTACTGATATTCTACTTACACTCAAACTATTGAACGTTGAAACGAACTAATGAAACGTTTTCCTAAACCAAATTGTTTAATTCAATGTGCTAAGTATAAAATACTAGCTTTCCGCCCGCGGCTTCGCCCGCTTTGTCTAAAACATAATAAATTATATACTAAAACCTTCCTCTTGAATCACTCTATCTATTAAAAAAAACCGCATCAAAATCCGTTGCGTAGTTTTAAAGATTTATGTATACAAAGCGACAGAGAAAACGACTTTGTTTTATACTATGTAGTGATAAATACTTATGTGTGTACTTGAAATATAACTAAGGTAAACAGATGAAATAAAAATATAATTATAACTAAACATGTATATTGAATAACATAATCTCAAAAATTTACATGTTTCTCTATAATATGTAAAATGTAAATGGCCTAGTAACATTTGTATATATTAATTAATATTATCACATTACTTATAATTACTATAGCAACTGTAGCTACAAAAATAAGCAATACTCTATTGATTAAATTTTTTTACAATTTTATGTGTTTAATCTTTGCCCGATAGTAAAAAAATAGAAATAAACTAACAATTAAAAATCTATTTGGTCCTTAACATTTAGTTTACATTTTTTCAGTAAGAATTCATTATGATATCCTTAAACCAACATATAACTAACATTGATATATAAAAATTCATATCATTTTAGTATGCAGCAACAAATCCTTTTTGTAACTTCTCAACATATTCCTTACGGCACTCCATGTCGTCAGCTGGTCGGTTGTACGGCAGCCATATTGGTTCGCCGACGAAGAAGCGTTTGGCGCGAATGAAATTCTGAAAACAATGCATACCTATTTGATTTTATTGTGAGTGAAAATAAAGAAATGCAAGTAATTCCTAATTCTTTAAACCATGTAGGTTTTTCTTCTCTAGGTAATTTATATCAAATACTAGTAGCTCTTCGCGGTTTCTACCGCGTGGCTCCGCTCCTGTTGGTTTTAGCGTAATATAATAGCCTTCCTCGATAAATGGGCTATCTAACACCAAAAGATTTTTTCAAATTGGACCAGTTGTTCCTGAGATTAGGGTGTTGAAACAAACTCTTCAGCTTTATAATATTAGTATAGATTATGCCAAATTCTTCTTGTACAAAAATAAAAAAGAAGATTTAAGTATTTGGAAATTAACAATTTTATCACAAGTATAAAGAGAAATGCATGCAAGCTACAATATGGATAAAAAAAAATGTTGTTATAACAACTTTCCCAAAAATTATCTTCTCATTACTTACATTAGAATCAAGAGTGAATCTATGATAGATGCCGCTGGGTATGATGATCAGGTCTCCGGGGAACACGGCAATGCGAATCCACTGGTCTTCTTTGTCTCGTACATCAAAGTATCCGGAACCTTCCACTACCAGCCTGAAACATGTGTAGTAGAAATTTAAATTTTAAAAAGATCATAAAAAAATTTTTGAATCATAAGACGTAAACAAATTCATTGAAGCATAAGGCAAATAGTTAACTTTTTATTATTTTGTTATCTTATTTTTTGTGTGCATTTTGGAACAAATTTTTGATGTTACAAATGCATGCAACTTTAAAAATAGTACAGTTAAAAGACTACAGTAGGCAATATAGCCCAATTTATTAATAGTTTTTGTCTTTAATCACAGTTCCAATAGGTGAAAACCGCATAATCATCAAACTACCACATGCTGATTTCTTTGAGCTTGGGCGAGTGCTTATTATTTACAAAATGTAATAAATTATTATATTTACCGTATTTCCTCATCAGTATGCAAGTGTTCTGTGTAGAATGATTTCAGTTTTTCCTCATAGTTGGCTAAGCATTTCTCCGAACAAGTAATTTCATCTTCATATGTGTATCCTCTCTCTTTTTTCAATTTATCCAAAACTCCATCTGTTGCAAATGTCTCTACATTGAGCTGAAATGTTATTATATGACATTAGACTTTACACTACATAAAAAAGTTGTAAACCCTATAAATTGTTTATTGAATAAATAAATAAAAGATGTGTGGCACTTGGGGACTGCGGCGGTAAAGCTATTGCATGCTATGCCTTCAAGCCACACCTTCGAGCCCGTCCTAGTGGGGAGCGTGAGGTTTTTCGTTACTAAATTTCTGGATTCGGTCCCGCTCAAGGCCCGCGATAGAAGCTATGCAATAGCTTAAAATGCAAGTGTGTTAATTTTTGTATCTAGAGATAGTTTAAAGACAAGACAGTGACCTAGTTTACATTTTGCAGCAGTGCAATATTTTATTTAATCCATCAGGCCCCGGAATCACAGACACAATAGAAAATCTATTGTGTCGCGGTCGGATCTGGCCGTTCGGTGCTCAATGGGTTAATGGGAATTTTCATAGAATTACCAGAAATTTTGCAAATATAATTTTCTTTTTCTAATACTAACTACTGTAGGTATAAACTATGCTAATAATATAAAGAATTTTAATCATATTACAAATAAAACCTATTCCTATCAAGTTATACTAGATGATATTTAATTAGCAAGGTCCTTCCTAATAGTCAATACCCATACTAATAAAAATATACATTCAGATTTAGATTTCTGATAATAATTATTATTGTCTTTATGAATTCTTAGATATTCTTGACCGTTGAAGTCAATTGTACTGATAGATAAAGACTGGGATTAACAAAACGTGTGATAAGAGCAATTAACTTACTTTAAAGTATTCGACACCGGTTTTCTTAAAAAAATCATCCAATTCGATGTACTCTGGAGGATTTCTATGGTGTTCCAGACGCTGGTCACTTTCGCAGTCATCGTCCATATACCATACCTTCACCATTTTCAAAAGCGTACAATTATTAACGAAGATTGAAAGATAGTTGGAGTTGTTTAATTATTATATTATTTCGTACTTCGCAACAAATCAAAGTGAGTTTTATTTACAAAAATACTTGACAGCTTGACACTTGACAGCTATAAACTAATGACTATAAACCTGTGACCAGTGACTTTAACGAATTATTGACACTTGTTATGTCTTCTCGAGAGCAAACCACAGAGTACGTTTTGTAGCAACTTGGTAGCAACACAGACATTACTTTTGTATGAATTTACTGCGTTTGGAGGCCCGGATTCAGAAAACGGAGGGAAAACGTATCAGGGAAACTGATGTATGTGGCCGGCCGTAATATTATATTATGTCGGTGACTACGATTATAGGATTTTTATTCTGTGGCACAAGCATGGGTAAATAATATTTTGTTCTGTTGAAATAAGTCCCTTACAGTTACAGACTACAGAATTAAAACTAAAGGTTCATACAACTCATGGAGTGTATACAACATTGAGGATGAAACTTGTACATGTCCAGTAAATGTAATTGCAAGACTAGGTACTCCAGGCATTGTTAAATAAAGCAATATGCCTATCACAGTAGGAATCACTTAGTCTTCATTCTATGGCTTCCAGCACCTGTGACTTCAAAAATCAGTCTCGTAGTCTCATGCATAGAAATCTAAATAACAAGGCACTGTTATAATGTCATAACTCATAATTATTAGTATGAAAACCACTGTCGGCAAAACCCACACATTTAAACCGATAACTAGAAAGTTCACGCAAGTAAACCATGCCTTGCATGCTAACTTTACTATGCATTAACGTCATTCAATGTCACACAACGCATAAGTGATGCAAGACATCATCAGCTTTGTTATCGATAGACGATAGTTAACAAATAAAAAATATATATTTGTTGATTTTAATACAGTGGTAGGCTCATCTCGTGAGCCCACGGCAGACTGTAGATATACTTATAAGAAATAAAAATATATTATGTACTTCAATATTTATTTTATTTATCTATTTAGGGCCGATTTTTCAATGCTTGGATAAAACTTATTCGTCGAATAATATATAAAACTACCATTTTAAAAACGTATTCTAATTGCCCGTATTTGACAGTTTACGTGACATTTTAATATTATCGTGTAATACTTTATTGGACGGATAAGTTTTATCCAAGCATTGAAAAATCGGCCCTTATACAAATAATAAAACAGTGTCTGTAAATTGTAGCATTTCCTGCTGAAAGTAAAAATTTAAAGATCTGGAATGTTCTGCGAGCCCCGTTTACACTATAACATAGGAAAGACAACAGAGACTCACAAACTTTCGCATTTATAATAATATTAAATGTTTGGACTTTTGCTTTAATTGCGGCCAGAGATTCGATTGTGTATCCGGGTTCTGCATTAATAGACTGATACCATTCCTTGATAGTACGTACGTGAGCCAAACATGTATCGAACTTTTGCCTTACAAATTGATATGCCTTTGGCGAATAGAATTAATGGAATGTTACAACAAAACTTCTTAAGTCTGCAAAATATTTAACACTCGTAGTTTCTTTACCAGATTTCAATTTTAGTTTGAATCTGCCTATCAAATCTTGAGTTCAGATTTTCATATTTTCTAGATATTCAGATTTTCTAGTACACATGCTTGATCCCCACTGATAAATCTCTTATCCTCTAAATTTTTAACCAGATCTATTAGTTTTTTAATCTTATTACGGTACCGAATAGTTTTACATAGTAATTGTTTTATTTTTAACCGTTGTTCTCTTATCACGCGATTCTTTTGCAGAATTACATCACGAAGTTTTCTTTTTCTTGGAGAGTCTGTTAATGCAGGTTCAAGTTCAGATGCTCTCGACTGCTGGTCGTCTGCGGACTAAATATTTAATTATTTCCCATTAATTATATTAAATTTTTATATCTTAGCATAACATATACATTAATTTAAAACTAACAAATGCTTAAGAAATATAACAGGCCGTTGATTGCAATGTTTTTTTTTTTTTTTTTACGCTGCAATAGGGAAGCGCTTGGCCACGATCTCGCCTGATGGTAAGCTGAGATGTGGATAAGATGATAATGTATCTTTGACTTTAGATTCCGATGTCTGTTGCTGATTATTGTGGACTAAAATAGTTGATATTGTATTTATTTGTTACAAATGTTCATTCACAAACTAATTTAATTCTAAAAGTCAGCAAAGAATAAACAATGTTGATGCATGATGATTAGCAGACCGCAGATATCATTATAATATAAAATTATGACTTATAGCTTACGGCATTGAACAATTTCCATACGTCAACTGTAGGTATAGCTGTTTTTATTAATGTACGTCTTTTTGTTGTGACATTGAAATCATCTTCTTTGAAATGTTTTGAACATATCCTACTATAGCCTGTAGGGAACCAATTTCTTTTCCCAGTCGCGGATATCCATTTGTCCTTAATGTCAGGACATTGTGGAAATCTACAAAGAATATAGTTCATAATATAAATACATTAAATAGTTTTGTCAACCTAAACGAAGAATGTCCTTTACATTATGGCATTATTGTATATTTAAATAATGTGATTCTGTATCGACAGTAGAATTCTCCAAAAATGTCAGTTATATAACTTTTTTAATTAAGTACATCGAAGATTTCAAATTAAAATATATTTCAATTTTTCCATCAGTCGTCATAGGACTTATATTGAAATAAATAAATATCAAGTTAACTATGTACTAATTAATTATAAATTATATTTTAACATCGTTTTACGCAAAAAAAAAATTAACACATCACATCACTAGCTTACGACTATTTACTCTTTATCGTTTATATTATGCTAGGCGTCCATTAGAGACGGATCGGGGCGGGTCGCATCGCAACGGGCCGTCTCTAATGGACGCGCTGTTTGCTCCTGCGTCCACCTGTACGGGGCGCGGCGGACCGCCTAGGCGGATTTTATCTAACAGACGCTCGCCGCACAAATCCGCCTGCCTGCGTCCACTAGACGGGTCGGGGCGGGCCGGGCCGCAGCGCACCGCCGGCAGAAATCCGCCTGCGAAGCGATATCCGCCAATGCGTTGCTGCGGCCCGCCTCGACCCGATCCGTCGCTAATGGACGATGTTTCATACAAAACATAGGCCGGCGTATTTTTGCGTTGCGATGCGGCCCGGCCCGATCCGCCTAGTGGACGCCTAGCATTACAATGCAGTATTGCTTCTTGTAATTGTCATTTGATAACATCTGGCAGGTATAACAACCGACCTGTCAGATCACAGATGTTGTCTGTTGACATTTGACAATAGTAAACGGTCGACTGTGTTATTCGTATTACTTGTAAATATTGTTTAATTTTAAGGAAAAACGGCAATATTTATAAACAAAAATACTTACCGGTGAAATGTTATTCCTTTATTAGTATAATTACAATTTATGGAAGCATTTCCGCACTGGGAAATGCTGCAACACACCATGTTTACAGTTTACTCACGCACGTGTCAGGAACAACTGAACAGCGACGAACGCACTGTTGGCAAGTGGGTGGCATGGAAGTCACCTGTGGGGCGACAATGTCACGCGCACTTACGACTTCTAGCTAAGCCCCTGGGAGTTGCCATTTGCTAAAAAGAAGAAGAAGAAGAAGCTAAGCCCCTGCGATGAAATTATGACGTAAGCACTGTTGAAGCGATGGGGCTGTTACCTATTTGATATTTAACCGACTTCAAAATTAAAGGAGGAGGTTGTCAATTCAGCCGGTATATTTTGTTTGTTTTTTAATTTAATAATTAGTAATTTCGAGATTGAAACTCGTAAAGGTAAGTACATTAATGGTGTCCTTTTCTGTACCTAAGATATTAATTTACAAGAAGAAATAATCCGAATGTATACACACACCACAAGGTTTAAATACGATTTTATCAGTATATTTGTAGGTATTTGTTTTTCTAAATAACTGCTAGTAATGGACGTAGAACGCTATATTTTAATGTACCAATTGTTTAAGCTCGATATTTGTAGGTACTTATATTCAATAATTATTTTTATCCATTGCTTATTTACAATAAAATTTATATTATGTAAACTGAATTATTTTTAAAACGAAAAATTAAACCAAATTCGTAAAAAAAAGCAAAGATAAATTAATATAATTATTTTTAATTCCTTTTTGTTAATTGAGGATGAAAAAAGAAAACAATTATCAGGCTAGTGCTTGACAAAGCGATGAAGTCACGATTATCGATAAAAATATACCTTTTATGTATTTACTATTTATACATATACAAATCATATTATGAAGAGAAAACATCATCATACAATTATTTAACCAAGAAACTGTTTTATATTACCGTATATATACCTAAATTAAAACAACAATTTTAGGTTTGAATTTTTTTAGAATGAAAAAATGAACATAGTCGAGTTGACTATCTGTAGCTAACATTTTGATTAAAAATATTTCAGTATAGGTAATTTGAACTCGTGCTTTCATATCTACAGAAAATAAAAATTAGCCTTGTTTTAATTTGTCATCACGTCAGGGATTTATATGTATATTTATTGAAAGGCTTATAAACAATCGATATTTACTTAATATGAAGTGTATAGTGTACATCACTTTTACTTACACATCGAAAATATTACCAACACATACAAACTTTTTTCTATAAAATGTATCTTTGTTTTTCAAAATATGTGGATGTGTCACCCGCTACTATCGATCCCCCTCAATACCCTCAAGATTGTCGTAAACACGCTTGCTAGTGTGCGTGAGCCATTTCAAACGTTTTGTATGAAGTTTCCTTACTGTATATATCTGTATATTGTGCTTCTAGTGCCTTGTTATTTAGATTTCTATGATCTCATGATACTGATAACTACTTTGAATAGTATCAGACTTCTGAATATTTCTTTTATTTTTTAGTAAAAATACATAATATCTGATTGTATCTTATATTACAGTTAACTTCTTATTGATAATTTCAAGAAAATATTAAAGCCTTACTTACCAAAAGAAAATAAAACACACAACTGAATGCCAGTAAAAATAAATTTAATTTATTAATATCTATTAGAATACACATTTAATCTAAATTACATACAATAGAATGGGTTTTTTCTACAACAAATAAAACATATTTAAGCTCATGGTATTGAAATAAAATTATTATTTGCTTCTCTAGATTACAATAAGGTACTAATAATTATAGCCTTATTTGAAGAAATTACAGAAATTTAAGTTCTTACATTGAATCTTAGTAATTATCAAGATAAAGTCAAGTTTACAGTTTAATTAATAAGGTAAGTAATTATGTACCATTGAAGATATCAATTATCACTAATCATATGAACTACTAGCTTCCGCCCGCTTCTTCGCCCGTGTGGTGTTTTGATAAAAGGTAGCCTATGTTCTTTCTCAGGGTCTAAAGATTGTCTGTGCCAAATTTCATCAAAATCGGCTGAGAGGTTAACGCGGGAAAGCGTAACAGACAGACAGACAGAGTTACTTTCGCATAATTATAATATTAGTAGGGATGATGTAGGTAGTTTTATGGAATTCTTATAAATAGTTTCTTTTGATATGATTAGAATACAAACAGAAAACCTAAGTAGTTCTCTTTCTACAACCAAAAAGTACTACTCACAACCCGAATTTTCTTAAAGAATCTCATCAATGTTGCAAGTAAAATACCGACTAGGTACAAATAAAAATCATGTTTTTAAAAAAGCAAATTGAACACTTTAATGTTTTAGACATTATCGAATAATAGTGAGATATCATTTTATTTCTACATTTTAGTAGATTATTACAAATTGTAGTTTAACAAAGACAATAGAACACTCGTGTATATTTTTTTATCTATGAATGTAATAAAGTTGCAAGAGTGTAGTGTTTTACAATAAAGCCAGTGTGCAACAAACATTAATTTTAAGTGCACTAAAAATGAGAACAAATTTCCACACAAAACAATTATAGTGAAGTAAACAATAAAATTCATATAAATATAAAATGAACAATATAAATGCAACATAGAAAGTCGTGGACGGAAAGCAAAATCACAATAAACTCATAAAATACCAATTATAAATATTTTTAAACAATTTCTTATTTTGTTAATAGACTTTACGCAGTGCATTCAAAAGTTAAGTTTAAATTTGTAAATATAAATTTTGAATAGTCATAAAATGAAGAATATTATAGTATATATATGTGGCAGCCTGCTAGCTTAGTCAGCCGTTCAATTTATAGCCTAGCCTCTTTATTAAACGGTGCCGTTCAAGTAACGACCGAGAAATTACACTGTCATATTCAACACGAAAATTCCTAGTATTTATACAATTAAACATGTAATATTAAAAATATAAGAAAATATCTGGATTGAAGTACAACATATACAGTGCATTGGGGTATTTGCAAATATATTGTTATTTCGAAAATTGTGAATACCGAAATAACTTCAGAGGAACGTTTGATTGTATGTATTGTATTGGTACAGCATGAAAATATAGTTGTTTGATAATAGCAGCATTCAGAAATGTTACTACATACAATCATAATCTATGTGTTAATAATTATACAATATTAGAGTTACCCCAAAGCACCTTAAAATGTTTTTACACACTTTAGAATAGAAATAAAATTATAACGTATTTTTATATTTTTCTTATGGAAATGGACTTTTTTCTTTGGTTTTTACGTCTATTGTAGGTACTATTGCAAAATAGTATAATTTAGTATATTGTTTCAGTGTGAGCCTTCTTTTTGCGCTCAAAAAGAACACACTATAACAAAAAATTGCCGTAGCAAATGAAGTTTCAAAATTTTATGATGTAGTTTCTATACAAAAAAGAAATGGCAAGTGAAAAAATAACGATATGTACATATTTAAGTAAATAAACTAATAAGTCATATACATACTCTTATAAAATCGCAAGAATTATCAAATATATTAATAAACAAATTAAAAGTTATATATTTTGGTAAGTTATACAAATTTAAGTAAGTTGAATTAAATTATAATATATAATAAGATATAAAAGAGCTAATAGTATTATGAAGCTAAAATATAATTTTACGAACAAAAACTAATTTGAATACTGAGATCAATAGCGTCTATTTCTACATTATGCAAATTAATACATACCGATATTTATTTGGCGTTTAGGAGCCTTTAGAATATATATAGGTCTTACATTTATGTATTTTGTTTTTAAATCATGCATGACCTTGTGCATGACAATTATAATTTTTTACAGGCGTTTATCTTCTTTTTGGCGGGAATTGAAGTGTCATTTTTGTTTATGTTGCCAGGTATCTACGATTAACAGTTGCAATGTAAAAGTATTTTGTTTAATAAAATAATGCTGTAGGTTTAACATTTATCACAAAATTAAGTACTAATTATTTACAATCGCCGTAAAATTAAATAAATAAACTGTTAAGTCATATTAACAATAATTAAAATTATAGTTATTTCTTATACCCATTGGCAAATAGGGCCATCGAATATTATACTAAAAAATTCCGATTACTTGGAAACGCACAATTCATAGTATTTTTACATACAATTTATGTATTTATACCACACCTGCTAAAAATATTAAAGGAAAGAAAGCAGTATTTGACTTATTTTATATATTCCGTGAAAGACAGTGAAAGACCTCATTTTAATGGATTTTAAATGAATCGCCAATATATTTATTTTAGAAATGAGAATATTATTTAAGCGACAGGATTTAAATGCTATTTAAGAATTTTGCTTAATTCCAGTATACCTTACCATCTTTATTCAATAAAGATCGATAAAGGTTACTTTTTAAATATTCACTTAATTGTTATATCAATTACGTTATTGAAAACTTAACAATCACACTATCTTTTTCTAATAAGTGCGTTGTAAATAGAAAGAGACAAATGTAAATATAGATTCCAATAAAAATTAGCAGTTGGGGCTTATTCAGGTACTTTACTATGAACGATTTTGGCAATTTCCCATTAAAATTCAATTTTGGATTACAGACGACATACATGCGCTTCTTTTACAACGCAATACGCCGCCATTGCAGAAAAAATGTCGGAAAAAGAGCGCGGACTTTCTAGTCCTAAATACAGTCACAATAAGACAACAATAATTGTAAAAGCTACAATAATTAATGTACTAAATTATTTACACAACACGAAATAACTGAATAACTTTGAAGATAAGTGTTATCTTAATCTTAAGGCTAAATTGTCACAAATGTCACATTACACATAGTGTCTGAGTTTGTTTCTATAACTTGGTGTGTTTCACTGTGTCAGTCCAATAGTTCTGTATGGTCATGGCTTCTAGAGAATTCAGGAACGAGTCGTTGTCCAGGCTGTACATTTCCTCTGAATTGTCCTGGAAAGTAAAATTTAAGTGGTAAATGTTCTGGTTATTAAAACTTAAAGATATTTAAAAAATAGGGTCATTTGTTATATAGGGTATTTGTTACATAGGGTCATTAATAAAATTCCCAGATGAATGGGAAATAGCTAACAGTTTAAAATTGATATTGTTTTCATTTAAGTTAAAATATTCAGATTAGATTTCTTTAAGAGACTAATTAACAAATATAGAAATTAATTAATAAACAAATATAGTGCTGCATAGCTAAAGGACTATTTTCTTCCGCCTTCAAACTATTTATTGAGTACCTACACAACTTAAGTGCAGTGCATTCAACCAATAAATCATCAATCTGCACGCTATCAATATTATTAATTGGTTTATAAACAAAGTTACTTACTCTTATAGTGCTATCATCTAGATATCCACTCGAGTCAGGGTTAGAACATTTATCGTTCAACGTCTGAGGTTTGTTCAGATACCGTCTCCTGTATAGAATGAACGCAGTGCTCCCAGCCAATGCCGTTAAGACCAGAGCGGCAAACGATATGCCAGCTATCGCTCCCGTATCCATGCCACCTTCGCCGGGATCTATAACCCTTCTAGAAGATTCTATATTCGGCGGTATCCTCGTCTGCAAGAACGCCGTTTCCAAGGACAACGGCTTTTCAGTCACTATCCGACTCTCCAACAATCCCTCTAAAGCGATACCATCTTTAATATAGTCTGGTCTTGTCAAATTCCGCTTTTTGGATGGAAATGTCGCGTTCTGCGCTTCTGTCACGTTCGTGAATATTCCTGCAGTTGTGTTTACACTGGGATTGATTTCAAACGTTGTGTTGTCTGTGATGTTCACTGGAGTCCACTGTATTTGGACGGCGTCTGTTGTCGAAGACACATTTGGCGCGACAGAACTTTTTGGTATTTCCTTTTGAGTTACGTTCTCTGGCGGTTTTGTAGTAGTTAGTTGTGGTGTTTTCGTGAAATACATAGCTCTAGGCTGTCTTTCAGCATAACGTTCAGTTTCAAGGCTCGATACTTGCTCTAATTCTTCTGACTGAGGCGCAGCAAGGGTTCTTCCGGTTCCCGCTGAAATGATAAGATAGACATAATTAGTCATTAAGCATCAACCTCTTTAAAAATCCCAAGGTAAAGATAACATAACTGGCAGTAAATGAGTTGTATTTACTGCGGTATTTACGTAAAAATTTTAACGACATTAATGATCAATTCCATTTATAACGTTAAATTTACCTACAAGACTATAATTTAGGACGTGAACCGCCCTTAAAGTGCCTTTGAATACCCTCCCACACATTTTATAGGCTCAGGGATTACAGTATTTGAATATTCAGAACGTCATAACGACAATATATTAGAAATACAAGTCAAAATGTCACGGTTAAAGTTGAGAAGGGTATCATATATTTTATGAAAATGTCCTTGCAAGCCTTTCGAGACAACGGTTCATTGAAAAAGTTTTTGTAGTTTCTCTATAGAATGAATAGACTTTTTTTTACTATAGAGTCATTGAGTAAGCAAAAATATTACTAAGACGTGACGAGGTACCTACGTTGTAAAAAAAAAAGACGGGTTGCACTCCGGGAGTGCCGGCAGAAGTGAAAACTTGATTATTAACGTTGAGCATGTTTGATATCCATACGTCTTACCCTTTTTCGATCAGGTCACGTGTCCTGACGCGAGTTTAAGATTTTATACCCAACGCCGCTAAAGAAGTTGTCACTTCAAAAATAAAATTGGTTGTCTGTAAAGTCGGTTTACTGACGATAGTTGAACGTGACAACGTCCGATTGTGCTTCTTTGTCGCTCGTTCCGCGCTCTCGCTTGCACTTCAAGCCTTACATGGAACGCCTCAGAGCGAGGTAACGCCGCATGAGTCATGTTTTTTCGTGCGTGCAGCCGGCTCTATCGAATTATAAGACGTTGTCACGTCAATTAATAAAAAATTGCGCGTTCCAAATATCCATGTTTCCAATAGATATATTATGTACCCAGCGACATCATAAGTATGGTGCAGAAAACAAAACTAAATTCAATTATTTGCATACCACGGTCAATGTCCTTCGTATAGGAATTTCATATTCATACCAATATAACATATCTGTCAAAATCACTCACGGTATACATCTGTTGCTGTTAATGAAAACGATTTTAAAATCACAAAATCATATCTATTATCTTAACTGCCGTAATATCACTTGAACTAATTTTGGAGAACACAGTGAACAATTGAAATCAGTGTTAAACCTCCGTTTTGTGGCTGAAACTCGAAGATTTCTTACACGCTTTCGCCGATACTAATGTTATTGAAGGTAGGCGAATAATAAATTATAATTTGAAAACTGAACGAGCTTCACTATCTGTCACTTCCATATGGCATATGTCATTCCTGAATGACATTTTTGCAAAGACAACGGAGACGTAGTGTTGCCATATAAAGAAATTTTGCCTAACTTTCTGCTAAATTAATCTCTGCCTCCGAGCAATTATTAGTCATTGTTTTTATCTACAAATTTGGATAAGTAAACCATGGGCCTGCAATGTGAAGCCTGCAACAACAACATAAGCGTCACCCAACGTCGTATAAAATGCACAACATGCTCAAAATCATTCCACTCTGAATGTGTAGACTTTGGTGATACTACATCCCTCTCACGCAATCAGTGGAAGTGCCCTTCTTGTGCAGTAGCCCAGCGAAAGGTGGGTGACAATAGCGACACGCCCGTTCGTAGCATTAAAGCTGCAACTCAAACAAATTTGAACCTGCCGGCTATGCACTCAAAAGCTAAGGATAAAGCCATACCTACAACGGAAAACTCTGGAACGATTCCCTCTCAAATAACACCTGACATGATGCCTCACTTGGAACAATTACTTGACATCAAACTGAAAAGTATTAAAGAGGAAATAGTGGCGGAAATTAAAAGCACCATCCTTCACCAGATAAAAGATGAAATAAAGGCTGTGTCATCACAAGTAAAAAATATCGAAAATTCCTATCAGATTCTTCAAAATGAACATTGCGACCTAAAACAAGAAATTATTAAAATGAGGGCTGACATCACTGAAAGGGACAATCAGATTACGGAACTCCATAACTCGCTAAACAAGCAGCAACAGTGGTGTCGTCAATCGAATATTGAAGTCATTGGGTTGCCAGAACTATCGAACGAAAACCCTAAATTGTTAATTACAGAAATTGCTAATCACGCTGGAGTTAAATTGTCTACGGAAGATGTAGAATTTGCCCACAGAGTTCAACCGTTCAAAAGCATTCCCAATCGCCCTAGATCACTTGTCATCAAATTAAAGGACCGTAACATAAAAGACAGGATTCTATCAGGCTTACGGAAAACTAAGGGTATTACAACGAAGGATATTGGTTTTGCCGGCAAGTCAACCAGGTTCTACGTCTTCGATCACTTGACCCCCAATAACAAAGTCCTTCTAAAAGAAACTAAGGATATTGCTGCAAAAAAGTCTTACAAATTTGTCTGGGTGAGGAACTGCCATATTTTTTTAAGAAAAAACGAGGAATCACCAGCTTTATCTATAGCGTCAAAAAAGGACTTGTCGAAAATTGCTTAGAATTTACTTTTGCTATTTTTTGTTCTAGTGTATTAACCTCTACGTATAATTTAAATGTTGTTTTTTCTTGTTTTTTGAATATGCATTGTAATCAAACTCACACTTTACTCATTACACTATACATCATAATTACACTTGATGTATATGGGATAGGATTATATTATGTATTGCGATATTTCTGAATTTTATAGTACAATATATCAATGGCTAATGCACCAAATGTATTTTACCAAAATGTTCGTGGTCTGCGTACGAAGATTGAGGACTTTAAATTGAATGTTCTATCTCATGATTATGACGTCATTGTTGCAATCGAAACCTGGCTAACTGACAGTTTCTATAATGGAGAGTTATGTGATGATCGCTATGACATTTTTAGATATGATCGTGACCTGAATCTTTCTGGCAAAAAAACTGGAGGTGGCGTTATGATCTGCTGTAAAAAATCTATGTTCGCTCAAGAAAAGTCTGTAAAGTCTACCGACGATTGTGAATCGCTATGGATTACTATACCCTCAAACATTTTGGGATCTGAAAATCGTCGATGCCTTCATATTGGTGCCGTTTACATACCTCCCGATAAAAACCAAGCTAGAACTGTCGCGGCTTTCACCTCATTACTCTCCAACTTCTTACTTGATAACCCGAATGATAATGTATTATTACTTGGAGATTTTAACTTTCCGCATGTAAAGTGGTCCGAACACGGTTGTACTCAATTGAAAAGGGGTTCAGTAGACTTACAAATGGCTTGTAGCGATTTTTTAGACTTATGTAACCTATCCGGACTGGAACAGTTTAATTTTTTTACCAATGTCGCGCACAATACTCTTGATTTTGCAATTTTCAAGTCGAGGTCCTTAGAGCTTCACAACCACTCGTACCTGAGGACTCATATCATCCGTGCTTAGAAATCGACACTAAAGATTTAACCTTAAAATGCATGAAGAAAGCCTGCAAGCCGCGGTACAACTTCCATCGGTCTAATTTTACTGTGATAAACGATAATTTGTCTAAAACTGACTGGTCTAAAATTTTGGTTGGTAATAATATAAACGAAATAGTAGATGTATTTTATCAGAGACTTTATGCTCAAATCACCCTTTTTACACCTAAGACCAAGGGAAAAACAGCACTTAAATTCCCTAACTGGTACAGTAAGCCACTTATTCATGTTGTGCGGGATAAATTAAAGGCTCACAAAAAATGGAAACAGTACGGGAACCCTTTAGATTTTGATGAATTTTGTTTGCTTCGTTCTAGGCAAAAAATGTTGCAAAAGAAATGCTACAAACATTATGTAGACCGCATGCAAGAGTATATTCGTAAAGACCCAAAAAGCTTCTGGACGCACATAAAATCACTTAGACAGAATAATAAAGGTTACCCCAATACTATGACCTATATGAATAGCAGCTACAACAACGCGACTGAAGTATGTTCTGCTTTTAGCCAGCATTTCGAAAGCGTTTTTAAAAACCCTGCTAACTCATATGAAAATTACCTCCTTCCATCGTCTTGCTTGAACAATGAATTGATTTCTCAAATTAAAATAGACGCAACTGAAATTAAACATATTTTAAAAAATCTCAAAACAAATAAAGGCGCTGGTAGTGATGGAATACCCCCAGTGTTCTTAAAAAAATGTGCTGATTCTTTATGCTTTCCCTTGTCTATTATTTTTAATTTGTCTGTCAACCGGTATGGAGAGTTTCCTGCCAAGTGGAAAGAAGCACTTATAGTTCCAATACATAAGAGTGGACCAAGAAACCAGATTGTAAACTACAGGCCCATATCTATCCTGAATTCGTTAGGTAAAATTTTCGAGATCGTTACTCATAAACGCATCTCACCACTTGTCTATAAATTTATACCACCTCAGCAGCATGGCTTTATGAAAAAACGTTCCACTGTCACTAACTTATCCGTTTTAATTAATTATACTTTTGATGAAATGAACAATGGACGGCAAGTAGACGTAATCTACACGGACTTTGAAAAAGCTTTCGATCGTGTCGATCACATTATTCTTCAAAATAAACTTTACGCACTTGGTATAAGAGGTGACCTACACAGATGGATTTGTTCTTACATAGTAAACAGAACACAGGCGGTAGTTTTGGGTTCTGCTAGGAGTGACTTTGTGGGCATAGTATCTGGGGTACCCCAAGGATCTATTCTCGGGCCATTGCTGTACAATGCCTACTTATTTGACATATTTACCTGCATACAACACGTGCGCTACTTAATGTACGCTGATGATAAAAAAATTTACTACGGAATTGAATCCGTCGAACACTGCCGCCTAATTCAAAGTGACTTAGATAGACTGGCAGCATATTATATTAAGAATCGTATAAGTGTAAATGTTAATAAATGCCAAAAAATCACTTTTAGTAGGAAAAAATATCCAATAAACTTTGAATATAAAATAAACGATGTTTTGATAAAAGAAGTGAACTGTGTACGTGATCTAGGCGTATCGCTAGATTCAAAATTGATTATGTCGGAACATATTGACATCATTGTAAATAAAGCCTATAAACAACTTGGTTTCATAAAGCGATCATGTAAAGATTTTAACAGCATAAATTGTATAAAATCTCTATATTCGGCCTATATTCGAAGCATACTCGACTACGCGTCGAGTATTTGGTCTCCCAGCTACGCCGTATACATAGATAGAATAGAATCAATACAAAAAAGGTTTCTCAGGTTTTTAAGCTTTAAAAACTTTACTTATTTTGACAGCTATGATGAAGCTTGTGTCCGCTACGAAATAGAACCGCTAGAAATACGACGTAAACGAAGTGATCTAATGTTGCTTCACGCATTATGGAATAACCACATTGACTGCTCAGAATTGCTTGAATCGATGCAATTGAATGTACCCGGTTTTCGTACGCGTCAGACTAACTTATTTTACATCCCTAAAGTTAATACTAATTATGCACGAAACGGTGTGTTAAATCGCATTATGCGTGTATACAACGCAGAGTACACAAGTGCTGACATTTTCCTACTCTCTAAACAACGCTTTGCTAATGAAATATCTAAAATAAATGGTTTTTTAAACAAACACTAGCACACACGCACACACCTACACGCACGCACACACACACACACACACACTCACACACACTCACACACACATACTCTCACACACACACACTCATTATGTTATGTTTTTTATTAATATTATTGTTACTAGTTTATAGTCTATTCTTGAGAATGATATTATTATGTTGTAATCCTTATTGGCAATTTGTTCAGTTTAATCAGCAAAATAGTGAAGTCTTTGTTAAGCTGTTGGATTACCAAAATAAATAAATAAATAAATAAATAAATAAATAAACATTCAGCTGATGATTCAGCAATTACATTAGTTTCGCAGGAGGCTAGCGAATAAAAATTCATGAAGCGTGCCAAATTAGCGCTCATGCGGGTAGTTCAATGTTTATCGTGTATATCATTCAATTGTATCTAATTCGTAATAACTTTAAACGCGTGAGAAATATTTATATTTGGTCAAATGTTACGCATTAATGGCTATAGAACTTCCTGTATTCGTCTAAAGTTGCTTCTTAGAATTACTTTTATCTTCGAATATAATAGAGTTAAATATAATAGATAGCTAGACTCAGTATTTTTTTGTTATCAACGTTTGCATGGCATAAACTTTTGGTACGCACGAAGTGATGAATATAATATTGAAATTGACAGATTGGCACAGGGATCAGTGACCCCGTCTATTGTGTCGTAGGCACGAATTATTATCGGAAATATATTGTGATTTAATAAAGCTTTCCTGTATTTTGTTTATTTATGAAGAGTCGATGGATTATGAAATTTCTGGAAATGGTTTTGTGTTAATATAAATTTACGGTAAACTAAGCTCCATCCGGGTAGTTTTTTAGTATTTCTAAATTTTATCAGTTATTCTCCAAGTCCCAGCGGAGAAGAATACAACATACCAAAATCATTAAAATCGAGCCGTTCTTGAGCTCTGAGTAGTGTAATTAACACGACTTTCTTATAAATACATATGTATATAAACTATATTATGTAGTTAGTAACGTTTAGCCTTTATATTATTATATCAGAAAATACAACAACAGCAGCAGCTATTCGGTTACGTATTTCCTTCGAATAAGTTGACATAGTATATCATTATTGAGGCTTTCAACGATGATATTGAGACAACCTTGCTGACTTCCCGTACCACAAACCGGGTCGATTTTGTCGAATATTTTGAATGCATCTTAAAAATAGCCTCTGTATCATCAATCATCATCATCAATACTCAATACATATAATAAAATTGTAGAAAAGTAGTGTCTGTACAATTGAAATATGTAAAAAAAAATTAGCAGGTGTTATTATTTAATCGTGCCTGAATCCAAAACTGTTGTTAAAAAAATTTTTGTCTGTTTGTCTGTTTGTCTGTATGTTTGAACACGCTAATCTCAGAAACGGCTTATCCGATTTAGATGCGGTTTTCAAAAATATATTGTGGTAAGCTTCATTTAACATTTAGTGTTTATTTCATGTTAATCGGTTTATAAATAAAAAAGTTATGACCATTTAAGTAATCACGGCGAACATTTGCTAAGGCATTCTGTACAGTGTAGGTACGATAAAAACACATAAATTTTATTACGTAAGTTATACGCTACAGTTATTCCTTGACAAGTCCAGATTGTCATATCGAAAGTCCCCAAGGGGGGGGCGAGGTAAGCTGAGGGTGCAGTAGGGGGGGAGGAGTTCAAAGGACCTTTATTTAGATTTTTGCTCAGCCTAAAACCTGCACAAATTGCTAAGTCTAAAACCTGCACAAATTGCATTATAGTTACTGCTAGGTAAATTTTCACTTATAATACCACAAGAGCTTCAAAATTATCGGGTATTTTCCGATAGGTTCGTTGCAAACAAATGAAGGAGTCAAGTTTTTAGTCAAGGTTAAAAAATCACGAGCGCGAAGCGCGAGTGATTTTTCCTGAAAAACTTGACAACTTTATTTGTTTGCAGGGAACCTTGAGGGAAATGCCAGATAATTTTGAAGCTCGTGTGGTATTCGGGAGATTATTTTTCCGTCCCAAATGTCGGCCAATAATTTCACAATTGAATTGAACCTGTCAGTTTGACGTCAACGACCAGAGAAAATTTTCAAAAAATTATCAGTATAATACCATGTAGGTTGTACCACGTGACGTCGAATGGTGCAATTCTATTGGTCGATATTTGGGTCGGAAAAATAATCTACATAAAATTTCCTTTAAATTATGTCGTAGGTATTATATTTTTAACCCCCGACTCAAAAAGAGGGGACGTGTTATGACCGCTATGTGTGTTTGTGTGTCTGTCTGTGCCACCGTTGCCCGCTAACGAGTAATAAGAATTAGATGCGGTATTTGTGAGGGGGAATATTTTCCGATGCTGGTTCTTAGATATAGTTTATCAAAATCTGTTCATCCATTTATTATTTAAAGGGGTAAAAGTGGGAATGAAAAAAACGAATGTTGTATTTTATACCTAAGTGACAAATCAAATGAAAGTACACGACCTGTCAGAACAATTAGTCAAATTTATCAAAATCGGTTTATCCATTTATTTGATATAGGGGTAAAAATGAGAATTAATAAAGTTAATTTTTAGAAAAAAAACAAAAACCGACTTCAAGACTATACCTACCTATATGTACAAATTTAAACTGAAAAGTAGAAAATAATATTAAATAATAATAATGATATTAATTTTTTATTTTAATTACTTTAAACATTCAACGAAAAGGTTTCCTAAGTTATTTTTGAAGTCGGTGCCGCCCAAGAACAGTTTTATTGTTGCAAAGGCAGCAACAAATGGAATGCACGGCGGCGCGACGCGGCTGCGCGTGAGGGCCACAGAGCAAGTATGGTGAGGGCAGACTGTAATAAGTATATAGTCTATGGGGCAGACGTCGTTGACGGTTGTGTCTCTATGCATAAAAATTTTGATGCGCTTCTTTGCAATTTATAAGTAAGCTTACGTGCGATTTTCTGTTCTCTAGTAAAAGTTAAGGTAATTAATATAATAAATAGTGTAATTAATTATTAGGTTATTTTTTTATTAAGGATATTTATGCTATTGCATAGCTTCTATCGCGGGCCTTGAGCGCGGGGACCGAATCCAGAAATTCCGTAACGAAAAAACCTCACGCTCCCCCCTCCGACGGGCGTGGAGGTGTGGCATGAAGGCATAGCATGCAATAGCTTTACCGCGGCAGTCCCCGAGTGCCACACGTCTTTTTTTTGTTTTGGTTGGCACCGACTTCAAAAATAACTTAGGAAACCTTTTCGTTGAATGTTTAAAGTAATTAAAATAAAAAATTAATATCATTATTATTATTTAATATTATTTTCTACTTTTCAGTTTAAATTTGTACATATAGGTAGGTATAGTCTTGAAGTCGGTTTTTGTTTTTTTTCTAAAAATTAACTTTATTTTTAATTTTTAAGTGGAAAGTTAGTGTATTTTGTTTGTATATAATATGGATAGGCCTACTAAACGCGCTTCTCAAATGAGAAAGCGTCGTTTGGAAGAAAGTAGGGACGAGAGGGAAGATCGTCTAAAGAAGAGTAGGGAAAGATTTGCAATAAAAATTGCAAATGAGAGTGATGAGCAGCGGGCGTATAGACTTTCGCATACTCAAACTTATCAAGGCTTAATGAAAGTCCAAAAAGTCATGCTCAACGACTCAGTTTGATTCACGAGCGTTTATCAAACGAAAGCGAAGAGCAACGTTCTCATCGCCTTGGTTTGATTCACGAGCGTTTGTCAAATGAATCTATCGAATCCAGATCGGCTCGATTAGATGCTATGCGACAAGCTAGTCGCAACCGCAGGAATGTTTTCGAACAATCTATATGATCAAACATACAAAAAGAAAACATACTGTCGAATCAAAAACCCTCCTTTTTTGATGTTGGTTAAAAATCGACTAGCATGAAGCTCCTAGTCGAGACGAATCAAATGAGCACAAACACGGCGGAATTGCTTTATTTTATTACAGAGTTCCCATGGCTATTTACCGTCTCCATCATCAGACCCTGAATACCACATAGGATCGGAGTACTTATTAATTAGACTCAAACACATTCAAATTCGATGGTATTACATAATTTTGTTACAGAGATCCCATACTCCTAAACCATTCATCATCAGCTTCATCATCAGCTCAGCAACATCAGATGGTGACCATTAGATGCAAAAATCTACATAGATTAAGATAATTTCTGATAAACAGTGTATATGCCTACAAAATTTGAGGGTTTGCCTCGATTTCCCCAGGATCCCATCATCAGATCCTGACCTGGTGACAATGGGACCACCTCTGACGTATGACCTACCAAATAAAAAAAGAATTATTCAAATCGGTTTATAATTGCCGGAGTAATCGCGTAACAAATATACAAAAAAAAAAATACTGTCGAATTGAGAACCTCCTCCTTTTATCAAATTTACCCAAGTGACATATCTAATGAAAGGCATGACGTGTAAAGTACAATTAGGTTTATTTTATCAAAATTGGTTCATCCATTTATTGGATATAGGTATAAAAGTGTGAATAAAAAAATGCCTTTTGTCAAATATACATAAGTGACATATCAAATGAAAGGGCATGACGTGTGAAGTATAATCAGGCATATTTAATCAAAATCGGTTCATCCATTTATTATATATAGTGTTAGACGTAACTTTTGATTTAATATTTTTGTGGATGAATAGTTGTCAATGTAGTTGTCATTATTTCATGTCTGAACATGCTTAGCTGTCGAATACTATAAAAAGCCGCTTTCCTTTGACTCGTGGTGCATTCGGACGAATCGTGCCTAGGGGCTCGGACGTTGATTATACGACGTTCGACCCAACTACCCTCACTTTGCTAATAGTGGTTGACTTGCTGCGATTTGTTATCAACTACCTACATCAATTAGGTAGCTGTGTAGAATCGCAGTACATTCTTATTACATTCAAACCAATATTTAACCCGGCCTCGCGTGTTATTTCTTACATCAGAAGTGGGATAGAATTCAAGCCCATACTTTTTAAATGTGTTTAAGTTTACGTAGTTTTGTAACGGCATACAGGCGTTTGTGTTTTTTCGTGCGTTGTGTAAAGTAAAAGTTTGTTACGTGGATTATTGTAACGGGAATGTAGTTCATCAAAGGAATTGTGTGTGCTATCTGGGTTGCGGTCCAGGGTAGTTGAGTCTCTTTGTGATAAGCGATCCTCGATGCCTATGTCACAAATGAGTTGGTGTTGTTCCCATGATACGCTAACGAAGTGCCTCTGTCATGTGGAGTGATTGGTGTTCTGTAAGATCAGTGTGGCCGAGGCAGTGTGTTTTTGAAATCCCGAGATGAACTACCGTAGTATTGTAGTACGAGAAAAGGCGTACGAGGACGTACGATTGTCAGTATGGCCGTGTTAGACATAACTTTTGATTTAAATTTTTTGTGGATGAATAGTTGTCAATGTAGTTGTCATTATTTCATGTCTGAACATGCTTAGCTGTCGAATACTATAAAAAGCCGCTTTTCTTTGACTCGTGGCGCATTCGTAGGAATCGTGCCTAGGGGCTCGGACGTTGTTTTTACGACGTTTGACCCAACTACCCTCACTTTGTAAATAGTCGTTGGGTAGCTGCGATTTTTTATCAACTACCTGCATCAATTAGGTAGCTGAGTAGAATCGCAGTACATTCTTATTACATTCAAACTAATATTTAACCCGGCCTCGCGTGTAATTTCTCACAATAGGGTTAAAAGTGGGAATTTAAAAAACGAATGTTGTCAAATATACCCAAGTGACATATCAAATGAAAGTGCATAAAGTGTGAAAGTACAATTAGTCATATTTTTATCCAATTCGGTTTATCCATTTATTGGATTATAGCAGTAAAAGTGGGAATGAATAATCGAATGTGGTCAAACAATACACTCAAGCGGCATATCAAATGAAAGGGCATGACGTGTGAATTACAATTGGTCTGGTTTTATCAAAATCGGTTCATCCGTTTATTACATATAGTGCACCTAAGGGGTGATAGTGGAAATAAATAATCCAAATGAAGCATCAAAGGATATGACGTGTACATAATATAGGTACAATTAGACATGGTTTTTCATCAAAATCAGTTCTGCCATTTACTAGGGGTGAAAGGGAAAAGTTGAAAGTCTGTGAAAGTAGAAGGATATGGGAGCGGGAGGATAGCCATACCCTGGAAATTTTGAACTCTTTTGTACCTAAGTTTTTTGCTCAGTTTAGAAATAAATTTTACTAACAGTTCTTTTGTGTTATTATTTATTTAATTTATTTCATTTCTTAACTGTAAAATAATCTGCAAGTGATTATTATTTAATTGTTTATGGTAGTACGTGTTTACTCAATAATTGTGTGTTAAGTAGTTTACTATGCAGTCACTATTCCACGCGGACGAAGTCGCGGGCACAGCTAGTAGTGAATATGTATAGTGAATACAAATGGCTGTGAACCCGTTATAATTACGTGACTTTGACGCCTGCTTTCGGACATTTTACTAAATTCTTGCTAATAGAAACACATTCCAAAAATTAAATTTTGTAGGAACTTTATGATGAACATGTTTATAATCTTGTTCGTAATAAATGAAAAGATTAGAATGTAATGTTAAATAAATAAAACTACCTAAATGAAACCGACGTTATAGATATAGGTCACATCTTCATTATCAACTTTAAAATCATTTCGTGACCAATATCATCTAAAATTTTTAATATATCAAAAGTTAAAATCTAGAAATCCCCTTTCATCATCAACCGAACTTCATTACCGTAACCCCACAAAGACAGCAAATCCCTTGAGCATCACGAAAGATTCTTTGACCGAAAGTTCCCGAGCCAGCAATTTATGTGACGGATAATACTATAATCTCTTTCCCTGGCTTCCTTTGATCACTGCCTAGCAAATTGTATCGGAAGATATGAGCCCTCTTCACAATGGACAGTGTTGGACCAACAAATGATCTTCGATGTTTGCCATTACGGCGATTATGAATAAACATCTACAATGACAGCCGACCGAATAGACATTTTGGCCCTCTCCACTATCGTGATTGCCTCTACTTGGCCAATACTGTCCATTGTGAAGAAGGTCCACTATAGGCAATCTATTTGACGTAACATTTACGATGCCTCATAACATTACAGAAGCTGTCATCAATATAATACATAAACCAACGGCTAATCGAGTATGTTATTGATAATTTATATTATTGCCTACGAATAATAATGGCCAATATAAGCAAACAAAATGAAAATCCTTATCCATGAAAACAGGCTTGATTCTCCGCATTGAATAGTTTGCCTCAGGTTACTACACAATTTATATAAAGAGCTAGTACATTATACCCATAACCTCATTATATAAATTACAATCAAGTATGTTATTGATAATTTATATTATTGCCTACGAAGAATAACGGCCACTATAAGCAAACAAAATGAATCCTTATCCATGAAAACATGCTTGATTCTCCGCATTGAATAGTTTGCCTCAGGTTACTACACAATCTATATAAAGAGCTAGTACAAATGGCCATTATACCCATAACCTCGTTATACAAATTCCATGAAAGGCACATCATAATGAGATCAGTTTTGCCGCTCAAATAGCCCAGAGGTTATCGAGTGTACAACAATGGCTAATTTATGGTGCCCCTTCATTGTTCTATCCGCCAGAGGAACCATTATGTTGACGAGGGATATATTCAAGTCTTCTGCCCAATCTCAGACCTTGGTTGTGAAGTATTATGCTGAGTCATTGAAAACAATTAGGTTTTTGTGGAAAATTATCAAATGAGTATGTATATTAGTTATGCTATTATTTTTTGGTAATGCGATATAGTCAATTTTGCAAGGTTATACATTACACAAGCATCAGATTTTATGGAGACCAATCTTCATTTGACAAAATATTTTCAAGTTTTGTCAAAACATAAACCAATAAAAATCTAACCTTAACCTTACCATTAGACTCATTAATATTTATTACAATATTTGCTACGCCGAGAAAAAGACAAACATCTTGAATTTCAAAGGATCCTCTTAGTATTTGCTTTAGTAAAGTCAACCGAAGAATATCAGAGAACACTGACATATTTGACATTCATGGTGCTACTGTTTATTTAAGTCTGACCCCGAAGACACGACGAAATATAACTCACATACATCAGACAAACTTTGCTGTCAGCACATACCCTTAAAATCTCTTCCGAACACAGTTTTAAAGTCTTCGGAAATCGGCAGAAAATTATAAAACCGAACCACTTTCGAACTCTGTTAAACTTAAGTCTTCACCACGATACATTAAATTGCTCAAAACTGCACTTCCATCAAATTCAACTTGTTCACTTTAGACTTATCTCTAGTTGTAACGTTGTGGTATATAAAACGTCTTACAAGACACTACTTAAGCTGGTGAGAGTTCTCGACTGAAGCCAGTTACTGGGAAACCTTTGGACTTTGCAGCGAAGGTGACATCGAATTAGGGTTTATATACAGTTCATACTGTGACTTATGTAACTTACAGTCTGTAGTCCTATCACTCTGGCTATGTTATTTCGTAACAAATTAGGCATATTTGCTGCTTATGGGCTTACATTGCAATCTATTTACATATATATTGTAATCGACTTGCGATATTTATTTAGGAGAGGAGTTTAAGTCTTAAAACATTGTATCTTTCCTATTGTAACGTGAAAAGTATTTGTTATCTACTTCACACCTATATTTTCACATTTATGAAAGCGAATCATAATATTTGGCAATATTCCAGGTTTAACTTCAAACTTAGTTTTTTTTTGTGCTTAATTTACAATGTTAGATGCCTAATTACTACTTTACATATTAGTTTGAATATAATAAAGAACATGAATTCAGATGAAATTATTCGCCAGAAAAGCTCTGAGCAATCTCTAATTTACTTTTACACAGAGCAACTGAACTTTAACAAAACTCCAACGAAAATTATGTTTCGTATACAAAAGGCAGGCTCGTTAAGTCAAGGCTAAGATTGTTTGCTGTAAAAATACACGTTGATGGAAAATGTAGTTTATGACGTGTAATTAAGAAAATTGTGCAAACTTTATACGCTTATAAAATACATATAATGAAAGTAATATTCTACGCAATAAGAAAACATAAACAAACGCTTTCAAGTAAAATATGTAATACGAAATAGAAAACATAATTTTAATATTTCGCATAACAGAGGCGTATTTATAGAATTTTATTTAAAACGTTGCCGACTTAAAGTCTTGAATAAATTGAGCTTCTGTTTATTCATTAAGGCTTATGGTCCGGGAGCCAGAAGCAGATTTAATGACCAAGTTCCTCTCAAGCGGTAATTAGTAAAATGCATCAAAGTATAGTATTATGAAGCCTCGTGAACGTCAGCTGGAGCTCGGTTGGGGGGGTGAGCGGTTGTAGCCTCCCACGCACGTAAGAAAAAAAAGTATATTCATTCATTTCCTCTCAGCTAAAAATTTGTCAAATTGTAGCTAACCCAATATCTCAACGAAAAATAATAATCAGCTGGTTACAGCATGGTGTATTATACGTCAGCTGGTGTCTCGAATATAATGAGACATTAACAAAATCATCGAGATACGTGGAATTCCATCAACATAAGTCCCCGTAAAAGATAAGTAATAATTTTATTAATTATATATTATACTATTATTTTTTTAATAATTATAGTTAACTAATGTTTTTAGTGGGTTATTTCATATTTGTTACACTTTTAGGTAGTTATGTGAATTTGATGATATGATAGTTATTTTTAAATGCAGTTTATAATATTTGTAAAAACATGTTTACCGATGTGGCTGAATGTACGTAGTACCCCGATCATGCGCATAACTAACCACCTCTAAGTACCTTATTACTGTCTATATTATGCTAGCGTGTGTTGCTTGAATTTTTAAAAATAACGATAATAATTAAAGATACGTCATTTCATCTCAGATGAAAATTTGTGAGCTGATTGTTAATATACTGATGCGATAAATAAAAAAAATCAGCTAGCAATAATTCGAGGAAAACCTAGTCAGTTGATGCATATAAATTGGCAATAGATGCTTCTGTCTAACTCCTATGTAATAACTTTCAAAGTATCAGCTGACGGTTTTTCCACCAAGATACAGCCAGCTGACCATATATCCACAGTTACATATAAGCTATCATCAGGTAAATTTTTGTTTGAGAGGAAATCACGGAAAATAATTTTATTTTTTTCATGTTCGAGACACCAGCTGACGTATAATACACCATGTTGTAACCAGCTGATTATTTTTTTTCGTTGAGATATTGGGTTAGCTACAATTTGACAAATTTTTAGCTGAGAGGAAATGAATGAATGTATTTTTTTTTCATACGTGCGTGGGAGGCTACAACCGCTCACCCCCCCAACCGAGCGCCAGCTGACGTTCACGAGGCTTTATAATACTATACTCTGATGCGTCTGACGAATTATCTCTTGAGAGGAAATAATTAACCAAATTTGCACCTGGCTCCCTAACCATTATGAAATGTAATAATAATAAATATGAATAAGAATTATATAAAATAGAAATGGGTGTAGGTAATGAAACGATCGCTGTACTATCACATATTATACCTAATATCAGTTTTCTAACTATGAACTTATGAGATTAAAGAGTAGTGACCTATTCCGTTAGACGGAGCATATTGTTTTTGTCTTGTGGTCTTTCATTTCGTTTGTTTTCTAGAAGAAAGTGTCCTAATATTTTTGGCAAATGTGTGTGACGCTACAGACAAATTAACACTAACCAAAGTTATTTTTACAGTAAACCCTTCAGTCATAAACACACATCCTTGACTCATTTACTTCAGAAATACAAGAACGACGCGTTTCAACAAAGGCTTTATATTCTTGCGGTTTACGAAATCGTGTAGACTTCATGACATACGGTATGAGTCAAGCACGAGGTGCACATCACGATGTTTAGTTTGCGTCATTAGATGATCTCTAAAGGTGAGGCAAAAGGTGACGCTGAACTTTTGGAAAAATAATGGTTTACTAGATTTCGGAATGTGTTGCTGTGTGGCTAAAATTGGTGATACTTGAGTTTGGTTTTAATGACCAAGCTGTGCCGCCGCTGGTCTAAACATAGTGTTAGGTTGCATGCAATTATTAATCGAGGAGGTATATTGTTTAAAAAACAATAATAATCGTGTCTTCGAGAAGTCTTAAGGTTATTAAATAATTACTTGTTAGATTAGATTTTTTGAGTTGTGGTAGATGATTAATAATTGCGGATACACGATTGTGTTCCGTGCATTTTTCTATTTATAGACTGTGTTTTGTATCGATGATTAAGATGAATTTGAAAACACCGATAAATTTATTTCCTACACTAGCTGCTCCGCGCGGTTTCACCCCCGTGGCTCAACTCCTGTTGGTCTTAGCGTGATGATAATAGCCTATAGCCTTCCTCGATAAATGAGCTATCTAACACCGAAAAAATTTTTCAAATCGGACCAGTAGTTCCCGAGATTAGCGCGTTCAAACAAACAAACAAACAAACTCTTCAGCTTTATAATATTAATTAGTATGGATTACAATTAGTTTTCCTTTACCTCAGAGAAGAAGAGATCTCTTTTAGGCTATCTTTACGTTGCTGTTATTACATTGTCACTCTTATTTTTTATGCATTTAGGTATTAAATAGTGTGATACAATAAATAAATAAATAATTAACAAATAAACCATTTCAACCCACAAATCAAGCCATTCCGTCATGCTATTTAAAATTGAAAAGGACCCTTAAACCTTTTTCTGCTCCTATTTACCGATAACGCACAGCGGATTAAACCTACCGTGACTGAGTTAAAAAGTTAAAAAGTTAAAAACGGGAAATACTGCACTTCAAAATATAAAATGTTCACGATTTCATTTCAATTTATTCAATCGAAAAGCAAAATTAGACCTTTTTATTATATTGTTAAGTAGGTAAGTACTGTTGCATTAACAAAACACTATGAGTCTTTTCTTAGAAATTGTTTTCTTTTTAATCAATTCAAGGAAGATGTCTTTAATAATAAAACGTTGATACTACTATAACTAGGTACATTTTTATATTTGAATTGAAATTGAGGAAGTGGCTTGAAACGTAAAGGCTTTAATTTCTACGAGTTGAAGGCTTCTAATATCTATATCAAGAAGATAGACTATAAGATAGTTAGAAGCTAAGTGCAGCTTTGTGAATGCTTGTATGCTATGGAAATTTGAGAAAGTGAAAACAGTTTGATAAAATAGAATTTATGATAAGTGGCTAAACAAAATGCAAAACGTAAGTATATGGGAAAGTATTCAAATTAAATTAAAATTTGAATGATTATACGGACATTTAAAACGACGAATTAAGTCTCAAACTAAATAAAGTTTCATATTACGTAAATTATAAAACTGTTAGATATAAGTACTCGATTTTAAATACAAACATCCAGAATCCAATAGACCCATTAGACCAGGGTCGATAATTTTTGAAACAAAAAAAAATAGTAGTAAGATGAAGCAGAAAAAGAGGGGAATGTGATAAAAATTAAAGGAAAAATAAATTACAGACAATCCGAGTTCGGAAAGTGGGAGTGGGAGTGGGAGTGAAGACACAATATAATTTTTGGGTATACTTTTACTCCGGATTATTAGCCACTTATCCAGTTTAAAACATATTGAGATAATGGTTATGTTAATTCACATCAACTGTTTGCCAAAGAATACCGCCTTCTCAACCACGATATCCTAACATTACTCTTTTCTCTCACATATCACTGATACTGAATCTTCAATAAAAACGCACTAATTACTGAAATACTACAATACTTCCGTGCGTACACTCGGAATGTACAATGCACATATTATACAAGGCGAGGAACTAGAATGCTCCAATTTTAACGCATATAAAATGCATTGCGGAATCGTGATATGAACATAATCAAGTTGTATAACCTATTTCTTGTAATCAATGCATAGGCTTAGACACACTTCAGGGTTTCAGCGCTATAGAAGTAAGTAAGTAAGTAAGCAAATGAGTAATGTAGGTATATGGATCAAGTATCAGAGTATTTCGTGGGCGTGCATTTGCATATGCTTTAGGGCTTCCCTCCGTGTGTGGGTAGATGTAATAATATTTGAGACTATTCATGACATAAATACTATTAATGATATTCTTTTATACTTTGCTAGAGCTAATGTGCAGCAATTGTTTTGATACCGAACAAACATCACATAGGAACTGTATGTTTATGTCCATGCGAATCAATTAAATACTATTAAATTAAACTAATAAAAAAAAATATCTCGCTAATATAATACTAGCTTATGCTTTAAAATGTCTAGGTACATATGAATCTAAATGTTTTAAAATTCATACAGTTCCAATCAGCTGATTAGCATAAAACTAACATACGTTAATTTTCACAAATTTTCACGCTTATAATATTAGCGGAATTAAACATAATATTAATTTGCATAATAGATAATAACGGTAATAATATTCGACAACAATATTAAGTAATCCTAAAATCATAATACGCTAATTATTTTAATATATGCAAATTAAAACATTAGACCAAATATATTATCTATATCGAAGGAAACGAAGCGTATAATATGAAATTATAACACCACTAGCGACCCGCCCCGGCTTCGCACGGGTGCAATACTGATACTAAATACACTACAGAAAAACTGTGAACGTTGTATATAAAAACATAGCGGCCCGCTCCTCCTTCGCACGGGTATGAAATATAATATAGCCGGGCGGCCGACCGGTACCGCCGCAAACGCTACGTCCCGCAATTTTTAAATTTGTAATATCTTCGAAAATATTCACTTAAATCATACGGTGTAAAGGGCCATATAGATCTATATTAAATGAACAATGTATTCAAGGTATTTAATTGGTTAAGGATTAATGCTGTATTGGTTAAAATCGCTTCGAAAATTAGCCATTATTTTGTCGTAAAAAGTAAATGACAAAAAAAAGTTATTGTGGGTTATCCATAAGAGATAGACATATACCATCGCGGACTTTTCTGTAGACCTTTTCAATGTGTATAATACTTAGTACATTATTTTGATAAAACTCGTAAGGATCAGCCTGCGTTTGCAATGTAAGCGGAAAAAATGTAATTATTTACGACATCACATTAGAAACCTCAAAAATAACAGTACTTCTCCACCATTTAATGGATGTTATTATACATATAAACCTTCCTCTTGAATCACTCTATCTATTAAAAAAAACCGCATCAAAATCCGTTGCGTAGTTTCAAAGATTTAAGCGTACAAAGGGACATAGGGACATAGGGACATAGGGACAGAGAAAGCGACTTTGTTTTATACTATGTAGTGATTTGTTATTGTTATGGAAAGATTACGCTGATTACGCATTTTACGAAATAAGTGAAAATAAAATTTGAATATAAGAAGTTTCTATACATATTTCACCATACTTTAATTAGTTTTGAGTGTCGTTCTGTGTATTTTTTACTTTTATTATATTTAATAAATAACTTTCGTGTTATGTCAATTTCTGAAAGACTTGAGAACAAATCAGATGTTTACTTTTTGTCCTACATTCGTAATCTATTTGCAATATATTATGTTATTAAACTACACAATATTCATCGCCGCAGATACATCATTCTTACGCACCTTATAAGAAAGGGGGTTTCTCTGAGGGGTTCCCATTCTAATTTTGTAGTACATTCTTCAAGGCTATTTTTAGGGATTATTATTAGGGATGTCCTCAAGATTTACCTCTCACGAAGGTCATACATAACGACGTTACAAGGAAAACGTCGTGACACACGCAATTTATACACAAGAGTAAATTTAAACAATGTGCTATACAAAGTACATGAATAAGCAATGATAAGTACCTTAAACATGCACTCGACCAAGTAGACCTTAATTTACAAATTACTAGCTTTCCGCCCGCGGCTTCGCTCGCGTTATATGTAAAACCGACATGTATGCAACCGACTCTTTTACACTCGATTTTGACCCACTTTAAACGGACAAATTTAATTCAAACTTTGCACACTTATCAAGTATCGGCGACAATAATTTAATGAGTTAGGGTTTTTTTGTAAACCTCGGAGAGGTATCGCTCTATTTTTATTTTTTTTACTTCAAAATTGATTATTTTATTATGATCAAGTTTCAAGTTTTAACATATCTACTGTAAACTGTTAAAGGTCGACTTGCCATAACAACGTGCATCGTTAGCAAGCCCTCGCAAATATGTAACTCACGAAACGTCTCAGTTTCTGCACTTCAAACTGAATTCCACACAAATATCTTGTTAGCTAGTTGCATATTGGTTATATAGTATGTGTGTAACGCGATCCAGATTAAATATTTATATAATCTGGTGTAGTAAAATCATTATGAGTTTGTTATTTTTCTAAAACTGTAATGTAGAAATACGGCTGATAAAATACATACGTTCTAATTCACACTTGATCCTAAAATCCCGTCCGGAATTCAGAATGCACGTCAGATACATTTTGTCAGATCGATCTAAAATTAGTATCTGAAAATTTTTGACGTGTATAGGGAACACTGAAATTATATGCATTTATGTGCTTTCTGAATTCAGAGAGGCGATCCGAATGTTTGCTGCCGGCCTATAACTTTAAGCCTTTTTTGTACATCATGAAATGGTCGAACTTTCTCGTACCTGTCGGTATTATCTACCATACCGACTTTATACTATTTAATTATTTATCATACCATTAACAACACCCATACAAATTCAACGGATACCTACCAACAATGACCAGCAGCGTCGTCACCCAGAACCAGTGCATCCACCAGTGCAACGTCATGACGGTAGCGTGGTTGGCTCGGATTTTACCAACCTGGAACAAAGATTTTAAAACTTTTAACAATTGTATTTTAATGCTTTAAAACTAAACACGAAAATAATATCACCAGATATCACGCTAGTAAGCACTATATGCTTAGTAAGCATTAATTAAAGTAAATGTTGAGATTGACCTGACTTGTATCCTCTTTTCTTTCTCTATAATTGTATTATCTTCACAAACAGTAACGTCTATAGCTAGTGATATAGTCTATAATAAAAGCACTACTACGCATTACCTTAAAGACAAAACAAAAACCCACCAACTAATTGCGTTAACAATACAAATGTGATTATATGAAATTATCATCAGTTCCCAGACAGCACAGATCAATGATAATTCGCTAATTACATTACGGAGTAATTAATGTAATGTATTTAGCCTTGTGCGGAAGAAAACTTAGCAATGACCTTTCATACTATTACTAATTATATTATTATTTTGCATGAGAATGTTGGAAAAACAAGCAAATTGAGGGAAAATTGTATGAGTAATGACATCTTGGGATAATGATAACAAATGAAATTTGTCTGGGAGAGATGGAATATATGTATTCCGCTTCAATCTATCGAGAAATATCCTTGAAGGTCGATTTGATATTTTTGGTTTTTATGGCATTAAAATGCTTTATAAAATATCCTTAAAGTTCGTTTAAAACACTAAGTTTTCACGTCTGTAAGAGATGGAATACTGGCATCGTATATATGTAGGTATCCATCGAATAATGTCCTTAAAATTAGATTTAAAACACAATATATTTTGCACACAAAACCCAAAAATTGAATAGTTTCAGAAACAAGAATTCATTCATTTGGATACAATGCTTCTACACAAAAATTCGTAGCATTGTAACTGCAAACGTGGATTGAAAATAATCCTATCTATGTGAGGAACGGGGATTAAAAGATAACACAGAAATCTCTGGAAATATTTCAACAGAACAATAATAGAATTTTCATAACCTTTTTATTGTGTAGTAGAATAGATTATATTCTAAATTTTCAGTGAAAAGTTTAGACAATTGCGTCTTTATTAACATTTATCGTAATCTTTATTAGAATGAATTGCATCTTGCTAGTAATACCATGTTTAAACACATCTTTAAACCCACTTTTCCCCCAACTGAATGTGCCCTTTGAGCTTCTTTATGATCTTCAACGTATACGCGATCACAATAATTAAAGTCTAATATGTTTCCATACGTACCTCCACCGGGATCTTCATGAGATACATAATTAAAGCACATTAATCCAGTAAGCAGTTTCGCAAATAAATTTGTCTCTAATAAACGCTCAGGTAACATTTCAGAGTTGAATTATATTGACTTACCCGAGTTCAGATAGTTTGTAAGTTAGTTACAGACATAATGAAGTCTGGAATTAGTATCAAATTGAGTTACTCTGAACTTTGTTTTACAATTGTAAGTTATTTAAAATATAAATACCTAGAGGTGTTTTGTTCATTTTCAAGATATAATTTAGATTAGTTTTTAGTATGTTTAAATGTTTTCTAGATCTTCTAACTCTTCTTTGATGCTATGTTTGCAATAAAATTTTCGATGCATCACTGCGAAAATAAAAAACTGACTCTGGAATACATGAAACGTATTCCAATATTCATGTTTGTCATATTTCAACATGAGTACGAAGACAAAGTGGAAATATTAGCTTTATATGTTTACACTATTGTATAGAGAATTCATAAAATGGAAACAATCTAAATAAATATATTCATAAACTATTCTGATATGCGCTACTTATAAAAATAATGCTTAAAGCTACTTATTGAGATATATATTATGCCTACGACAAACTGATTTTCCGTTTGTATATTGGAAAAGGGCTTTACCGTAGTTGGGTTAATCATGTTATTTATGAGATTCTATAAGGTTGAGAATGATATAAAACTTTACAAGATGTATACAATTACTCAGATATGCATACATAGTTTTTCTTTATGATTCTGAAACTGATGCGATTGGCGATTAGGTATTCCACAATAATTTATGTAACAGCTAAAACTAATCTAATACATTGTGTGCTGAATAATGTTCGATGTTCTGATTTAAATACTTTTATAAAATTGATTCAATTAATTTATTATTTACAATACTACTGCTAATAGATGTAACATTTAATTCTATTAAAGTTACATTGTTTGTATGTTGTATAGGTGTACAGCTAATCGATTATTATAGAAGCAAACTATCGATTACCGAACAGCTAGATATAAACATTATAGATGTACAGATAATAATAAATCGGTTAACAAACTATCGAATAAAATGACTAATCATTACCAAACAACTTGCTGAGATGGACATATAGAGATAGATGTGCAGATAATCGATTTTAGAAGCAAACTATCGAATAAACCGTCTATTACTAAACAAGCACTTCACTGACAGTGCACATCGAATCGTTTGCCATTCTCGCGTAACGCCACGGGACATTATACGCTCGTTTGTTACAACCAATTGCTTGTGATCCAGACTGGCTTCAAGTTGGGCTCAAATGGCGGAAAATTACTCGACAAATACGATTTGTAGGATGCTATGTATACGTATGGTAGATTTTAAGTTCATTCACATATGCCTAAAGATCTGTATTAGCTAGGCTGCTAGGATATTAATACGTGAATCAAAAAAACGTTACACGCACCCAAGCATGTGACTCATACTTGCATAGGTGATAAACTCATTTCTTTCTGGTTATGGTCGAATATCGACCAATAGTAGGTATAGTGTTGATCAGGCACACACATAGTGTTTTTACCCTAATTTCACATTCTTATATTCATGCAACATTAGCTGCTTTTCTACGGGTTTTTACAAATGTACCTAAATTACAGTAAATTACCTTCCCTAAAGTTCAAATATTTTGGGCAAACAGCTATAAGGGTCAATTCATTGTGCCTATTGATCAATTCGCAATCCACATCAAAGGATGATAGACTGCAATTATCCTAGGAAATACTGCTTCATCTTCCAGCTATTCTGAAGCATAAATTAGCCAAGCCTTAGTGCTCTTAGCGTTTCTTAGTATGAGGACATTACACGCTTATGGCTGCGTTGATTTCGGTGTAAATAGCGGAAAATTACCCCAGACGCTACTAATGCGTTCCCCACTTATTTATTTACAGGATATGAACGAGAATTTACTAGTTTCGGCTCGTGACTTCGCTCCTATAAAATGTGGACTTATTGACGTAAATTATCTGAAGTAGAGATGAAGATCCATCATATAACATTATAAAAGCATTTCAAAAATAAATGTATACTTATTAAAATATTACGTTTTGGATTAATTATTTTTCTTTTGATATTAATTTTACGTTTTGCTGTTACATTATACAGAATAATGATTGCTCAGTATGTACATTTGCTACAAATTTTCACGTGAAGGACACTCAGCATTGCCTTTTTGCGACACATTTGTTAAAGTACGGTTTTATTTGGTTTCCACAATTGCTTTTTGCGTAAATTTAATAGCTTCTTATAAAAAATACACTTTAAATACATACATTACATTACATACTTTTACAATTTTAATAACCAACCCTGAATTGATTATTACAAAATCGCACCAAATATAAACATTGAAAACCGAAATCACATTCAATTAAGATCCGATAAAATCGAGATAATCACGCATTATGTATCGAGATAAACACTTATTTAAACAAGAAAGCAGTCGATACACAGCGCATGTGCATCATAATTACATAAACAAAACAGTATCAATCAGTGAAAGTAATATGGAAATCGCGCCACTTTTGTACTTTCCCTCTTATGTTTTAGAAAACAGTAAGACACTGGACGTGGAAACATCACAGCCGTGTCCGATTAAACCGACCAAAACTGCACTTAAATGTACAAGAGATGGTGAACAAAAATCTGTACATAATTGTCAAGTAAATGTTGGTTCACGAGGCCTTCTAAAAGGAGTTGAACGTTCAAAAGCGCTTCTAAAAGGAGTTGAAGCATAGATTACTAAATAGTTACTACGAGGGTTGATGGTTGAAACGAGCTTCTAAAAGTTTCTATGTACGAATAGTGCCCAATAAGACAGATATGATGATCAAAAATTTGTATGCAATTGTTAAAACAATGTTACTTTAAAAGCGCTTCTGAAAGGAGTTTCAACTCCTTTCAGAAGCGCTTTTAAATCTATGCTTCAGCATAGATTACTAAATAGTTAATACCTAAGTTGAACGTTCGAAAATGCTTCTTAAAGTTTCTAAGTACACATACTGCCCTGTAAGACGGTAAAACTTTTAAAACGAACAACTTCTGGAAAACAATTACGTTTAAGAGCATTTAGAGCATCTACTACTAACCTAACAAATGTCTTTAAGTATTTATTCTTAGCTACATAACACGCAAATAAAAACATCAAAGTAACTCCGCAGTTAAAAATTGAGATATAATTAATATAATATGTAAATTTATACACGAACATAAATCAATTTCAAACATGTTTACAAACGATCATCATCACGCTTTCATATAACTTTTTTAATTTCACACTCCTTTGGCATAAAAATATTAATCATTTTTATAAAAATTTACATCTCTAATCTCCATCATCTCTTACGCTACAATTGTTACGGTTAGACGCTCACGGTCGCCAAAATGCTCGTTACCAAATGAGAATACACGTTAACATTAAATGCGCGCAAAAACAGCGAGCAATATTGCCGGTGCAACCATTCACTTTTTGCCGGCCATTTATTTTCTTTGATTTGCTTTTAGGATATTTATTTATTTATACGTAATGCTCGCAAACCTAATAATGAAACTTAATCTAATAATTGTCCGTCTTATCGGTATATAGCGATTTCTTCCAGACAACCAGACGTTCAGATAGAAATTAGTTAAAGGAGAGTTTAGTACCCTCAAATTAAAGCCAAAGTATTCAAATACGTTTTATTCATAAAATACGTTGGATAGGAAAAGGGCTGGATAAGGGTAAATGGGAATAAAAAAAAAATATGGGAGAATTACAAGTTTCTTTATGTTCTAAACTGTTCTGGATCTTGTTAATTAGTTTGTTGTAAAATTATTTAGCCCTTTGGGTAAAGTCAATTAATTTGGGTCTCTGTATAATTATAGTATTGGAAACGACTAATAACTAAGGGGCTGTCCTATACCTTACAATTCTATTTCCTTTCCGAATCTTACTTATTTAGGCAAAATATTACTTTTACAGAAGATATAGCAGTGATATCTTAGCTCCTTCATTTCTACATCATAAAAAGCGTAACATATCAAGTGCGACGTGAATAAATTCAAAGATAAACAATGTTGATCCGGCAAAGCGACAAATCTCGATCCGTATAATGGAAAGTTCACCGACCCCGCACAAAGAAGACGTCGAAATAGGCGCGTCTTTTGCAGCACTCCGCTATATTGCAAACACATTTCCATTTTCCGTATATTCTGACTGCGGAACCTTCATCCCGCACTCCGTAGCTGATATTCGAGGATTGCCATGAGCATAATATACTACGTACAATGTACATAGACATTTTTGGGTAAATATTTGGTTCAATACGACTGCGTATATAGGTAGCCATTTTAACACCCTTATATTAGCTGCCAGAATTATTCTAAGGCTGTCAATATTTTTGTATGTAACCGACTTCTTTAGGCTCGATTTTGACTCACTTAAAATGGACAGATTTAATTCAAACTTTGTAAACTTATCAAGGATCGATGACAACAACAATTTCATGAGTTTATGGTAATAAAGTGTTTTTTTAGTTTTTGAAACTATATTTATTTTGGTAATTGTAATGTTTATATAGTACTTCAGAAAACTACTAATGGCTTCATATAATTAACTCTTAGTTTTGCTCCATTCCAAATTATACTTTGTGCTCGTTAATTAAAATTTAATTTGGCCCGTCGACAAACGGTTCAGCGTTAACACGGTTTTACACTTTATCTCATTTCCTTCTCATCTAATCCTGTTTCCACAGAGTTGTCTTTTGTTTCCATTTCCTTTTCACAGTTAGCTTATGATGGAATGTTGAACAAATATTCAACTCCTGTATCGTTTTATTATATTGTGTCATACTCATAAGCGTATTCCAAAAATATCAGAAAAACCCCATAAAGGAATCCAGGAATAAAACGGTAAACGTATCTGCTCCTATGCCACTCTTTGACGTTATTGACATTTCAATCATAAGGCATAATAATAACTCTAGTACACTCTAGTGACTAGTCCTATTCTTTTCTAACATATCGAATTCGAGCGCTATATTAATCAAAATCAAGCCGAACAAAGCCCTGAAGTAAGGTATTCCCACTAAATGAGTTTTCAATCCTCTACTAGTGCTGTAATACATAATTGATGTTCTCTCGTCTAACAAATTGAAATAACTTTTTAATTTTATGGACTTAAAGTAGAATGAAGAAAATTCATTGTCTCTCGTACAATGTGAGTATAATTGAAAAACGGCCACTCTCATAAATGGAAAATTTTAATTTCATACTACTTTGAATATAACGCAAGATTTATATGAGAAAAGATACAATTATTAGAGATGAAATAGTAGATATTGTCTTTTGAGAACAACCTATGAGTATTTAAACAAGTTCATCACGATTATTAAAATGTATTAATAACACTTACCTAATATAGGCCGATTGATATCACTCGTGGTTCATAAGGTGACTGAATACATCTGTCTACCTGTAACAAAAATAAAACATTATTAATATATTGTAACTCGTCCAGGATTGAAAGCAATATAAATAAGTTAATAATATATTACAGTAAGAGTTTGGGCTTTTTCTTTATCCATTTCCTAATAAACTGCTCGGATCACCTATTGGTTGAAATTCAACAACGATAGAAGTAGTGTACATCACGATTCGTACACGTACGGCACAACACATAAGACTGAAGTATATAGTGAACTCCCATACAGAGACTACATTACATTTTTGCCGTTAACATCCCCTATTTTTAAAATAGGTATTTTAAATCAAAACACATCTATCTAAACCGAATATTAATAACTCTAGCAATTACAGGCTAGAAAGAAACTTCGTAACATCAATTAGTGCTCGCACCAAATCGATTTTACCCCAATATTTGATTGAATACTTCATTAGTTATCCAGGTCCTGACCTTCAGTCTAGAAAGGCTTTACAAAAACATAACAATTTACGTCAACCTTACCTAATCCAATGCGACTTATAGATTGCTAACGAAATTGCAAAATTGAGTTAAATTATGATTATAAGATAACCCGAGAGCTTAAGAAATTTGGGTCAGTTATAATGTGAATAATGCTGCTAACGTTGAGGATAAAATCAAAGTTAAACTTAAGTACAGTCTCAAAATAAAGATCAAACGAATTGAAATACAAAGGCTCATAATAGTGCTATGGCTTATGATGCTTTACCTATACCACGAAGTCGTGATTTATTAGACAAAATATGTAACAATTTTCACAAGCCTTAAAGAACTTCAAAGATATTAACTACCTTTCTTTTTTATATGGATTGCTCTGTATAGTATTTATTAAAAAAGATAGTTAAACTGCGCTAAAATGTTTAAAATAACAGTTAAATATAGAAGAGATACTGCAAACCCGATGCTAACAAAAATAAAATACACTGTAAAAACTGGAATAGAATTAGTAACCATTTTGACTCTGTATTATAAACAAATAAAATATTATCTCATAGATTACACTACAAGATCAAAGTGAAATGTTTCATGTTCGGAAGTCTTACCATGTTAATACGAGCAAAGAAATTGTTTATCTTACGATGCATATTATTTATCTCTCGTTGACTTGTTGAGTCATCTAAAATATACACAACTCCACAAAGATTATGCCATGCGTAATTAATACCTGTACATCTGACTCACAAGTTATCAAGTACCCTATGGGCTCTTTCAATTTATGCGTTTCGTATCGGACCGCTACAGTGCCGAAGCGGTGCGTTTGTCGTACGGCGCACGGCCGGTCGTTTGTTTTCATACAAAATGCACGGTGCGGCAACAGCGCGGCGTCCGTACCGCGAACGCTCGACAGCAGGACGGTAACGTCGCAAGTCCCATAGGGATGTCGGAAATGCAATAAAGTATCGATATATATCGTATCGATGTTTTTTGAAAATATCAATATCGATATTGATATTTTTATTAAAAAATATCGATATATCTATATATCGGTATGATTTGACAGAGAATATTCGTGCTCTAAAAATTAATTTTTTGGTCTAATCTAATTCAATCATCTTACATTTCTACGGGTACTCAAGTACAGAAATACGCGCGTTTTGAGGTTATAATATATAAGTCAGTCGTGGTAATAATACGGACGGGCAGTTGAAGAGCACTAACAGTAATGTTTCTTCGTCAGAGTCCATGGCTTAACTGGTGTTAAATAAATTTAAAACAGCACTAGCATACAAACGCACGGCAGTCAGATACGCTTTCAATTTAAGCGTTTGGTAACGGACTGCTACCGTACTGCATCGGCACGGCAGCGGGTTATAACTAGCGGCACGGAAAACGTGCGGCAGCGGTCCGATACGAAACGCATAAATTGAAAGAGCCCTATATGTCAAGTTAAAGTATTTGTATGCGGATCACGTCAATATAAAGGTCGTAATCTTTATAAGATAATTGGTTTAATCACTACATAGTATAAAACAAAGTCGCTTTCTCTGTCCCTATGTCCCTATGTCCCTTTGTACGCTTAAATCTTTGAAACTACGCAACGGATTTTGATGCGGTTTTTTTTAATAGATAGAGTGATTCAAGAGGAAGGTTTATATGTATAATAACATCCATTAAATAGTGGAGAAGTACTGTTATTTTTGAGGTTTCTAATGTGATGTCGTAAAAAATTACATTTTTTCCGCTTACATTGCAAACGCAGGCTGAACCCTACGAGTTTTATCAAAATAATGTACTAAGTATTGTACACATTGACAAGGTCTACAGAAAAGTCCGCGATGGTATATGTCTATCTCTTATGGATAACCCACAATAACTTTTTTTTGTCATTTACTTTTTACGACAAATAATGGCTAATTTTCGAAGCGATTTTAACCAATACAGCATTAATCCTTAACCAATTAAATACCGAATACATTGTTCATTTAATATAGATCTATGTGGCCCTTTACACCGTATGATTTAAGTGAATATTTTCGAAGATATTACAGATTTAAAAATTGCGGGACGTGGCGTTTGCGGCGGTACCGGCCGGCCGCCCGGCTATATATTTTATACCCGTGCGAAGCCGGAGCGGGCCGCTATGTTTTTATATACAACGTTCACAGTTTTTCTGTAGTGTATTTAGTATCAGCATTGCACCCGTGCGAAGCCGGGGCGGGTCGCTAGTTGCTTATAATTCATGCCTCATTAGAAATGAATCATATTAATTGGACTGTTGCGAAGTTTTGAACTACTCGTGTTGAGAGTAGCACTGCAGACAACATAATGATCTTTATAGAAAGAGGCGGTGAACGAAATCAGCTTTCGATGTTCTTTTTCTTTTTTCTCCATCGAAGATCAAACCCTTCAGTTCTACGCAAAACCAAGTTCGTAAACGTCATGCCCAAAACTCAATAGATACTACAAAACAATATTTAACTTCCATTAAAAATTACACGGGTAATGTATTTATAGGCATGATCAAACAAAAAGGTGAACGAAATACACTTTGGAATACGGATTCAGCAAATTTTCCATTCGAGGGCAGATAAATTCGTAAAGTACAACTCCGGACTTAGCGAACTTATTCAAGTTTAAAAATACTTTTATGGGCGCTTCTTCTTACTTATTGGAGCAACGAACGATTGAATTAGAAGAACGAAGATAGGTATTTGCGGGGTTTATTTATTTCTTGTGTTTGGGGAACAATTATGGAATTACGTGTTTGTCTTTTTTAAGGCGCTTTTTAAAGTGAAACTTTTATTACATCGTCTCAAACTTTTTGGTCTGTGTAGCGCATGTCGCGTGTATCGCGGCTGCCGAGTAGGTATACCTACTCGGCAGCCGACCGACACGCGACATGCGCTACACAAAGCAGTGTTCGGAACCGTTCGAACAGTTTCACTTTTACCGTGGTTTCATAAAACCACACTACATTTTTTATTGGGATTGTAGGAATTATTTTAATTGCTTTATATCTATCTTGTCATGAATTGATTGCAGAATATTTTTAAATCTTATTAACTAGAAAAAGTCCAGCACTATCCAGCTTCTTTTCAGCTAATAAATTGTAGCATAGTGGTTAAAATTATCGACTAAAAAGACATATAATATGGTCTGGAAATTGCTAAAATTTTCAAGATATTTATATAATTAAATGTTAGAGGTGTTTCATTATTTCAGAAATATTATTGGCTACATAATCCATTCGGGCAGAGCACGTGTAATATTGTAATTAGTTAGCCCACGAGTAATTTAGGTAGCCTTCGAATGGGATTATTCCTATAAATGTATTGAAACTATTATAATGATGAATACCGTTCAGAGAATTTTGTCCAATTATAAAAGCAATTCTGATGATTTAACGACACTTCATAATTCAATATAATCCAGCAGTTTGGGCTGCAGGGCATACAAAGAAATATACATACACTCGAAAAACATAACGTTCTTTCGCAGTCGGGTAAAAAGACAACTGTATTTGTGATATTTATTAAAGTGAAGTATGTATATGCGATAGTCTGGTATGTTCAAAACGTGATATCAATACTATAAATCACGACGCAGTTGTTTGAAATTTCGATCGTGGCCACATGCACATAGTAAATAATGTCTACTAAACTACATATTATATAACATCGCATACATAAGTATACTAAACTTGCTGTTCGCTGGCAGCTTCGCCAGAGTTGATACGGGATGAAAAAATATAGCCGTTGTTCAATATGGATTGAGCATTTTAAGTAAGACACTAATAATTAAAATCGACCGAGCAGTTTTAGCTTTCAACCGCAACAAAAAAAAAAAAAAACATCAATCCTTCACTTCATATGACGAGCTTAAATAAAAAATATTAAGGCAAGAACATAATATTGTACTAACTACTGATCTGAAGACGTATGTGTAATTCGATAAGTCGATTATAATTGTATCAAATAAATTGTCTGTATAATACAATTTGCAGTGACTTAGCACAGCTCTTGCGACATTAGTATCGTATTGAATTCCACCGTATGTTTGTTCAGCAAATAATGGTCTAGAATATGTGTTTTGTGCCTTCACAGAGCCTTGAGAATTGAACGTACTTGGTATTAAACCGCTACTAATGTAAATAATATCACTGCTAACGCTGTATTTATTTTAACTACACGGTTTTCGAAATAACTGGTTCAATTTACCTTGCTGAAAACACCTGCTTTAGATAAATTCTTATATCTGGTTATTGACGACGCGGTTGGCGCAGTGGTAAAGTAACTGCCTACTGAGCCGACGGTCCCGGGTTCGATCCCCGGTCAGGGCAAATATTTGTGTGATGAACTCAATTATTTGTTCTTGGGTCTGGGTGTTATTATCTATATATATGTATTTATTAAATATTATATTTATCGTCGCCTAGTACCCACAACACAAGCCTTAATTGAGCTTACTGTGGGACTAGGTCGATTTGTGTAATAATGTCCTATAATATTTATTTATTTATTTATATGCTTTATTGAGCTAAGTTTGGGCATTACGTATTCCAAATGTTCAACTAGCAAATCCCTATACCATCTCTGAAAGTACTAGGATGTCATATAATCCAGGAGTGTATCATCCACATAAGCTGTATAATCATCTGTAACCGATACCTCTCGTTGTCGTGTGGTCTGAATACTATTACTGGATTCGCTCGACAGCGTTACTACAATACTGGCTACAGTACCTCCAAATAATTCAAAATTAAACTCTATTCCAACAGCATACGGTACTTTGGGCGTGTCACGTTTGCGGCCGTCATTAAGGTGCGGTGTGCATGACATATTAAGGCCGCGTATTGTATGTCGTATAATGACGAGATTAGAAAATTGGATGAAGTTTTGAAACAAGACGAAATAGAATACAAATGCTTAAGCTGGTTGAAGGTTCTTTGTTCCATTATAATAATTACATGACAATATGTATACTGTAAATAAGTAGTTATGTTATATTTATGCAACGAATCCATGTTTAATTAACATGGTGACACATAATATATAGTAGATTTGAAAACAACGATAAAATCATCTATTCAGTCAATCTATTTGTCTATAGACAAATAGACTAGTCATTCCACTAAAGGGATAGTCATGTATTTTCATTACCAAAGAATGACTCAAAACAAATTTTCCGTCAATGTCAACTTTCCTGTTGGAAATAACAATACAATGATAAGTAACACGGACAAACTGAACCAAATAAATACACAACCAGTTCAAGTGCGCACTGTACGAATCGATAGCAATTAAAAACCAACACCCACACACCAATTATAACAAACATGCTTATGGCAATAACTATAATTAGACGCTAAATATACCTAACAATAGCGATGATAGCGTAAACAAAGATCAGAATAGCAATGCTGACTAACCGGTGAAACAGTGGTAGTGGTAGTAGTTTTATTGTATAAAATCCACAAAAGGAAGCGGGCGATAACTCTGCTGAAACGGTGTTAGCTCCACTAATATGGACACAGATGTTTAAGCAAGTAGCTAGTATTGTTTGCATAGCGCTTAGAATTATGAACAGCGGGGTACCTTTCTTTTTGCCATGAACATTTGTACAGTTTTAGATTGTGTTTATGATAAGATGACGTGATACGCTTTTATGAGTTTATAAAATCAACTAAGAAAATTCTTTCGGTTCAAAATATATCGTTTTTAGTTCGGATTTTTTGAGCGATATAAATTTCTGTATTACTATGAAACTTTTAACTGTTATTGAAGTGAAAACTTCTTTAGCGGCGTTGGGTATAAAATCTTAAACTCGCGTCAGGACACGTGGCCTGATCGAAAAAGCGTAAGACGGATTTTTTTTTTTAGCCCTTATATTCCATGCGTAAGACGGATACCATTCCAAAATATCAAACATGCTGAACGTTAATAATCAAGTTTTCACTTCTGCCGGCACTCCCGGAGTGCAACCCGTCTTTTTTTTTTTTTTAGTTATAAAACATGTTTATTTGCAGTTTTCGAAATATCTATCTGGGTTCATTTAGTAACGAAAACAAAAATTCATTATTTGTGCTGATCCAAAACAACTATAAGCAAGATTTTCATAAATTATTTAATTTTTTAAAAGCGATAAACTACCTCTCTCTACCTCTACGCTCTATTTTTTATCTATACAAATTGAATAAACTTCAAGCCATAAACGACAATATAAAATCTAATTATAAAGGTACAGCTAGAAACAATTTACAGAACCAACTGTAACCTATGTATATTTGACCTGGCGAGGAAAAACACGGCTCACGAATAAAACAGTTTCAGAGATATTATTAATGTTCACCTTGCAGTTATTATCATTAACAGTTAACACCATCCGTAGTTAGGATTCATAGATTATGTTAGTTTTTATTCAAATGGAATTTCTAGTAGTGATGAGTTAATACACAAGTTTCTAACTTTCTAGTTATAACTAATGGGAAACAGTTAATACATATTTTCAAATGAAAAGAAAATAAAAAAGACGTGTGGCACTCGGGGACTGCCGCGGTAAAGCTATTGCATAGCATGCCTTCAAGCCACATCTCCGTGCCCGTCGGAGTGGGGAGCGTGAGGTTTTTTCGTTACGGAATTTCTGGATTCGGTCGCCGCGCTCAAGGCCCGCGATAGAAGCTATGCAATAGCTTAATATAAGGAGGGATATAAGTGATCATTGAAGAAATGGAGTCAGAATTAATTCCTTCATATGCGTTCTTTGAGGCTGTAGGTGCGTTGACTGTTCCGTGACTTAAAATACCTTTAAAATTATCCATTTTAAAGAAGTAAATCACATTTTATATTTAGTCAAACAAAATAAATAATAATAATGTTACATAGTCAATGCAATAGGGCGAAGTCTACGAGACAGACGCTCATTTAAACTTAATAGATTCAAAGGAGGTAAAGTGAATTTGCATTGTTGTCTAGCTCTTAAGGAACGCTTATAGATAGAATAGAAACGATGGCGACAAAGAAATAGACGAAATAAGAGGGCAGAATACTATGATCGATAAAATAAATCACATTGACTTCGAAATTGTCTGCTAGACTTCCATTAATAGTCTCGAAACGTATTGTGTTATTGCTATGAAATTCTAGACTAAATAACGCATGAAGATTTGAAGCTATGCAAAACACTTATCCCGTAAACATCTCACGTTATAAGGGAATGTGGATGACATAACTCTAAGACCAGAAGTATTAACAAAAGTTAAGCACTGATACAGGATGTTACATTTCCAATGTTTGCAGATGATACGATATTGATGGTATTGGTACGGAACGACCACAAGTGTTGTCACAACTTAGATAGCTATAGACTGAAAATCAGCCAGATTTTACTAAATTTCGTTCCAATTGCGTATCATCAGAGTATCAAATTTCGAACAACTAAAATTGTTACAACTTCTATAGTTACAGTCTTATTCCTCTTTCAAAAGTAATTCCTCCTTTCCTTTTCTAGTCTTTACAGTATTTCGTCCAAATTGCGTATCATCAGAGTATCAAATTCACAGCGTTGTATAAATTGGTTGGTCCGATTTCAATATTGAAACAAGCCAAGGCCGTGACTTTTACTTGTAGTACAATAGCCGACATTGATCCAAGGAAGTGCTGGCAGACAACTGACTCAGATATTAGCCTTGAAAAGACGCAATGTTGGGTAAATCAATATTTCAACTGTAACGCATTACCTCGTGTTTGTTTGGAAATTATTTTAAGACCATATTTGCGGATATAATCTGATAATTACTGTTACATTTGGCGAATTATGAGCGTTGTGGGTATTGGTCAAAAACGTGTTTGCGATTAAATGCTACAGAATACATTGATATTTAAAATTAGCTTATGTTGCTGTTGTGGTGTTACTATATTTGGATTATTTTTATGGTCTTTCGTTTATCATATTATTATAATTTATTATTAACATACGCAAGTTAACTGTCTAGTGCAAACATGTTTCTTAAATATATTTCAATCATGTTTTTTAGGTCATAATCTATATTTGACTTCCATCATAGATATTTACAAAAACAAAATTGAATGAACCTAATACCGATCATGGTTTCCACCTTATAAAAAAAGTCAACCCAACCATTTCCCAAGATAACTTTATACCTCATATTAAATTTCTCCCAGTGTAAAGTTCACAGTGTCGTCATGAACAGCAGAGCGTGATCTAACGGGTTCTCAGTCAGTGACTTTTGGGAGCGAAGCAGTGACATTGTCAGCCATTACGTTTGGCGTGTCGCTATTCTTTTGTTTACGCACTTCTGACACGGACACGGATAGACTGTTATTTATGGGAAATCTAGAGAATAAAGTATTTTGGGATCTCCAAGTAGTTAAGGTCAAAATTCATATTCATATCGCATTATTTCCCCTATAAACGGTGTGAAGATTTGTTTTTTTTTTGTCTACACAATTTGAAATTTCATAAGTATCAGAAAGCTAAATCTCTTCGGAGCAAAAAATAGTATTCCGGATCAATCTGGCTGGTCAACTATATTTAACTTCGAACGAAAATTGAAATCGAACTGTTCAATTTAATAGAATGGCCCTTTGAGTATGGCACGAATACATATTTTTTACGAATGTAAATGTTTCAGTGATAAAATAAAAACGCATGTTAATGGCGGGATGTTCTAGAGAAGGTATTTCTCTTTTATATTTGTCAAAAACAGTAAAGGTAATGTGTGTAGGTAAAAATATTACGTGATATAAAAGGCTATTAAACAAAATTGAATACCGCACGCAATCTCCTAACAAAATTATGATATTACAATGGCGGCGAATATTCGCGATTATTTCCAAACTTGAAAACTATCACCGAGATTTCAAGTTGATTTAAATATATAAATGATATAGCCTAATACAACTATAACTTGATTTCTGAAAATTATCTACCGAAATTGGAAGAATATCGCCTGAATGCCAGAAAATAAGGTCTATAACCTCCCAAAAAGGGATCTATAACGAACCATTGATAAAAAATGTATGGAAAGTGATTAATGCTTTCAGAACATCACGCTAATGGCTCGTCTCATATTCAGCGGTTCAACGCACCCGACACTGTACTATGAGATACAATTAGCAAGATATACTGCGAAAGTTTGTCTTTCACCACGGCCGCCTTGTCGAATTTACGGGTTCAACGACGCTCTGTTATGGCCTTGTTCCTGTCATCAGTGACATTCTAGAATTATTTGAAAATGGAAGGTAAAATTTATATTTTCATGGTATGACGTCATTACTATGAGATACAATTAGCAAGATATACTGCGAAAGTTTGTCTTTCACAATGGCCGCCTTGTCAAATTTACAGGTTCAACGACGCTGTGTTATGGCCTTGTTCCTGTCATCAGTGACATTCTAGAATAATTCGAAAATGGAAGCACAAAATGTTTATTTTCATGACGTCACTTTTCAATAGATAAAGACAGAGGAGCAACATAAATTCCTAAGGGATTTGAAGAATTATTGGATCACTAAGGTCTACTTTCAAATTCCGATTCAACTTGCAGAAAATTATCTCATAATTGCCTGTTTGTTTTTGATCGCTAAATCCAATTTATATACAAAAGAAAATATTTTTTTCAATTTCTTCTAATTCGTTAAATTTTCTTATTCCCTTGGCCCTGGTTAACCTAAAATTCGCACTCTATTTTTCTTTTTATCAAATTTCATTTACCCAATACCGCTATAAAACTAGAGTTAAGTAGGCAAACAGACACCTAATTACAAACTGTTGTCCCAGGTGGGTTGAAAGGCTCGTGGACGTTATAAAATGCTAATTAAGCTTTTCGATCGACCTACTTTTCAACAATACCGCATTATCCCAAAGTATTCAATATTAATAGATTAAAAGTTGAAGTTTATTATGAACAAAATATTCACGGACGGTCTTGAAATTAATTTGGGTATTGCCTTTTTAATTTCAGAATTTTGTGCGAAATTAAATAGACTATAGAATTCAAGTCGTGTATTCATTTTTGAATACATCTTCGTTACCTAGCATCATTTTATCACTATTGAAAAGTTTACTGTTTTATTTAAAAAAAAAATTGCATTGCACAAAATACGATTATTACAGTGTAAAATTAAGTTTTATACACAATCATAAACAATAAAACCCATTTTGCTAAACCGATACAGCGATAAACTATTTATCGAATAAATACCGTTCTAAATCCACTTTGGAAACATTAAAGAAACACCACAATATTTTTCTACTCCTCCCTAGGGATTACCACGCACGTGTGAAAGTCAAAACGTTTTACACGTTGAATAGAATGTTCCAGAAAGAGGAAAAAGCATATAAAAAATTTCTTTGAGTTAAAACTCGGTAACGATGTTAGGACGGTAGGTGGGTTCTTTGACACTCGAGTAATGAGTACTTTTTTGTTCCACTCCAACTTTTACTTTTTTACAGGAGGCCGGCAAATGTGTCAACAAGCAATGATGGAAAGCTGGGACTAATTTCGGAAGAAATATATTAAAATTATATAAGTATTTTATGGACGCGTGTAGAAGTAGGTCAGGTAGGCTAAAAGAAGTAAGGTAAAGTAGGTGAATCAAGCGCTGGGGACATTACTAAACTATACATGACGATACGAGAATACTCCATTTACCATTGCCTTTTGTTGTACCTACTCGTATTAATATTAATAATTCGTTTTATTTTATTCGCAATATTTCCATAAGCACCAATTGTCGCAAATCAGGAAGGATGTTTGATTTACATTTAATAAGGATGAAGTCAAGTGTAAAGGGGAATAATATACATATGTAGATCACTAGGCAAGTGACGAGTCATATCTACTGATGAGATCAGAGCAAAATCTATCTAGAAACATGGTAAGACCGGGAATGTTACTGAACCCGTTATTTATAGCAATTTTATGCCTGTGCTGATTGGTAGCTATAACTTTGTGAAGGAATCTTGAAGCGTGTCTTACAATACATTATACTTCTGCAATCGATTAGTTGATTCTTCGAGTATTTTTGTCTAAAAATAGCCGACCATAACGGCAAGCCATGAACTACTTTATTATATTTTTAAACGCACCGATCGCTATCTCCTTGCTTTATTCACTTGGATTCAGATGAATTTTGATGTCCGTAGTCCGAAGAATAAGTATATTCTCTCGATAGAGCTTACATGTAACTCATCCACATGTCTGATCGGATTAAAGACAGCATCCCAGTTAAGTTTTCCAACATCAGCATTCAAGATTAAATCGATCTCATACAAACCCAACTCAAACCAGGTTACGAGATCCAGCATAACAAAGCCGCACTAATTGGAGTCGCGTTCAAACTTCCAGGCTTCAATATTCAATAACGACCGGAACGTGAGAAGACTTACGTTTTCAGTCCCCCGATTATGGAGTTTTGTACTTTGGGTAGTTTCTAAAAATACTGACACGATTAACAAGTCAAAGTATATTAGAATACTAGCTGTGCTTCGCGGTTTCACTCGCATTGCTCCGCTCATGTGGGTCTTAGCCTATAGCCTTCCTCGATAAATGGGCTATCTAACACTGAAAGAATTTTTCAAATCGGACCAGTAGTTCCTTAGATTAGAGCGTTCAAACAAACTCTTCAGCTTTATAATATTAGTATAGATTAGTACTCTGACCACTATCCAACTTGGTAACTTAATAAAATTTTGACAGCGAAGTTGTCTGAAATTACTTCATCATTTGTTTCATTATTCATTGACACACTTAGTTGATTCTCCTAAACAGCACTAATTATGCTATTATTTTTCATTTAAATGAACACTTACGTAAACTGTAACACAATTATACGATAGGGAGTTACATCAGTGGTATGAATGAATGCAAATTTCAGCTTAACAAGGTTTTCTATTGAATGGTTAAGAAAATTAATAGACACATCATGTGATAACAATTTATACAGCATCTCTATATTTAACGTGTTTTCAAATTTTCTTTCACCAAATCAAATGGAAGACGGGAAGGTTAAGGCTCAGAGATTATGGTCGTAGATTGTCTTGGTTTAACACAATAGCCATAACAATACATGATTCTGTAAGGCTCTAATAACATCTTCCTGAGTTTGATCCTTTAAAAAATCGACTTAGTGCAGCCGTATATTATAGCTCAAATTATGAGTATGATTGAGCTGTACGCTTTGCTTTCAAATAAATATTAACAGCAGACGTATTAAGACTACCTAAAGGTTTTAAGGAAACCATACCTTTAAAAGACAATTACTTTTAAAATACATATCTCATTATGCTCCTGTGATAAAAAATATATTCAAAGCGGTTTGATTGCTTATTGGTTAGTTGTTTTTGTTATGGTTCTGTTGTCATTCTTGAATTAATGAGCTTCAATATTAATTAAGTGCGATGATAGGAATACTGGTCGATTTTTTGTAAACTACTAGTTTTTACTACCTATCATTTTACACCTACGGGCATATCCACTATGATTAAGCTCTGAATAAGTATTTTTCAAGCAAAGCTTCAATCAAAGGTAGGAAGGAGTAGCAAATACATTAGACAAGAAGATTTAGACGATGCATGGTGATCACAAGATCGTATTAAAAAGTACAAAATTCTTGGTACTACACATCTTCATCTCCGCAGAGCATTCCGAGAGGTTAATTGCCTATTGTTTGACTTTTTACTTCTCCCGCGGAATACCTACGTATTGGAAGAATCTTGTTCTAGTCAATCAAGTAGTAAGCCTGTTTTATGCCTTGGAATCCGAAGCTTTGATGTTGAATCAATAGTCCTAGGCTTCCTTTTAAATAACCTCAGTGGAAGGTCGAAGACATCAGATTGCTATCAATTTTCAGATTAGAACGATAATTTGGAACTTAATTTCTATAAAGACAATTATTTCTACAAGTTTGAGCATTTCAATTAGGTTTTATGGGTAAAATAAAAATGTGTTATCATGAAATAAAACATTCCCACTTCTTTTTAATACCCAAAATCCTTTGAATTTTACGAAATTCGGTGTAAAAGCGGAAAGGTTCCCGCTACGAGGTTTGTGAATATAGTCCCAGATTATTGCACTTCAAAACCGTCAGATATTATGTAACAATGTAACAAATGTAACCTATCGAGATTAGTCTCCTTCAAAGGCATTCGTTATTTTACACTGACATAAACTACAAGCGTGCTAATGATCTTCAGTGTCATGAATCATCGAAGAAAGTCGCTTCTTGTACCAAACATTATACTTACTATGATATTGCGAGTTTACTTTGATGCCGTAATAAGCGTAATTAGAAATTGCCATTAACATCATGTTAAATATTAATGAGTATTACATATAGTAATAAAGACGACGTGGTTACAATTATAGCTCTTTAAATTTATGTTTTTGAGGTTGTAGTTGTTGCTAAATGGCATAAAACTATTGCACCAATTCTTTTGAAACTACATAGTAGAGTAGTAGTGATTCGCCGGTTCTGGAACACGGATTCAGGTACATTCGCCGGTTCACGCGCACGGGTGCTGGCACATTCACAGCTTCACCCGCAAATCAGTGGCACCCCATCCTAAAAAAAAAAAAAAAAAAAAAAAAAAAAAGTTTGGACTCTTTTCCCACTAAAGCGGCCACGCTGAGTCGATAGCACTCACTCCCGAAGCGATAGGATGCACGGTTTCGGAGATGTGCAGATCGATTAACTCTTATCTAATTGATATCCGGTGGGTCATTAGCGTCCCATGGTTCACCTTTTCCTATTAGCTAATTACACCGTCCGGCGTTCTTATCTATTACTCATTGTGCACCTCGCTTATCACTGCTTTTGTATTAAACTTCTTTGTTATGACCTACCTCACTATTCTAACCAAACGATGTATTATTATATTCAAGAAAAAATACGTCTAAAATCCTATAACTATATTTATATATTATCGTACTATATTATCATAATTGTTGCTTTTTTCAAAAGCGATTCGCTTCTGGCACTCGCCGGCCGCTGCCGCGGCACGCTCGCTTTGCTCGCTCGGCTCGTGCGTTGTTTATCAAAGTCTAACCTAACCTAACCTAATTGTTGCTTTTTTAAAAAGCGATTCGCTTCTGGCGTTGTTTATCAAAATCTAACCTAACCTAACCTAACCCAATTATTCTTCCGGGTAATCTGATGTATCGAACTTTGTTACGAGCTACCTCGCTATTCTGAATCATCAATAAAACACATTCATTTTACTGCCATTTTTATTTCCAAAATGTTGTTGCTTATTATCTACTGGTTTGTGTATTTGGCGACCATTTGTCCATTTTGCTATATAAAAATAATTATTGATGAACATTTGAATTGTAGCCTTATCTACTTATAAAATAGGAGCGAAACATCTCATCCACTAAAATATCGTTGTACAGTGTGTTCCCTGTAAATATGCTCGTAAAACTATGCATTGAATATCCCTGAAACTTATATAGCAAATACATTAAGCAATATTCTCCACAAACTGAAGTCCAATCATTCTGAATCCTATCAACATTCCAGTCCCATCTCTTACAATTCCTTTTCAAAAACTGCAGATGATATCGCTCAGGTGTTCGTCCATATGAATCAAAATATTGACCGATGCCATTCGTATCGATATGTACAGCTACCCAGTGTGAACCCGGTTTATCATCCGCATCCAAATTGCATATTATATACGTTGGTACATGGGTATACATAGGCAGTCTATTAGCAGCATAAACATTATTTTCTAGACTGGGATGAATCTTTTTCATATGTTTTTGTAATTCTAGTGTATCCATGATATTACTGTTATTAGCAGATTATTACAGTACCAATCTATTCAATGGTTGTCATAGGAATGTTCAATTATAGTGTTTTGTATAAGATTAAATAGGAAGTTTGTAATGAAATAAAAAATAGTAAATTGCATACAATTTGTTTTATTTAATTTTATAATGTTTCCTTTAGTTACATATACACAAAATGCATTAAGCATAACACATAAATCTAAAATATAACACACATTATAACCTTAACTACTATAGTCTACAGTAACATTTCTATTTTTATCTATTTCAATAATATTATCAAACTCAGCATAAACAATACAGTTAATTGTTTGTGTTAGTGAGGATTCAAATCGTACTTCTAATCTTACACTACCATGCTTTATGAGATTCCAATGAGCTGATGAGTTAGCTGATAAATCAGGAGTTAAATCAAATGCTAAAAGACAGTAGCCTTTGGCATACTGTTCACGAGAGATTGCATTTCCTTCATTAAGAAAGTGAATACCAGTCCCCGAGAATAGAGTATGATATGCCGATGTGAATATATTATTATTAAAAGATGGTTGCAAAGCTTTTGAAGGTATTTGTTGACCATCAATATATAAGCTGAAAGAGTTAATACCATAGTTTTCAAAGTTAAATGGATTTTTAGTAAGTGAACCATTAAATGCGGAATTGTTCACAAATCCAATAATACATCTTTTGGGTACCTGTCCCAAGAATATATTATCAAGAGTTTTTCCTTGAACACCTGATGGAATTGTTAAAACTTTAACTTCAGCACGAGTAATAGGATATTTAGCAGTTGTAGAAGCTAAAACTTTCTGATGTGCGAGTAATACACTTGGATTAATTCGTGCTCTTCGAACAATAAGAGTTGCATCCGTAATGCAAACTTTAAACTTTTCATCATTTGACCCAGCAATTAAATTAAAACTCTCTCTTGACCGAACTAATTTTACACTCATTTCAACACCATTAATTAAAAATTTATCTTGATTGAAAATGTCACCATGAAGATGACCAATCATTTCTATTTCCCATCATTCTCGAAAAATTAACTGACTTTGATTTTAAAATTAAATATGAATTATACATTTGACCAAACTACACCTAATACAATAAGTGAAAAAATGTATTTTATATTAATATTTACATTTGAATGCGATAAACCAAAAATATCAATTACTGACATAGAACTTTTGAAATTTTCTTGAAGGTGAAAAAATAAAAAAATACATTTTTGCTTATTTGCAAAAATCGAGCGGATGGTCTTATTTTGGGATCGAGTTTTTAAAATTTTATCGCCCTCGAAAAAATAAATAGACATAATAAGAATATCAAAAGTAAAGAAAAAAAAGTATGAGGATATCAAATATTCGTAAAAAAAAAGGTAAGTAAACATTAATTCATAGGTTTGTGTGAATGTGATTAAAAATATTTCTGTATTCCGCTGACTTTGATTTTAAAATTAAATATGAATTATACACTTGGCCAAACTACACCTAATACAATTAGTTAAAAAATGTATTTTATATTAATATTTACATTTGAATGCGATTAACCAAAAATATCAATTACTGACATAGAACTTTTGAAATTTTCTTGATGGTGAAAAAATAAAAAAATACATTTTTGCTTATTTGAAAAAATCGAATTATATTTGAATGTGATAAACCAAAAATATCAATTACTGACATAGAACTTTTGAAATTTTCTTGAAGGTGAAAAAATAAAAAAATACATTTTTCTTAATTGCAAAATCGAGCGGATGGTCTTATTTTGGGGTCGAGTTTTTAAAATTTTATCGCCGTCGAAAAATAAATAGACATAATAATAATATCAAAAGTAAAGAAAAAAAGTATGAGGATATCAAATATTCGTAAAAAAGGTAAGTAAATATTAATGCATAGGTTTGTGTGAATGTGATTAAATAATATTTCTGTATTCCGGATATGGTTGCAAATCCAAATACTGACATTTATATAAATTTATATTAATATTTACATTTGAATGCGATAAACCAAAAATATCAATTACCGACATAGAACTTTTGAAATTTTCTTGAAGGTGAAAAAATAAAAAAATAAATAAATAAAAATACATTTTTGCTAACAATAAATAATCAATCAGTAAGTTTAAGATTCATAGATTCATTGAAATTTTTATCGTGTAGTTTAGATCAACTAGCTAAAAATCTTAATGATGATCAGTTTACAGAACTAAAAAGGAACTATCCTAACTCAATCTCTTCCTGTTGGTGGGTTCGAATGGATAGATTATAATACAGATTATAATGTGTCGGATAACTCTGATTTCGGTTATGTTTTAGAAGTTGATTTGGAATATCCTGATGAACTTCATAATTTGCATTCTGACTTTTCGTTATGTCCTGAAAACATATGTGTGGGTAATACTGAAGAAACTAAATTAGTTCCTAATTTAAATAATAAAAATAAATACATCATTCACTACAGGAATTTAAAACAATGCATTGAAATGGGAATTGGATTAATTAAAGTACATAGAATTTTAAAATTTAAACAGAGTTCTTGGCTAAAGAAATACATAGACTTAAATACTAGTTTGAGAACGTTAGCTACATCAAACTTTGAAAAAGACTTTTTTAAATTAATGAACAATTCTGTCTTCGATAATGCTATGGAAAATATTGAAAAATAGTAAACGTTAAACTACTAACTCACTGGGATAATCGTGGTAAAGTTTTAGGTGCTCAGGATTGGATTGCAAAACCAGAATTCCATAGTTTATCAATATTTTCAGAACATTAATTAGTTGCAATACAATTACGGAAAACAAAATTAATTTATGATAAGCCGATTTATTTAGGATTTTGTATTTTAGATATATCTAAGACCCTTATGTATGAATTTCATTATAACTACATGATTAAAAAGATTCATAATAAAATTAAGTTATTGTACACCGATACCGATAGTTTGATATATCAAATTTTTGCAGACAATTTTTATGAGGATATAAAACCAGATCTACTTCACTATTTCGATACATCAGATTACCTGGAAAATAATATTTACGGATATCCAAAAATAAATAAAAAAAGTTAGGTTTTTTTTAAGGATGAGAATAATGGTAAAGTATTGAAGGAATTTGTAGGGTTGCGATCAAAAATGTATGCCTTAGAAATGGAAGATAAATTTATAGCAAAGGCAAAAGGGGTTAACAAAAGTGTTACCAAAAATGAATATGGAAAATTACAAATCGTGTTTGTTTAATAAAAATGTATTATATTGTAGTATGCTTCGATATAAGTCAATCAAACACACTATTTTTACACAAAAATAAATAAAACATCTTTATCATATAATGATACCAAACGATGTATTATGAACAACAACACTGATACATTGGCTCGAGGACATTATAAATTACGCTAAGTGACTTTTTACTATTATTTCTGTGTGTATATACAAAATTTGTACTGATTGTAAAATTATGATATTGCTATAATGTTATATAATAGTTTATTACATATTTAAAATGTATTGTTTGATTGTAAATAATGTAAAATAATTGTAGTTTTTAAGAAATGTTACTGTAGACTATAGTAGTGTGTGTTATGTTTTCAAACTCAAACATTTATTTATTAAATTAGACTTCTTCGAGAAGCACTTTTGAAACGTCAATACATATTTTTAACATTTACCACCGATTCGGAAAGCAGTATCTATGGAGAAGAACCGGCATGAAACTCCATAGTTGCTCTTTTAAATCATTTCAGTATTACAATTTAATTTTACAAAATATGTAACTGTATATTATCATAATATTCTAAAGAACTGTCCTATGGTTTTTACGCGACAACCCTCCATGGGTTTTTATCTTCCATATAGTTATTCCTTAATGCTGTAATAGGCTCTCTGAACTAATACGTTTTTTACATAATTCAATGTTTTAGATTTATGTGTTATGCTTAATGCATTTTGTGTATATGTAACTAAAGGAAACATTATAAAATTAAATAAAACAAATTGTATGCAATTTACTATTTTTTATTTCCTTATAAACTTCCTATTTAATCTTAAAAAAAAAACACTATAATTGAACATTCCTATGACAAGTGACAACCATTGAATAGATTGGTACTGTAATAATCTGCTAATAACAGTAATATCATGGATACACTAGAATTACAAAAAACATATGAAAAAGATTCATCCCAGTCTAGAAAATAATGTTTATGCTCGACCATTTTCCTTAAGGCCTGAATCGGGTAGAATTCCCTTTTAATACCGAAAATTAACTCTAGTTAAAACCGTTTTTCTTCTTAGATTCTTAATGTACATATCTAAAAAAATGTATATTAAAGTTTTGAATACGATAAAGGGCATGGTTGTTTTAATTTCTTTATTTTACAATCAGGTTTTTTGGAAAAAAAATCATGAACTGAGGTCGATTTTTTGGTCTTTAAACCAAAACGCTAAGTCAATATAACGTCAATAATTATTGTAGTATTTTTACAGTGTGTTTATGAAATTGAAGCACAGGGCATGGTTGTTTTAAATTTTGATTCCAAATCCAAATATCTTTGTAATAATTTTTATGCGTACTTTTACTACGGTAGATTCGCGCCGGTCCCCCGATCCCGCCTTGTAAATCACCTAGCAAGGTCGCTAGCCCCTATTAAGGCCATAAGCACACAAATCAATAGATAATAAGCAACATGTTCGAAATAAAAAATGGCAGTAAAATGAATGTGTTTTATTGATGATTCAGAATAGCGAGGTAGGTCGTAACAAAGAAGTTTAATCAATGTTTCATGATTTGGTCATCGATATTTGGCCAGATCGTATAAAATAAAGAGAGTCCATCAAATATTAAAAAAATGCTGAATATTTTGCGAATCGCTTTTTATAAAAGAAACTATTAAGTATAGTAGGTAATATAGTGGCCATCGACATTTGGCCAGATCGTATAAAATAAAGAGAGTCCATCAAATATTAAAAAAATGCTGAATATTTTAAGAACTTGTTTATTGTCATTTAAGTCAGTGCCGCGGCAGTGGCCGGCGAATGGTTTTTGCAATAGAAAACAGTTAGGTTAGGTTAGGTTAGATTTTGTTTATTGTCATTTAAGTCAGTGCCGCGGCAGCGACCGGCGAATGGTTTTTGCAATAGAAAACAGTTAGGTTAGGTTAGGTTAGACTTTAATAAACAACGCACGAGCCGAGCGAGCAATGCGAGCGTGCCGCAGCAGCGGCCGGCGAGTGCCAGAAGCGAATCGCTTTTTAAAAAAGAAACAATTATAATAATACTAGATGTCCGCCCGCGGCTTCGCCCGCGTTTTCAAAGGAAAACCCGCATAATTCCCGTTCCCGTGGGATTTCCGGGATAAAACCTATCTTATTTGTTAATCCAAGTTACCCTCTATATGTGTGCTAAATTTCATTGTAATCCATTCAGTAGTTTTTACGTAAAAGAGTAACAAACATCCATACATCCATACTTACAATTACAAACTTTCGCCTTTATAATATATATTAGATAGTAGGATATAGGACAGATTTTAGACGCATTTTGTCTACAATATAAGATATCCGCAGTTTCCATAGTACTCGAACCTCTTCGTCGTAAATTATTTGCTATGACTTTTTCATATTGTAATTAAACGAATTATGAAGTTTTTAACTGCAAATTAAGAAAATAATGTTTATGCTTGACCATTATTTCCAATTGGACTTCAGTTTGTGGTGAATATTGCTTAATGTATTTGCTATATAAGTTTCAGGGATATTCAGTGCATAGTTTTACGAGCATATTTACAGGGAACACACTGTACAATGATATTTTAGTGGATGAGATGTTTCGCTCCTATTTTATAAGTAGATGAGGAAGCACACAAACCAGTAGATAATAAGCAACAACATTTTGGAAATAAAAATGGCAGTAAAATGAGTGTGTTTTATTGATGATTCAGAATAGCGAGGTAGGCCGTAACAAAGCTCGATACATCAGATTACCCGGAAAAACAATTAGGTTAGGTTAGAGTTTGATAAACAACGCACGAGCCGAGCGAGCAAAGCGAGCGTGCCGCGGCAGCGGTCGGCGAGTGCCAGAAGCGAATCGCTTTTTAAAAAAACAACAATTATAATAATATAGTACGATAATATATAAATATAGTTATAGTATTTTAGACGTATTTTTTCTTGAATATAATAATACATCGTTTGGTTAGAATAGCGAGGTAGGTCATAGCAAAGAAGTTTAATACAAAAGCAGTGATAAGCGAGGTGCACAATGAGTAATAGATAAGAACGCCGGACGGTGTAATTAGCTAATAGGAAAAGGTGAACCATGGGACGCTAATGACCCACCGGATATCAATTAGATAAGAGTTAATCGATCTGCACATCTCCGAAACCGTGCATCCTATCGCTTCGGGAGTGAGTGCTATCGACTCAGCGTGGCCGCTTTAGTGGGAATAGAGTCCAAATTTTTTTTTTTTTTTTTTTTTTTTTTTTTTTTTAGGATGGGGTGCCACTGATTTGCGGGTGAAGCTGTGAATGTGCCAGCACCCGGCACCCGTGCGCGTGAACCGGCGAATGTACCTGAATCCGTGTTCCAGAACCGGCGAATCACTACTACTTAGTAGTCATAACAATTATTATGTTGTGGTTTACTATGACATGTTATTACAATTCGACCGCCAACTATTCAATATGAAATCAGATCCTGATAATGTTTTCAAATAAGCATTCTAAGAACCTTGCCTCTTGTACCTAAAACTTATGAATAATCAGTAGATACATTCTAATGTATTGCTGTTGATACTATATTTTATTAATACAAAAAAAATGGTTGCCTGTAAAGTCGGTTTTACGGGCGAAGATTTTACGTGACAACGTCTTTTTCTCGGTAGAATATTTATGTGCTGCGCGCGCGGCAGACCGCGGGCCTCTCTCTCGTTCGGTGACTCATCGTAACGTTACCGAGCGTTACACTTTTTCATAAGTGACTCCCAGTCGCAACCTAATTTAAGACGTTGTCACGTCAAAATTCAATAAAAGCAGACAGCTGCTTTTTTTTGAAAGTTACAGAACTTGCAGGTGTATGCAGAAACGGAAATATTTATTCGTTAGTTATCTTCTAATAGAATGGTTTCTTTAAGCTACTGAGATTAAGGCTATCAATATTAACTAAACTGAGAAGTTAAAATGTGGTCTTATGTTATTTTAAAAATTAAAGGGTGTAATAGGATACAATATTGAAGACGATACGGGCGCAGCCGTAAGTGAACAATTATTTTTAAAATAAAAGGAAAAATAATTTGGAAAATCCAAAAGTGCACGCCTCATAATTTTTTTTTTAATAATTATTTATTAATTATTATTTTTGTTTATTTAATAACAATTAAACCACATCGAATCAGACCCTGAAAAATGAAAGGGTTCTATTCCTGAGCATACTCAAGCGTAAGAGAAAAAAAAAGACTCGATTAGTAAAGTATTTCGGTCGCTATCGTGTTAACAAGAAAATCCTCCGCACATAAAGACACACGGACGTCCAAGACAGAACTTTTTTAAACTGTTTTTTAACTAGTTTAAATAACAAAAATGACATCAAAAATATCATGAATGTTAAAAATAGTGTTTTTTCTTAATATGTGTGTGTATGTATTATCTTACAAGTGCAATGTATGATACATAAAGACATTTTAAGTTTGAAAAATCAGATGTTTTGCGCGAAGTGACAGTAGTACCCACCTCAACGCTTCGCTTATGAGGCGTGCAATAAATCATCCATTTAATTATGCAGCAAAATATAATAACGGTTAGTTACACTGAGGATATAGCTATACCACAGCTATACGAAATAATCCCGGGAACACAATTCGCAGAAATTCATGAGATAGAGGAAAAGTGCTTTATGAATCATTCATGTACCTACCTTTGAAAAAGATATTAATTTTCTCGACACAATAAATTGAATTTAATTCTAGCGAATAATTGGATAATCCTGGGATTTCTTGTGTTTTTGACAATTTATTAAATATTCCTCTTATAAAATGTTACCTTCGTTCTTAAATACTAGAATCCATTTCAACACGTTACTTCAGTTAAACGTATTTTAATAACGTAAACAATTTATTTCATTAGATCAATTATTATTAAATTAATGTTTATTTTAATTTTTACTACAGATACCTACTTACAACAAAATTATCATAATTTATCGTCCACGTAAAATTACAAATTTTAGAAGGGTGAGGGTTGAACGTATATTTGAACCTTGGAGAACATTCAAAATAACCGATACATCAGCTGTTCCAAACTTGACAATTTATTTATGTATTTTAATATAAACTAGCGACCCACCCCGGCTTCGCACGGGTGCAATGCTGATACTAATAACTACAGAAAAACTGTGAACGTTGTATATAAAAACATAGCGGCCCGCTCCGGCTTCGCACGGGTATAAAATATATAGCCGGGAAGCCGGCCGGTAGCGCCGCAAACGCTACGTCCCGCAATTTTTAAATCTGTAATATCTTCGAAAATATTCACTTAAATCATACGGTGTAAAGGGCCATATAGATCTATATTAGATGAACAATGTATTCAAGGTATTTAATTGGTTAAGGATTAATGCTGTATTGGTTAAAATCGCTTCGAAAATTAGCCATTATTTATCGTAAAAAGTAAATGACAAAAAAAAGTTATTGCGGGTTATCCATAAGAGATAGACATATACCATCGCGGACTTTTCTGTAGACCTTTTCAATGTGTATAATACTTAGTACATTATTTTGATAAAACTCGTAGGGTTCAGCCTGCGTTTGCAATGTAAGCGGAAAAAATGTAATTTTTTACGACATCACATTAGAAACCTCAAAAATAACAGTACTTCTCCACTATTTAATGGATGTTATTATACATATAAACCTCCCTCTTGAATCACTCTATCTATTAAAAAAAACCGCATCAAAATCCGTTGCGTAGTTTCAAAGATTTAAGCGTACAAAGGGACATAGGGACATAGGGACATAGGGACAGAGAAAGCGACTTTGTTTTATACTATGTAGTGATATATAATTTTCATTACAATAGCGCACCCAACAAAACGTTACGATATAAAACATCAAAACAACAATGACCTAACATCCGCAGTTTAAAATTTAATGAAACAAAACTAGAAAAGTAAATCAACAAAATTACCTGCAGCCGTAGATTTCAAATTTAATTTTTATTTCACATATCCTTGATCCAGAATGTTCCACAAATAAACAAACACTCAAATTCACAAGTTCTTCAAATTATCCCTTGAAATGTACCAGGATGACATAAACACAAGAATGTATCGACGGCACACTACCAATCGGTTTGCGCGCCAACACGCTACTACCCGGCTTGTTGATCGAGACCGGCGAAACCAGTTTGCTAACATTATAGCATTGCATTCATTTCATTGCTGATTTTCCCAGCAAAGCCTTCACTCTTCTCTTTACTTACACAGAAGTGAAATAACCACATTCAATGATCATCGAATTCAGATTCAATGTAACCAATTCGGTGCAAGATTTTAATTGCTGATTGGCAAATATTTTACTTATAATAGGAAGTAATTTATCATGATACGTTTGTAGTGTAATTCAACTATCGTTTACAAAATATATTACGTTCAGCCTACTTTTTAATATTCATGAATATTATTTAAGACGTGTTATATTTTATGAAATTGCTAAAGTTATGGTGTATTGCTGTAGTTAAAGTGGGAAAATTTAAAAAGCAAGAACGAAATCGAAATAACCAGAAACTTAGAATTTCTATGAACGCGTATCTTCACGATGGATCCTAAGCATTCTTTCAAACCTGTTCTAGGATTTAAAACAAAAATTGAAATGAGCAATAACACAAGGGTTTCCAAGGATGAACTTTAAATATTTACATCCTGCATTTTTAAAGTGAAACTTTTATTACATCGTCTCAAACTTTTTGGTCTGTGTAGCGCATGTCGCGTGTATCGCGGCTGCCGAGTAGGTATACCTACTCGGCAGCCGACCGACACGCGACATGCGCTACACAAAGCAGTGTTCGGAACCGTTCGAACAGTTTCACTTTTACCGTGGTTTCATAAAACCACACAACATTTTTTTTCTATTTCTACAAAATAAAATATAACGGCATTAGTTTAACAGATGACTGCAATATAATTAATATCATTGACCTACAATTAACTTACACTTGGACTTGAAATTTTACCGTAAATGAATCTTCTGTTTTATTTTTTCGAATTTGAGTTATTGGCAGAAATAACAGAATAATTATTATTGCTTCGGTTCACTAGCTTCAACCTGCAGCTTTGCTGGCAGGGTAGACAGACAAAAAATATTTAAGCATATGATATATTTTTTACGTATAATTATTTAAATATCAATTAGAACAGTCTTTCCCAACGTGGGCGATAACGCCCCCTTGTGGGCGCTGCAGGCCTAAAGGGGGGCGGTAAGAGACCCAGAAAAAAAAGGGGGCGTTGTGTAGGGCTTTGGGGTCGATTTATAATTTCATCTACCTAGCTAGGAAGACTCTTAGAAACCGACTGAGCTCTCGACTTCGAGAGTCGACATCTTGTGAACATCAACTAATATTAATTAAGATATAGCTCAAAATCGGTTCGATATAATAGACCGCGGGCAATCATGTTTTAACAAGTTTTTGTTAAATAATCCGATTTGTACATTCCTGTATCAATCGGCTGGTTCTATAATACTTGTTCTTGCTTGTCGAGTACGATTGGGCGTCGAATGAGATAAACGAGTTTATGCACGTTTGATGTCTTATTCCTGTTGGTGCGTGCTGCTTATGCAATCCTATATAAACGACGTAAATTTATTTTATTTTCATTTGCGGTTTCGCGCATAATAGATAAGCAGTACTTGATTTCAACACTTACGTATTTCTCAAAACAAAACAATGTCGGAAGTAAAAAAGAAGAGACGGCAATACTCTGCGGAATATATTAAATTCGGATTTATTGAAAATCCCACAAACCCGTCGTCGCCTTTGTGTCTTCTATGTCTAAAAACATTTTCGAACGAAGCAATGAAGCCTTCAAGACTGCAAGATCATTTGAATAAAATGCATCCAGATAAGAAAGACAAGAATGTAGCATATTTTCAAGACCTAGAGAAGAAGCATAATACTCAGCCAAGTGTATCAAAACTATTTTCGGCGGCTGCTAAGCAAGATGACGACGGACTTCGAGCTTCGTACAATATCTATTTGTTAATTGCTCAAAAAGGCAAACCACACAACATCGGAGAAGAGTTAATTTTGCCAGCAATAAAGGAAGTAATAACTACTGTGCTTCATAAACCGGCCGCAGATATTATCCGAAAAATTCCTTTGAGTAATAATTCTGTGCAAAGACGAATTGATGAAATGGCTGAAAACATTGAAGAATCATTGTGCAATCATCTGAGGACTAGTCAATTCTCAATTCAGCTCGATGAGTCCACTTTACCAACTAATGAAGCGTTGTTGTTATCTTACGGGAGGTTTATTAAAGATGAGAAAATACGTGAAGAACTATTGTTTGCCAGAAATTTGGAGACAGATACAAAAGGCGAAACCATATTCAATACATTGGAAAAGTTTTGTGAAGAGAAAGAGATTCCTTTGAAAAATATTATATCAGTTGCTACGGATGGCGCTCCGGCTATGACAGGGCGCCATAAAGGCTTCATAGCGTACTTAAAGAATAAAATTCCAGATGTCCTTGCTATACATTGCGTTATTCATAGACAACATTTGGTTGCTAGAAACTTAAGTGAACGACTATTTCAATCACTGCAATATGTCATCAAAGCAGTCAATAAAATCCGTAGCAGCTCTTTGAATGATAGATTATTTCATCAGCTTTGTGCTACTAATGACGAAGATTTCAACCGTTTGTTGCTTCATACTGAAGTTCGTTGGCTGTCAAGAGGCAATTGTCTGATTCGATTTTACAACCTGTTTGACTCTGTGATAGAGTTCTTGGAAACTAAAGATACAGAACTGCGCAACAATCTCATAACATCAAAGAATGATATAGCTTACATGACAGACCTGTATAAACTGTTCAACGACATGAACCTCCAACTGCAAGGCGATGAACTAAATTTAATTAAAACAAAAAATGTCGTTGCTGCTTTCGCAGCCAAACTGCTTCTGCACAAAAAGAATATGGGCAGACGTGAGTTTCACAATTTTCCGAATTTATCAGTATTTTGCAGTAACGACGACTTGTTTGCCTACTGCCAACATTTGGAAAACCTCCACATTGACTTCACCGAACGATACCAGGACATTTTAAACTTGGAAATACCAGACTGGGTGTTGGATCCGTTTGCAAATGTCAACACAGCAATGTCACCTCAGCTGGAAGAAGAACTTATAGAATTGACAACAAACGAAGAAACAAAAATCAAGTTTAAAAATGGATATCAAGAATTTTGGCTACAAAAACCGATCCCACAATTGTACCCTGGATTGTGGTCAATTGTTCAACGATTCTTGATAGCATTCCCATCGTCATATTTGTGTGAACGTGGATTTAGTGCTGTGGCAACGCTGCTTACTAAAAAGAGAAATCGTTTGCGTGTTACCGAACGTGGCGACTTGCGGCTGTTTTTGAGTAAATTGGAACCTGATATCAACAAACTTATTGAACAGCATCAGATTCAACCTTCACATTAGTTTTTATATAAGAATTGATTATGTTTGTTTTATTTTCAATAAAAGATATTCTACTATAAAGTTGCGTTTCAATAATCAGTTATAAGTACTTAGCGTTTTTTAAGTATGTTTAAAAAGGGGGGCGTTAAAAAATAATTTATTCTTAAAGTGGGCAGTAGACAAAAAAAGGTTGGGAACCCCTGAATTAGAATAATTATGATGGAAGGGTAATCGGAGAAGTTGATTCGCCTATCATTTCATTGCTTATTGTCATAGATGCCTATTGCCTATATGAAATCTACGCATCATTAGACACTATCAATCCTATACCATCACATCAATATTCCTTTGCTTACCCATCACATAATCTAAACGACCTTATTACCTAGTGCACACAGATGCACGCGGAAGCGTCAACGGAAGTGCCCAATACCTTATAACGCACGGTGGGAAACCTTAGGCGATTTGTAGTTGCACCATATTCGGTACTTGTAAGTTACTGTTATTATAGGGCTGTAGCCGCTGTACAATAAGATAAATAAATGTAGATAAAGTAACCTGATCCATAGTTACAGACAGAAAGGTTAAGTGATGTCACATAGGGTCAGGTGTTTGCTCAATAAGTCACCAAATATGCTCCACATGGACAGAAATAAAGTAAAATGTTAAGGGAGATGATAAGAACATACAAGGACCAAATCTGAACCACATGAAAAAAAAAAGAAAGTGAAATGGTTATTGAGAGACTTGAAAATGATATACAAAGGCCAAATCTCAACCATATGGACACAAAAAGGAAGTGAAATAATTAGTAAGGGAGATGATAAGAACATAGGAGGCTTGCCCACTACGTCGCTGATGAGATCAGCATGAGTCACTTGGATTGCTATTGGACGCTTTTTTGGGTGCGGATGTGAAACGAAAAAAATATGATTCATTTTTGTAGTTTTGTGTGGACTGACCAAACCAATCCACTTACAGCCCTCAAAAATGGAATGAAAATTTGGACATTACAGAGACAAAAAGATCAAGTAGAACATTGAGAAACGCAACATTCAAGACACAATAAATTCTTTTAGTTTAAGAAGAGCTTTATCCAAGGATAAAGATCAGTAGAAGCTTAATATCGATTCATTATTAATACTTGCACTTGCAACCGTTATATTTCTGGCAGCCCTAGCAATCACGGTTGGCCCATGTCCGCTACAACCGGTCGACCTAGGGTAATTCAGGCTACAATTATCTATAACAGTTACACAATTTTATAATGTAGGTACATAGATAACAAACGCATTAAGATTTGTGGAACAGCAACGGCCTTGTATTTAAGATAATTTATAGTCAATAATTCGATTGCAGTGCGGGAATGGTTTGCGACTTATTTGTATTTACATTTGCAAATTTAATGAAACTACTACAGAATGATCACGATACAGCGTAATGACGGCTAATTTATTAATTCGTTTGAAGGATATTCATCCGACAAAATATTAAATAAAAATATAGATAAAAATATTATTTGGAAAATCGTGATCAGATGTAGATTTCTTTCGCAGTTGAAGAACTATAAATGCTATTAAGTGCTGTTTTGCTAGTTATTCCTCAAAATGCGGATCTAGAGTAAAAGTAAAAAAAAAAAAATTAGTCACATACAGATTCAGAATTGAATTCAAGTTTGACAATATTATATCACTTACTTAGGTTAGTTATGTACGATTATGTGAAGCAATCTCTCTGTGTGATTAATTTAATATATTATGCAGGTCTGTAACAAGGTAAATGTATTAGATAAGAGAACGCCCGCGTTACTAGATATTTAACGACCCTAATCCTACATCGAGCAATTGATGTTCATTTCACACGTAATATGAATACAACTTCAATTAACATCTTGGGCCAAAATATCTGGACAATGCAATATAATAATAGCAATGTCCAGTAATCAGTTAACCAGACAATCCAACATAATGATAGTGGACCAGTTACTAATATGTCAAATATTATTTACGGTAAAGAATCCTTTTACCAGAGGAACAGTACCTTCCCTCACATAAAAGCGATCGATTCGCGGAAGAATAAAAGCTATTATATTAAAATGTAGCAAAACACGCTTCTCCGATAGTAAGATTCCGTATACGACTAAAGTTAATCAGGTTTTAAGTCACTTGCCGCGGTGTCCCTGACCCGACCTAGTATTCTACGCATTATGCTAGCCCGGCGAAATATCCTAATTTTTCAACTTATTAGTTTAATTGAAGTCCAAGGTTAGTTCTGATGGTCGAAAGGAACGGCATTATCAACACAAATTGAATTATGAATATATTATTCACAGCACGTTGTATCGCAGGTTTAAAAAATCTCGTAAAATTAGATAACAATTCGAGGAAATGAGAAAATGAATAAACTCGTTACTATCTTCAATTAAATGATTTGGCCAATTTAATTTTAATTTAATTTATTAGAGCTTTCTCGAGATACCTCGTAGTGTCTCAATAGAAGATTTTAATTATTATTACTCGTAATTGAATTAAAAAAAAAAAAAATAAAAATCTTTATTTATCCATACCTTCAATTACACTGTGTATGCCACTCAATTTATATAAACACAATACTTAAAACTATGGACATTATCGTCTAAACTAGGCCGAGCCTGTATCTTAGACGATAATATCTTCCCACTATGTAATATAAACTAATTATTCACTTATGATACCACAAGAGCTTCAAAATTATCGGGTATTTTCCGATAGGTTCGTTGCAAACAAATGAAGGAGTCAAGTTTTTAGTCAAGGTTAAAAAATCACGAGCGCGAAGCGCGAGTGATTTTTCCTGATTATTTTTCCGACCCAAATATCGACCAATAGAATTGCACCATTCGACGTCACGTGGTACAACCTACATGGTATTATACTGATAATTTTTTGAAAATTTTCTCTAGTCGTTGACGTCAAACTGACAGGTTGAATTCAATTGTGAAATTATTGGCCGACATTTGGGACGGAAAAATAATCCCCCGAATACCACACGAGCTTCAAAATTATCTGGCATTTCCCTCAAGGTTCCCTGCAAACAAATAAAGTCGTCAAGTTTTTCAGGAAAAATCACTCGCGCTTCGCGCTTGTGATTTTTTAACCTTGACTAAAAACTTGACTCCTTCATTTGTTTGCAACGAACCTATCGGAAAATACCCGATAATTTTGAAGCTCTTGTGGTATTATAAGTGAAAAACTTGACGACTTTATTTGTTTGCAGGGAACCTTGAGGGAAATGCCAGATAATTTTGAAGCTCGTGTGGTATTCGGGAGATTATTTTTCCGTCCCAAATGTCGGCCAATAATTTCACAATTGAATTGAACCTGTCAGTTTGACGTCGACGACCAGAGAAAATTTTCAAAAAATTATCACTTATAATACCACAAGAGCTTCAAAATTATCGGGTATTTTCCGATAGGTTCGTTGCAAACAAATGAAGGAGTCAAGTTTTTAGTCAAGGTAAAAAAATCACGAGCGCGAAGCGCGAGTGATTTTTCCTGAAAAACTTGACGACTTTATTTGTTTGCAGGGAACCTTGAGGGAAATGCCAGATAATTTTGAAGCTCGTGTGGTATTCGGGAGATTATTTTTCCGTCCCAAATGTCGGCCAATAATTTCACAATTGAATTGAACCTGTCAGTTTGACGTCAACGACCAGAGAAAATTTTCAAAAAATTATCAGTATAATACCATGTAGGTTGTACCACGTGACGTCGAATGGTGCAATTCTATTGGTCGATATTTGGGTCGGAAAAATAATCAGTATAATACCATGTAGGTTGTACCACGTGACGTCGAATGGTGCAATTCTATTGGTCGATATTTGGGTCGGAAAAATAATCACTTATAATACCACAAGAGCTTCAAAATTATCGGGTATTTTCCGATAGGTTCGTTGCAAACAAATGAAGGAGTCAAGTTTTTAGTCAAGGTTAAAAAATCACGAGCGCGAAGCGCGAGTGATTTTTCCTGAAAAACTTGACGACTTTATTTGTTTGCAGGGAACCTTGAGGGAAATGCCAGATAATTTTGAAGCTCGTGTGGTATTCGGGGGATTATTTTTCCGTCCCAAATGTCGGCCAATAATTTCACAATTGAATTTAACCTGTCAGTTTGACGTCAACGACCAGAGAAAATTTTCAAAAAATTATCAGTATAATACCATGTAGGTTGTACCACGTGACGTCGAATGGTGCAATTCTATTGGTCGATATTTGGGTCGGAAAAATAATCACAATAATACAAGCGTTCACAAAGTTACAAAAATTATCTTAACAAAGACGGTGATTTGACATTTGCGTACTTAATAATTCTTAGAATAATGGACCTTATTAACCGATCGTTGATGACGAGTAAAAACAACAACGAAAGTTATGGACTTAAGCTCAATTTTACACATATAAGTTTAAAATCTGGGGGCACGGTAGTGCCCCCGCCAAGACGAGCCAAGCGAAACGCACGGGCACTACCCACCTTTTCTCGAAGCGCTTCGACGTTTTTTTGAACCCTCATAACTTGGGTTTGGATTATGCTAGATCAACAAAATTTTCGGGATATATTGTCAATAGCGGACTTATTGAACATATTAAGTTTTAATTACATTAGCTTTTATACTTCAGACTTTATTTATATCTAAAAAACGCTAATTTCGTCACTGACTCACTGATGATCATCAAAATTCTTAAGGTATTTCCTAATGTCCTAGAAAGCTGAAATTTTGTATGTAAGCTAGTATTAGCACACAAACAACAAAAAAAAATATAAAACTTGTAACTTTCATCCCCCAACCCCTTAAAGTAGGGGATGGGAGTTTGTATGAGACCTGTAATTTTAAATTAAATTTTGATGACGCTAGAGGTCTAATCTAATAATCTAAAACTTGGTTCCCCAAGATATATATATGTATGAATAGGTACTCCTTGTTAAAAAAAAAATTAAAAATTTAATCGACATAATATATTGAGACATATACTTCAGATCAGATCATATAAATATGAATGAATACAAGTGTTGCGAACGTCTCCTGCCTCTTACGTCCACACAGTAGCTAAAAATAAAAATAAAATTTGTTACAAACAACTTACAAAAAGAAATGAAATCCCACCAAAAACATTTTCATGTAAAATGTTGCCAAGACCAGCCCATATGACTCGCACTGTCAAAAAGTTATCAGATCTCATGTAGAGCCAAGCTTCTAACACTACACGCCCTAACTCTACAAGGCCTAACTTCACAAACTCTACACCTTAGTCAAAATATGTGGCTTGGCCGTTCGTTACTACAAGAACTATTGTATAACACAAAAGTAATGAACAGTGAATTAATTTTTCACCTTACGCCGATGTGAATGTAGCGAAATGGCCAAGCCACATATTTTGACTAAGGTGTAGAGTTTGTGAAGTTAGGCCTTGTAGAGTTAGGGCGTGTAGTGTTATAAGCTTGGCTCTACATGAGATCTGATAACTTTTTGACAGTGCGAGTCATATGGGCTGGTCTTGGCAACATTTTACATGAAAATGTTTTTGGTGGGATATATATTATATAAATGTATTACCTATATTTATTTTGTTTGTAGCGATTGTGATTAGATTTTTTTTTGTATTGTTATTTAAATTTGTATAAAAAAGTATATGTTAAAATTAAATTCAGTAAAAAATTATGTTGATTACATATTTTATTTGTTTGAAGATAAGTAGATCGTTGTAATAATGTACTTATTCCAAGGTTTTGAATAAATTTTCAATTTGTGTATAATTTTGTGATTTTAGCCAATTATGTATTTTATTTTTGCATTGAGTATATGTGGTACGATATATATCAAGTTGTTTATTTATTTTATTATATAACATGGGACCGAGAAAGCATTGGAATTTTCGAATAGAATATGACTTGAATTTATTCGTGGGACAAACATTACGTTGACGTCCTAAGGTTTTTTTATGATCAATTTTTGTATGTTGCTCCATGATGCAGGCTTTAATGAATAGCTGTCTGATAGTCAATACGTCACAATCATAATAGATGTCGGATGTAGGGTATAATATAGGTTTGAAACGCATCACTTTGAGCAGAGCTCGCTGTGCTCTTTCTAGACCTATTATGTGAGACTTTTTTGCACCGCCCCATGAAGTAATACAGTATGTCAAAATAGATTGCGCGAGAGCATAGTACACTTGTTTTAGGAGAGGGTAGTCTGCAACGTGTCTTAGCTTTTTAAAAATATATATCATCTTTCGTGTTCTTTGTGTAAGCTGGTTAATATGTGGTATCCATGTCATTTTATGGTCAATAATAACCCCTAGATATTTAATTTCTTGGGTTAAATCTATAGTGGGACAGTCACAAGAGTTGCCGCTGGTGGTTTTGCACGTGTGTAATTTTATATCAAGCGGTTCTTTTGGGAATGATCTTATATTGTTCGCAAAAAGCATAGCTTTCGTTTTAGTTACATTAAGAGTGAGTAAATTACGTAGCAGCCAGCGTGCAACTATTTTTAGACCATCTTCGGCATATAATTTTGCTTGTTTCCAATCCTTGCCATAGAAAATAAGTGCTGTATCGTCAGCAAATGCAAACAACTTACAATTTTTTAGTTTGATTTTACAGAGATTATTTAAATAGATTAGAAAAAGTGAAGGAGCCAAGACACTTCCTTGCGGGAGCCCATATGTAATTGGGACTTCTCTACTATAGATGCCGCTGATTACGACGGTTTGTGATCTATCGGTTAAATAATCATGGAATAACTCCAAGGGTTCTCCTCTTATACCGATATCCGACATTGACTGTAGTAAAATAGGAACGGAGACTGTGTCAAACGCTTTGGCCAAGTCTAAAAAGACTCCAATACATTTATTTTTGCTATCAACCTGCTTCGCAACGAGATTTGTAAGGTCTAAAACAGCTTGAGATGTTGATCTGCCTTTTCTGAAACCGTATTGATTGTCTGCGAGAATACCAAATTTTTCCAAGTATGAGAGTAGTCTACTGTTCAAAATTTTTTCAACTATTTTGGAAAGCGCTGGTAGCACCGAGATAGGTCTATAGTTGCCTACACAGTCTCTTTCCCCTGACTTAAAAATTGGGTGAACGACAGATCTCTTGAATATACGGGGGAAGACCCTTGATTGAATGCAGAGGTTTATAATATGACACATTAGGGGCGAAATTATACTTTTTGCCATTTTAATTAGTTTCATAGGTATATTATCCAGTCCGGTGGAGGAATCGGTTTTTAGGTTATTTATAATGGAGTCTACTTCAAGGACTGTTGTTTCTAGAATTACCATTGAGTTCGCAGGTGAGTGTAGTTGTAGAGAATCATTGGTATTTGGATCATTTATGACGGGGAATTTTTTTGCCAGGTTTTCTGCAACGTTCACAAAGTAATTGTTAACTACGTCAAGAGCATCTTCTTTCGTATCTCCTAATTTAAACAAGGCCTCAGTAGATGGTTTTGATTTATGCCTATCAATAATTGAATTTATAATTTTCCATTTCATTTTAGGGTTATTTGCATATTTTTCTAGTTCGGACTTTTCGTGATTTCTTTTTAGACGTTTTAACAAGTTATTGCAGTGATTTTTATATCTATTGTATGTTATTTTCATAATTTCATTCAAGGGTTCTTTTTTACATTTTAAATGCATGCGGTCTCGATTTCGTATACATCGAATGAGACCGGGCGTAATCCAAGGCTTTAAACAACGTATTCTTCTTGGTGTCATTACTTTGAGTGTGTTACTAAGAATTAAATTATTTAATATTGACACTAATTGTTCGGCAGACCAGTTTGCGTCAGAAGATTCAAGTATGTCTCTAAAATCAATATTTTTTAACTCGGAAACAATTGAGTCATATTTTATTAATTTATTAGTGGTGTTATTTTTTGGTTGTATTTTATTTTCTAGAACAATACAAGTAAGAACTAGTGCATGATCAGTCAACGGGGCGTCCAGGACTATTGTTTTTGACTGGTATATTGATTTAATCATAACGTGGTCCAGACAGTTGCTATCTCTTGTCGGGTATAAATGTCCGGGTAAAAGACCATGACTAAATAATAAATTTAAGTATTCGCTAGAGCTGGTGTCAATACTATTTTGGCTTATATTTATATTTAAATCCCCTATAAGAACTATATTACTAAATGTTTTTGCACCTATTAGAAAATTATGTAAAGATTTTAAGAAGTTGTTTGTGTTTTTAAAGGATGAAGACCTGTATATACCCAGAATAGCAATGTCGTTTTTTATAGTTATAAGTATGCTTGCTGCATCCGAAATGTTTACTTCTTCAACTGTGCAGTTTATGCCTTGCTTAACATATGCAACTATTCCGTCATTTTGATTCAAGTTATTCTTGGTGTAATGAGTGTCATAAGACTTTAATTTTGGGGGGTATTCCGTTTTAATATTCCAGGTTTCGGTAAGTACAAGAATTTCAGTATCAATAGCTAATCTCGAGAGTAATATTTCAAAGTCTGCGAAGTTTTTGCTAATACTTCTTATATTTTGTGTGAGGATTTTTAAATTTTTGTTTTCTGATAGTTCGGATGATAAGATTTTTTTACAGGATTCTGGATTGCACAAAAAAGAGGGCCCTGATGCAATTTTATCAATATTTTGAGTTAAATTAGCATTACTTATAGAATCGAATGTAAATTTAGTAGAATTACCCAAGACTTGAGTCTATAAAAAATCGGCCCAAAGATCATTTGAATGGTTTGTATTTTTTTAGTTTTTAGGATATTATAATACATTAGATAAGTATTTGAAAAATAAGTAAATTTTGTGAATGTTGAATAATAATTTTTGGGATCATTTCCTAAGCTGAACAACAAAAATATGGGTAAACGCTTGTAAAAATAAAGGTTAATGTAAAAATATGGGTTTAAAGTAAAAATAATAAGAATAATGAAAGCATGCAAAATTGAGTATAGTCACATTTGATTACGAAGTGCTGTGAGTTGAGCTTCGTCCTTGATTTCCGTATGAGGAGAGTCAGCGTTTTTTCTAAGGAATATTCTACCGTAGTTTGACCAACAAAACTTATAGTCATGAGCCCTTGCGAAGGCTCTTGCAAGGAAAAATAGTCTTCTTCCTTTATTAGTGAGAGCTTCGGACACATAAATTGGGGTGTTTGGGCCATTTAATCCAATGATGGTGGTATTCAATCTTTGATCAGAATGTTGTTTTTTGAATGATTTCACTGCTTCCAGAATATCATTTTTCATAATGACTGAAGCCAGCTCCGCTACAATAGTTCCTTTATTTGATTTACCATTTACCCTATACGTGTCTCTGATATCAGATTTCTGTACATTAATCGCGAGTGCTTTGCAGGTTTTTTGCACAATATTACATAAATCTGTTTTAGTTTCACGTTCAGTTGGAACCGGAATATTTCGTATTTCTATCACTGAAGCCTTAAGATTTCTTTCTATATCTTCAATCTTAGTTTCTAATGAGGCTATGTATGAAAGATGTTGTTTTCGTTCCTTGGTGAGATCATCAACAGCTTTTTTCATACTATCATATTGATCACTGAGGAATGTTAACGATTTTTGGATTTCCTCATTTGTTTGCTTAATACCAGCATTTTGCGTTTTGATATCAGTGATCTCAGTAATTAAGGTATTCATTAAAGATGTCTGCTTATCTTTCCAGTCTGCAAGCATCTTTATCATTTCTTCTTTAAAAGCCAGGAAATTATCTTCACTAGGTTGACGCTGCCGTTTTAATCGTTGGGACACGAATAAAGTAGCAGGAGCATTGGTAGCTATTTTTTTAACATCTGTGTCTGATAGTGCATGTTGTAACTCACCTCCAGGGGGTGAGCGCGTCAGTCTTGACATTATAACTTAGACGAAAGAAAAATTAAATAAAAAATAATTTGCTGAAGTTCTTAGTATACGTTGTTGCGGTATAAGTAAGACTCACTGACGGTATAATTTAAAAAGTAATTTAATTCGGTTGACTTTCATAAAACACGTCCGTTCGGTTTCGATGCCAGGAGGGAAGGAGATGAATTGAAGGAGAATTGTTCGTCACCTTAATAATGGTTCCATGTTATATTAAACAAATCTCAAGAAATTTCTTCAATTTAATTAAATACTACGCGTGTGATCGCTACTGAAATTTCCGAACGACGAAGATACACCCCATATTATAAAAGCAAAAAGTTTCACCAATAAAAACACGAACAACATTCAACATCTATCGGCTTTCAAACGATTACAGGTAAATTAGCTTGGAGAAATTTTTGCGTTTGTAGTAGTGTATGGTCAGCAAATAAAATAAAACAACATTTTATTTTTAGTTTTTATTTTATACAGGGTTACTTGTAAAACACCAGCAACCTCGCAGGACAAGATAGCTAACATCATAAGTAACAACATTTGTTCTACGACTTTTGGCATAACGCAATAAATTATTTTTAAATGATTTTTTAAACTTTTATTGTACTCTCCTTACATTTGTAAGTCTATGTTCTATTAATTATCGGATGGACGACGCGACGCCCCCTTCCCCCTCTCGTTCGCTTTTTGTTTACGTAATTTTTGGGAGGCGTAGAGTTTATAATATTCAGACGGAAAATTAAATGAATATTTATTTTTGTATGAAAATAAAATCTAACAAATTATCAAAAGTCGAAATGTTGTTACTTATGATGTTAGCTATCTTGTCCTGCGAGGTTGCCGGTGTTTTACAAGTAACCCTGTATATAAAAGGGATTTTAAATTAAACTATATGTGTTTCTCCTCTGAAAAAGATGAGACTTTATTTTAATATTTGCACATTTAACATACATATAACTTTTACATTAACAATGTTACTAAAATGAAAAATTTACTAACCTGAAAAAGAAACGACATTTAAAGTTTAATTCTTTAGTTTGAGAAGTCAAAGGCTTGCCTCGACCATGTTTTAACACTGGAGCCATATTGAATTAACAATATAAAGTTACAACACTTACACACAAATTAAACACTAGTTATGGCCCTGCCTTCATACAAAACTGCTGAATACGCCGTTCGCACGGGAATAGAATGTGGATGCGATTTCCCTTAGTTAGCATCCAAGCTTACGTCTTTATAATTATTAAACTGTATAAATTCATTCTTTAACTCCAGTCTGCATCGTGCAGACATGGGTGTAAAAGTCTCATTTTAGCTATTAAATGTAGTTTTTAAGTACATCTGAGTTTTCATTTGGGGCCTCCGGCTGCGGGACATGTAATTCACTTCAACAAATATTATAACAATAATAACAAATAATAACAACAATCAACAAATACAAAATTTATCAATTAAACTACGTACATAATAATTATAATTTTTGAATGAAATGTGCTTTATGTTCTAACGGTACCAAACGACTGCACGTGGCACCTGCGGACAGCGTAAACTGGTTTATTCTGGTTTTGTGCGTGTTTCCACTTTCCACTATCAAGTGACGATTTATTTATTTGTTTTGTTTCGTAATTATTATGGTCAAATATTAATTATGAAACAAATTATTATGGACACGATATTTTATTGTTTCACGGTAGTCGCCTTGTCGTTTGCTCAAGGACGTAAAATTGAATGATATATTTTTTTTTATAAAGTCAAAACCATTTTCTTTCAAATAAAAACTTGTTTTTATTGAAAACAAAAGTGTTGCTAGGAATAAGTATAAAATTAAATAGTAATGTTAGGATATCGAAACATTTTTGTATAGGCCAGAACGATATAGTGGAAACGCGCTCTAAGATCTGAGTAATATACACACCACTACATATGCAAAAATTTCTCCAAGCTAATTTACCTGTATTTTCGCACAATTTATTACGTACGCGGATTTCAGTTATTTTCCTCGCTTTCATTATTTCGCTATACCCATATCGTATTTTGCAAAGAGGAAATTTCAAAACACTATAATCGTTGTTATACAATCGGACTGTAAACAGTATCGAATATGTCGAATCGATTATTGAGCTGTATATCGAGTTGAATATCGATTCCATAATCCAATTAGGGAATCTGTGGTCACGTGTTATAATCTGTGCTTGGTAATGCGTGGAAATTTTATATTTGCATATTATGTTTTATTTTTAAATTCATGTGTGGGTGGTAAGCATGGTTAGACGAGATATGGAACACGCACATCAGTTTATTTAGAAACTAGCTGTGCTCTCCGGTTCCACCCGCATTAGGATTACTTTGATTTTGAAACGTTTTTCATTCCTGCTTTGTCCTATTGGTTGAAGTATGCTGTTTGATAAAACCTTTCTTGATAAACGGGCTATCTTCCACAAATGTTTTACGATTACCATGTAACCGCATTTTATATTCCTACAATTTATTTAAAACTCACTCTCATTGAAGTTTTGCAACCTTGATATATGCAACTAATTTTTATCGATGCATGTGGGTGATGTTATTTATATACCTATGTTGATTATCTGAACATATGACGGGTATTATTTTAAAAATAACTAGATCGACGTTACAGGTTACTTGAGCTTAAACCACAAACGCAATCAAGATAAGGGCTTTAAACTAGTTTTGGGTATCTTTTTAGAGCAGGAAGCGTGTTAGGCTTTTTTTAGAACAAAAAACAAACGGTTTTAGTAAGACGCTCGACCTTATTGCAACAAACACATAAACGGAAACCCTTTTTTTAATTTAATTACGTCAGTTGTCCCTTTTGATTGCTATCCCTTTTCGAAGACTATTTGTTTCAATATTGCCTTGCTGTTCGCTACTGAGACAATTGGTTTTTTGTAACTACATCGATGTAACTACAAAAAAAAAACTTCATTTTGACTACAACACCTACAGGTACATTTACTGACCTAGTTTTGATCATAAAATAAATTCCTCGCAAAACTCAACTCACCTAGATCGAAAAACTTTTACCTACATCCATACTGCATCCAATTAAAAATCGAACAAAACGAATATCCGAAGCTAACTCGTTAAAATTTTGCACACATGCAAGAGTAAAAGTTGTATTCCGTTCAATATTGAATCGTTATCAATACGGGCAGAAATTCCGATACCAATTATAGAGATCTCATAGCATTGTTGACGTACAATCGCCCGATTGACCGTTACAAATTAACTTTCTACGTAAGGAAATAACGTAAAAGTGAACACGTGGCACGTATAGCAATCAGAGCGAGCTGAAATTGGTCTGTTTACTTCCTAATTACTTATTTGCATTTATAATGTCGAAGGAGCCATAACAATTCTGTTTTGTGAATGTGAGCACATGTCTAATGCACGAGCATTTTCACGATTACGATTGATGTAATTCACGAGAGTTACATGAAGGCTCTTGGAGTACCCGATTTGAAAGGAAATTTTATTACACTAAATATGTCTGTGACAACGTAATTACATAAAGGTACAATATTAAATGTAATAGGATCTAATTATAAAATGAATTTAATAGTTTAGTACCAAAACGCAGCAGACTATGTAAACAAAGGTTTTATGATTCTGCACAGGACATTTTTACGCGAGCATAAAATTGATTTGGACCCTTTCAAAAACAGGTAACTACAAAAGAATGCTGTATTAAAATTCCGTCCCAGAGCATAATGGAAGCGCGGGGTTCGCAGTTTAATCACAACAGCCTGCAAATAGTTTCAAAAGCTTGCAATTAAGAGCGAAGTTTCATTTTAGGTTACCAAACTCACGTTTTGGGTATTTCGTTAACAGCGTACACAATTTTGACAACAAATATGTGAAAATACAGGTACGTAAAGCTAGCGATGAAAAATTAGCGAAATTAAAAAAAACAACACCAGAATTTGTTGCTTATTTGTTGCTAATTAGTTGCTATAATGACGATTTTGTTGCTCAACCCGTTCGCTGAAAGTCAGCAACAGTTCTAGCTTAACATTAAGGTAGCGTGAAGAAATCGTAAAAAGGGATGGATTGTTGCAAAAATGCAGGTGAATTTGTTGCTAATTTGTTGCTGCATAAAAACAGTGAAAATTTTGAATTTTTTTCATTGGCGCCAAAAATAACACTGGCCACGTCAACTTAATTGTCGATTTTCGGTAGTGAAACATAAAAAAAAATTTGTTGCTCCTCACATCGTTCACTGGCACAGTGTACAGAGCCAGCAACAAAATAGAAACCGGAAGTAGAGTTAATTTTGAAACCGGTTTGCTAGAAATTCGTCCACGCCAGCTTAACTGTCCATTTTCGGTAGTTAAACATAAAAAAAAAATTTGTTGCTCCTCACATCGTTCACTGGCACAGTGTACAGAGCCAGCAACAAAATAGAAACCGGAAGTAGAGTTAATTTTGAAACCGGTTTGCTAGAAATTCGTCCACGCCAGCTTAACTGTCAATTTTCGGTAGTTTTTATGTTTAACTACCAAAAATTTACAAACCGGAATTTCTAACAAACCGGTTTCAAAATTAACTCTACTTCCGGTTTCTATTTTGTTGCTGGCTCTTTACACTGTGCCAGTGAACGATGTGAGGAGCAACAAATTTTTTTTTATGTTTCACTACCGAAAATCGACAATTAAGTTGACGTGGCCAGTGTTATTTTTGGCGCAAATGAAAAAAATTCATAATTTTCACTGTTTTTATGCAGCAACAAATTAGCAACAAATTCACCTGCATTTTTGCAACAATCCATCCCTTTTTACGATTTCTTCACGCTACCTTAATGTTAAGCTAGAACTGTTGCTGATTTTCAGCGAACGGGTTGAGCAACAAAATCGTCATTATAGCAACTAATTAGCAACAAATAGGCAACAAATTCTGGTGTTGTTTTTTTTTAATTTCGCTAATTTTTCATCGCCAGCTTTACGTACCTTGAAAATACCGTAAGAGTCAAAATTGCGCTTTATTTTGAACCCAGCAACTTAAGACCGAAATTAATTTTTTTCTGAATTGAAAATAAATGAATTTATATTTCAACGCATTTACAATGTATTTTATTATCTGACGCTAAGAATAGATGACCTTTATGAAAAAGGCCTTTAATTTGGAAGAAAATTGTACATCATTAGTGGAATAGAGAAGAATACAAGTCAATTTTTTGATCAGATCATTATCTTGAAAATCTAGGCGCGCTCGGAGCAAAATACACAAAATATTTATAATTATCTCAAGTATACAATTATTTTCAATTTTCATATACTTTCAGGAATGCGTTCAATAAATAATATTAAACAGAAATGTACGTGGGATGGACCTTTAACCAACCCGAGTACCTTTGACGGTAGTCGTATCATGTTGATCTCAGGGTTTTGAGATAAGCTTCTTTTCCAGTGCCCTTGTTACGCCCACAGGCATTTTGACATACTTTGGCCAAAGATACGAAGAATGAGATAGTTCTTATGAGCAGAAGCGAAATTTAATCTAGATCAGCAGAAGTGAACGACTAATATTTATAACTCCTTGGGTTTCGTCGGCTCGATTAGACCTTTTGATATTATATATAACTAGCGACCCGCCCCGGCTTCGCACGGGTGCAATGCTGATACTAAATACACTACAGAAAAACTGTGAACGTTGTATATAAAAACATAGCGGCCCGCTCCGTCTTCGCACGGGTATGAAATATATAGCCGGGCGGCCGGCCGGTACCGCCGCAAACGCTACGTCCCGCAATTGCACGCCTCATAAGCGAAGCGTTGAGGTGGGTACTACTGTCACTTCGCGCAAAACATCTGATTTTTCAAACTTAAAATGTCTTTATGTATCATACATTGCACTTGTAAGATAATACATACACACACATATTAAGAAAAAACACTATTTTTAACATTCATGATATTTTTGATGTCATTTTTGTTATTTAAACTAGTTAAAAAACAGTTTAAAAAAGTTCTGTCTTGGACGTCCGTGTGTCTGTATGTGCGGAGGATTTTCTTGTTAACACGATAGCGACCGAAATACTTTACTAATCGAGTCTTTTTTTTTTCTCTTACGCTTGAGTATGCTCAGGAATAGAACCCTTTCATTTTTCAGGGTCTGATTCGATGTGGTTTAATTGTTATTAAATAAACAAAAATAATAATTAACAAATAATTATTAAAAAAAAAATTATGAGGCGTGCACTTTTGGATTTTCCAAATTATTTTTAAATCTGTAATATCTTCGAAAATATTCACTTAAATCATACGGTGTAAAGGGCCATATAGATCTATATTAAATGAACAATGTATTAAAGGTATTTAATTGGTTAAGGATTAATGCTGTATTGGTTAAAATCGCTTCGAAAATTAGCCATTATTTGTCGTAAAAAGTAAATGACAAAAAAAAGTTATTGTGGGTTATCCATAAGAGATAGACATATACCATCGCGGACTTTTCTGTAGACCTTTTCAATGTGTATAATACTTAGTACATTATTTTGATAAAACTCGTAGGGTTCAGCCTGCGTTTGCAATGTAAGCGGAAAAAATGTAATTTTTTACGCCATCACATTAGAAACCTCAAAAATAACAGTACTTCTCCACTATTTAATGGATGTTATTATACATATAAACCTTCCTCTTGAATCACTCTATCTATTAAAAAAAACCGCATCAAAATCCGTTGCGTAGTTTCAAAGATTTAAGCGTACAAAGGGACATAGGGACATAAGGACATAGGGACAGAGAAAGCGACTTTGTTTTATACTATGTAGTGAAGAGAAAAAATGTGTAGAAAGATATGCAACAAATAAACTTCGCATAATTTATCGATGTTGTTTTGTTAAAATCCACACTGTCTCATGTCTATATGGAGAACTTCGATTATTCTCGTTCAAATTCAACTTGATGAAATAGTACAGTACTCCCAAACTGATAATGCGCATAGAAAAATTCGTCACTGTTCGGCAACTGTCATATTCCCCGAGCCTCCGAAGATGATATGTATATAGAGTGATTAAATGTATTTTCTTCATGCATAGTTTATTAGAATTATGAGTTTTATTGTGGTTTTATGGTAAAAGAGATAAGTAACGAAATTTGTTTCGATAATTCAATGTAAGTTAATAGCGAAGATAAGCCTCACGATTGCGAATATATATCTGTGGCATTTGGGAGACACCTGTTAACTCCAAAAAGTTAAATTTTCAGGAGAAGCAATTTAACACATTATTGGCTGCTAAAAATCGGATATAAGATATAAATGAATTATGTCATACTTTAATGAAATATCATATATTAATCATATTTTCGCTTGTATAGTTTACAAAATTGACGCATTAGTTTAGCGAATAATGGACTTATCAGATTTTAACCAAAAAAAAAAAAAATACTGCAGTGGAATGGACTTATCTCAAAATGAGCAAAATAAAAATAATTATTATTTCATTGCTATTCATTTAATTAAAACAATTTTACGTTATTTTTGTTATATTTATTTATTTCTAAGTTAATTTCACAATGGAATCACTGTTATGGCTAATTTTAATAAAAGTATGGACTTAACAGGAGTGTACATGCAAAGAAAAATTTAAATAAAGGCACATATCAAATAAATACCAAAACAAAAGAATCACTCATTTGGATACTAATCATAATCTTCTTCGCTATCTGAGTAGTTTTCCAAAACAGAAGCTGATTGGTTCAAATTAGAATAGAAATCGCCAAGGTAAGAAAAATGGCTCGAGATTTAGGTGTAAGTCATTCAACGTTGCAACGAGTTGTTAAAAATGAGCTCAAGTTAACCTAACCGCTGCGCTTTTCGCAGCTTGTATGCTACAAGTTGCGAAAAGCGCAGTGGTTAGCTGATAAAGATAAAAAAATACTCCTTGAAATATGTCGCTTACTGGTCTTATATTGTGCCTCCGCTGGTGAAGCGTGGAAAAATATTTTTTTCACAGATGAAGAAATTTTTCCGATTGAACAGTCTCATAACCGCCAAAACGATAGAGTTTACTCTTCTAGTCGCCCTGGAGCCACATCAATTATCCCCCATCGGCAAAAACCTGATTCAGTCATGGTTTGGCGTGGCATTTGCGCAACAGGAAAAACTCCTCTCGTTTTCGTAAAAAAAGGTGTGAAAATGAATCAAGAAATATACCGACGCGATATTTTGGAGAGTGTAGTTCTTCCTTGGAGCCAGCAGCACTTCGGCGACCAACCGTGGACTTTTCAACAGGACTCTGCTCCATCTCACAGGGCCTCAAATGTGCAGCAGTGGTGTATGGACCATTTCCCAGAGTTCATAAGTTCCAAGGAATGCCCTCCATATTCACTAGACCTTAATCCAATGGATTGCGTATGGTCAATTCTAGAGGCGAGGGCCTGTGCAACTTCACACAGAAGTGTAGACGCGCTGAAGGCAACACTTACTCGTGAGTGGACAATATCTGAAGATAAGGTACGGAAAATCGTCGAAAACTTCAGGAAACGTTTAAGCCTTTGTATTAAAGCTAAAGGTGGTTATTTTGAAAATAAATAGATATTTACATTAAAATAACACTGTATTTTAATTATTTAGTAGTCACCGTTATATATACCAAATTGGAAATATAAATCCAAATCTGATAAGTTGCAATAATTAACATGTAGGTATCTCATGTTTTTGGTACATACGCGGTAACTGGGACTTAACAAGTTTTAGTCCATAGGCATAAAGCTTGGAATTAACATTAATGTACTTGTTATATTAGTTATCAGGTTTAGCATCAAAAGTTATAAATGATAAGTATAATATATCTTGATTGTAGCAAAAAATCTTGGATTTAACAGGAGTGTACCATTTTTTTTCATCTGCTTCCCGTGGACGTAGAGATATCACGTCTGGATCAAAAAAATCTGCGCTTTCTGTACTTATCAAACATGTATCTAACAAAATTTTGCCAAAAATGGAGTTAACAGGTTTCTCCCAGATGCCACAGATATTTGTTGTATTGATTTACTCGGAAAATTCTATACTTAGAACTATTAAAGTGTCTTACTGAAGCTGGCGTAATGATGGATGTATGGAAGGTTAAAATAAGACAAAGTTTATATTTAAAAAAAATGATTTTCAAACACTGGTTTACATTTAAATTGTTCGTGTTGTTCCTGAACTCCACCACCCGTTCCCCGCGATCCTGTAATAAACTCCTATTACATGTTCCTATTCATAGATCTAATTTCTATGACTGTTCCTTTACGGTCCGTGCTATCAAGCTGTGGAACAGTTTGCCCGACAACATCAGAAGGGCAGGGACATTGAATGAGTTTAAAAAGCAGCTTAATATTTACTATTTATCTATATAATTTCCGTATGTATACTATGTGTAGTCTTATACTTATTTATTTAATGATTTTTGTGTTCTGCACCATCAACCTCATCATAAAACATAATTCTCATGATCCTCGACTAAAGGTTGCCTGGAAGAGATCGCTGCTTTAGCGATAAGGCCGCCTTTTTGTACGTGTTTGTTTGTATGTGTTTTTTTTCGTATTGTTTCCTTGTTTTGGTGCAAATAAAGTATTTTCATTCATTCATTAAATTGTAGAAATCTAATCATTAAAATCTCAGTCCAAAGGATTTACAGAATCAGGGATTATCTCTTTTTCTGATATCGTAGAATGATCAGAACTTTCATTATGCTCTTATTAATTTTCACTTTCCCCACTGCTATCTGCTACCTGTGTAAATAATCATTTTATCGGAAAATTCTACTTTGAAACAAAACTAAGAAGGGTATGTAACAGCAGCTCTATATAATTCCATACAGAGATAATACGTGCGGTCACCACCAATATATCAAGACGACTGACGGATTTTTGAATTTTTTGACTGACAGGCTACCGTCACCTATCGCCTGAATTGTTTTCGATTGTGTATGACTCTGAATTGACTCCTATTTCTTTTGAACAAGGTGCAAGATGCAAGTGCATTGTTTAGGGCACTTACGATTCAATGATTCGGGGTGATTCGGGTGTTTCTAGAAATACGATAATTAGCGAAGATCTGCATGCGCATTATTAATTTTGGAGTACTGTAAATGTAAACAAACCAATATATTCAAAACAAACACATCCACGCAATCTATGCCTCGAATACTCGTTAGCATATTGCTACTGCCTACTGTACCTACTAGTACTGTTCTTCTTGGTCCCATGAACCACCAATGTTTTGCAAAACTGCAGGAGTTATGCCATCAGCGATGTGGTGAATCTCTCTGCAGAATTCTTACCACTTTTGAAATCCGCAAATTGTCGCAACATGAGAACAATAATTCCCACGCCGCACTTTCCATTTCATTGCGGCCAGCGGCGGAGACAATCAAGAATACATTAAAGAAAGAAATGTATGCCGAATAAGTGTGCCAATGTGTCGGTACTGAACAGCCCGTATCCTAGTATTGCTTAAGAATATTAATAAGGAAAATCGGAGCTAAGCGCATAACCTTATTTTTGAGTAAACTAGATCCAATTGTTACGCAAACAACCAACAATTATAATTAACATGAAGTACCTGCAATTACGCTGACGTAAAATTTTCAAGCGTAGATGTTAATGTTCGATTTAAATGTGTATTTTGAACAATATGCTTTTTGTAATTGCCTTCACTCAATTTAAAATGAGCGTTTCAACCATTGAAGGCAAACGACCCGGCACATCATAATAACGTATGATGGAACTGGAAGATCATCCACAAATACGAGAATATATTCACAGTGCAATTCAATTGTCATACGAGAATATGGAAACGTGAAAGCATAATCGACATTGAAGCCAATATTCTGTAGACAGTTTTCACCGTTTCATAAAGCATGGACCACTTAAAAACAAAACATTTTGACACCTTGACCAACCAGCGAATTAGAGCAGCAGAGATGCATACTGTTTTGAAACTATAAAATATTTCATAAGCATAATCGCTTACGTAAAACAAAACCGTGGTTTCTATAAATAAAGAAGTTATAGCTCGATAGGAAAACAATAGATTTTTGTACCATTCACGAGATTGATAAAAATATATCACTCAATTTCATTACTGAAAACGATTTAGAATCATCGAACCGTTACAAACGTGGCTAGTAATAATTGAACGCTTTAGGGCCGATTTTTCAATGCTTTGATAAAACTTATCCGTCCAATAAAGTATTACACGATAATATTAAAATGTCACGTAAACTGTCAAATACTGGCAATTAGAATACGTTTTTAAAATGTTAGTTTTATACATTATTCGACGAATAAGTTTTATCCAAGCATTGAAAAATCGGCCCTTAATAGTTTTCACTCAGTATGGATAACACGAAATGAAATAGCTAGTTGAATAAAATATTATTATTTTAATGCAAATCATTGTGAATTTCAAGATTTGGCCTGACCAAGTGGTAAAGTGTAACAAAGGCTCAGAGTGAAACTAATAAATGTTAATTGATTCCGATGAAATTTATGAGGATGAATAAAACAGAAGCATTTCGTGGACATTCTCAAAAAATTAACGATTTCAATGTTGCTTCTAGGATAGCTTGTTCTGCGAAAAAGTAATATCAAATTTTTAATATAGTACATGGTCATATGTGATAAGAGCGGTAGTGCAAGGACATTAATATCTTAGAGAAAGACTAATTAAACAAAATCCGTAATAAAGCTTTTCCTCATTCTTGTACCACTAAGAGGTTTGGCCTCTTTTCCTTAAAGATGGAGGTTGTTATGGAAAAATATTGACGCTGGAGAGCTATTCATAGGAAAAGGGTTCGTACTTCGTAGCCCTTAATTAAGCCTGTACTATATTTCACGAAAACATTTACGTTTTGTGTGCGGAACCCAGCAAATGGCACAAACGCCTAAGCACCTTTCACACCCTATTCAAGGTGACCTTTTCGTCATGTAGATGCCGCAAGCTAAAGGCACTTAATTATCAGCGCTGTTTCTAGCCTTGTTCGCTTCATCGGGCCTGTCATGGACGTACAATGAACGCGGAGATTTATCTAACGTAATATTTTCGTTTGCTTTACTTAGTACTGACCCATTTGTTTCTGGTAATGCTCGAACATTATTGTGAATTCATTTTCACATAAGCCTAAGCCACCAGAGCGTGTATCGGTTCCTATATAAATACCTTTTCCGTATTTCATATCTTTTTTACCCATATCCGTGTTCATTGAATTTGACCCAATTCATGCTGAACACTTCCAGTAGAATTAAATATGAAGTCTATGTGGATAAAGAATTGGGTCATCTTCATAATTACAAGCATTTTTTGAAGCATGTTCGATTTACTTTAAAATAATGAACAGGGACGACTACGTAAATTTTACTGAAGATAACGAAAAGTGGAAGATTGGAAGAATACCTAACAAAATTAATAGCCACTTATTCAAAACGCCTTAAAATTTCATTAAAGATGCAGTCATGAACCATTAACCATCATCAATCATCATAAATACAATACGTATTTTGCAATAAAACAGCTTCTCATTTGAATGAGCACTGAAAATGGCTTTTTAACTACAAACAATACGGTTGATTACTCTCTAGAGATGAACTACCATTGTGGCGGCAGAGACGTTGTGTAATAGATAGGTTCAGACCAACCACAGCACTAATGACAGGGTAATCCAGTGGCGACGCTGAAGTATACCTTTAATGATACTAATCCAAGCCGATTGGAGGTCAATGTTCGACGACGGAGTAACAATCGATTTTAAACATGATCCAAGGACATATGTGGAAAATACAAAATTTGCCAAGTTCGAAAGAAACTTGGATATGGGTTATCGAATATCGGTGCAATTAAAATGAATTCCTGTAATACTTCACAGGTGTGTGTAACCACACAATGCTTAAGTAAAAAAATAGATTTAAATTCAAATTATAAATAACCTTAATGGTTTCTACGATGCGGTAATCTGTTAATCTATTCAGTTCCCAATTATTTTACGAAGCCTTATGTTTATGATCTAGTCCGTTTCTTACTTATTTATCTACCTTCTGAATCTAAAGATCTGTTAGAATGAGTAACATTAATTTCATAAATAAACTGAATACTATCGTACGTGGCGTTCACACTAACATAATGATTGCTATTAATTGATTACGTAAAGTTATGTACATCGCGTGTGACGAGTCCGTTAGCTGCATCGGCTATCGGTGTGAAATCTTTCTACAAATCATATCAGGTAATTACGATATATTCATTATGCGCCGATTATGATGATACATTGTTTTTGTCCCTATTTGTTTATTTTGTGCTCGTTATTATACTTCCTTAATGCTCGAACTGTATAAAAAGGTACAGAAGTTATTTCTGTATATTGAACCCAAATGTGCGTTTATTGGTATTTTTACTGAATAACTATATACATTTTTCCTGTTGTTCATTTATTCCAGTTCCTATAGTGAGAAAAAACAGCGTAAAACTGGACGGTACCGTAGCTAAGTTTATTGGGTAACTATAGCACTTAGCATGGTAATTAACTTTGGGGACGCTCCTACATGCGAAATCTAATCAAACATACAAGGAACATTTGCAGATATGACACCAGCAAACGACAGTAATTCTGAAGAAACTTCCACGATGAAGAATTAATCTCGAAAACGCAAGAAATATGACATCCGCGCTCGGGAAACATTTGATTAAAGTCATTTATTGAAGATTATCCTTCATATATTTCCTCACTTTCTCCACATGGGGTAAAAGGCAGTCTGGTACAAGTGTGACATGAGTTTTATTTTCCGTATTTCATTTAAACACAAAAATATTATTGAATTGAGACTAAGGTTAAATAATATTGCTACAAGAACACGCAATAGATGTGCATTTTCATGTTCTCGTATATTGTAATCAATGTTAATTCGTAATTTTTATACATTAAATAATAAATAAATAAATATTTTAATCACTACATAGTATAAAACAAAGTCGCTTTCCCTGTCCCTATGTCCCTATGTCCTATGTCCCTATGTCCCTTTGTACGCTTAAATCTTTGAAACTACGCAACGGATTTTGATGCGGTTTTTTTTAATAGATAGAGTGATTCAAGAGGAAGGTTTATAGGTATAATAACATCCATTCAATAGTGGAGAAGTACTGTTATTTTTGAGGTTTCTAATGTGATGTCGTAAAAAATTACATTTTTTCCGCTTACATTGCAAACGCAGGCTGAACCCTACGAGTTTTATGAAAATAATGTACTAACTATTATACACATTGAAAAGGTCTACAGAAAAGTCTGCGATGGTATATGTCTATCTCTTATGGATAACCCACAATAACTTTTTTTTGTCATTTACTTTTTACGACAAATAATGGCTAATTTTCGATGCGATTTTAACCAATACAGCATTAATCCTTAACCAATTAAATACCTTGAATACATTGTTCATTTAATATAGATCTATATGGCCCTTTACACCGTATGATTTAAGTGAATATTTTCGAAGATATTACAGATTTAAAAATTGCGGGACGTAGCGTTTGCGGCGGTACCGGCCGGCCGCCCGGCTATCTATTTTATACCCGTACGAAGTCGGAGCGGGCCGCTATGTTTTTATATACAACGTTCACAGTTTTTCTGTAGTGTATTTAGTATCAGCATTGCACCCGTGCGAAGCCGGGGCGGGTCGCTAGTAATAAATAAATAATAAATATTTTTTCAGGACAATTTTCACACACGGCACGATCTGATCCCATACTAAGCTTTCGCTCGTGTTATGGAAACCAGATGGCTGATAAACATACTAGTCCGGGATACATCGCCCATTTTTGCAAGTGATTACTATCAAGCTAATTTTTCGTGAGTAGCTTTATTTTGATGAAATGCCCAATAATTTCATGTACGAAACTCTCGATTGTGGTAGCTTACAGAGGTAACAAGGATAAAAATTTTTGATTTGACGGTTCTCAAATATTTATTACGCAATTCAGCTGGTTAGTAATCATTTATGATGACTTCGTTATCGATACACATTGGAAAGGGGGACTCTTTGATCAAACCATAGATTTTGTAGGACAAATATTTTTTCGAATAATTTAGATAATTATCTTTAGATTGAACAAAAAAAAAACATTCAGTTAGTAATTAATATTTGAGAACCATCAAATCAAAATATTTTATCCTTGTTTCCTCTGGTAGCTACCACAATCGAGAGTTTCGTACATGAAATTATTGGGCATCTCATCAAAATAAAGCTACTCACGAAAAATTAGCTTGATAGTAATCACTTGCAAAAATAGGCGCTGGATCCCGGACTATACATAATATATAATTTTAAATAAATACTTAATATAAATAATTAACACCCAGACACAGAGCAAACATCTAAGTTCATCACATAAATATTTGCCCCGGGTGGGAATCGGACCAACGACCTCTGGCTTGGAAGGCAGGGCTACTACCAACCAAGCCAACCGGTCAGTCGTCCTAATATTATAGTGATGCGAGAGTAACTACGAGTATGTGTGTGTCTATTGCGTTTTCACACCTGACTGCTGAATGGATTTAAATAATCTATACTAATATTATAAAGCTGAAGAGTTTGTTTGTTTGAACGCGCAAATCTCAGAAACTACTGGTCCGATTTGAAAAATTCTTTCGATGTTAGATAGCCCATTTATCGAGGAAAGCTATAGAATATTATATCATCAAGCTAATACCAACAGGAGCGGAGCAATGCGGGTGAAACCGCGCGGCAGCTAGTTGTATATACAGAAAGAGCATAGGCTTCAGGAAAGGATGGTCACTACTAAAATATAATAAAACTTGAAAGCCGTCAAATAGGCGCTAGAAATTCTATTGAGGAATAAATTGAATCACACCTTAAGTGCAAAGTTAACGTAGAAGGGATAAAAGTAGTTTTATACAAGTCTTATGCTGAATAGTGAGAAAAACTTTATCCGAACATAAGAAGTCGTGACTCGTGAGTAATTCCTACGTATTTTCAAGGCAAGGGTACAAAATTTAGAGGTAGGGACTTTTAATTTTTAAAGCGCATTACTAGTTGGTTTCTTATCAGGATTAACACTAGTTATCGTCGACCATTGTGCAAAACAAAGGCTTAATTAAATGCTATCGAGTGATTAGCAGATAAGTGATAATTTCAATGGAGGCAGATAAAACTGTTCACACGAGATTTGTGCTTGTGCGAATACTGTAATGCCTGAATTGTGTGGGTTGCAATACTTTATTTTCCTGTACGATGTTGGTTGAATTGTTGTAGATTTAAAAAAAGACCTGTAGAGTATTTTTATACTCTATGCCTATGGCACATATTTTGTGTTTCTCTATTACTGGGCTATAGCTTAAGCTTAATATTTTTCTCGTACATGCTAGGCGATGAGGAAAGCTTGCTGCTTATAAAAACTTTATGAAACCGTGTTTATCGATCCTATTGTGAATTATTATTTTGAAAAATAAATACATTACCTAATTCTCTTACGGTCATGGTGGTGTCAGGTGTGGAACTCTAAATATTCAAGTGTTACTACGTTTTATATATTATCTATAAGAGCAGATGATAACACACACGTGATCTATGGCACATATAATATAATTATGTACTACAATTATTATTCAAAATCCCTACTAATATTATAAATGCGAAAGTAACTCTGTCTGTCTGTTACGCTTTCCCGCTTAAACCTCTCAAGTCTCAACCGATTTTGATGAAATTTGGCACAGACAATCTTTAGACCCTGAGAAAGAACATAGGCTACCTTTTATCAAAACACCGCACGCGGGCGAAGCCGCGGGCGGAAGCTAGTAACATATATAAGAGAGTTTAATATGAGCTGAAGGAAATCTAGGCTATAAAAAACTCAATGCTGACCTTTTTAAATAAGATGACATCGTGCAAATACGTCGTCTTTGTGCAAGGGTAAGAATGTAATCCAATTACTGTTAAAACAAATCTATCCTAATATTATAAAGCTGAAGAGTTTACTTGTTTGTTTGAACGCGCTAATCTCGGGAACTACTGGTCCCATTTGAAAAATTCTTTCGGTGTTAGATAGCCCATATAACGAGGAAGGCTATAATAGCTATATATCATCTCGCTAAGACCAACAGGAGCGGAGCACTGCGGGTAAAACCGCGGAGCACAACTAGTACAAAATATAACAAGGTAAAGTCTCTAATAGTGATCGGTTAAATATTAACAAGCTTTCAACGCTTTGGTTTGAATGAGAAAAAAGCGAAACGGGGCTGAGTTTTCGTGGCGTTGAATAAATTATACCAGTATACCTAAATGTAAAAGACTTTAATTCTTCAGCTCTTAATTTATGAACAACTAGCTTTCCGCCCGCGGCTTCGCCCGCGCATCAAAGAAAAACCCGCATAGTTCCCGTTCCCGTGGGATTTCTGGGATAAAACCTATCCTATGTCCCGGGGTAAAAAGTAGCCTATGTCCTTTCTCGGGTATCAAAATATCTCTATACCAAATTTCATGCAAATTGGTTCAGTAGTGTAGGCGTGATTGAGTAACAGACAGACAGACAGAGTTACTTTCGCATTTATAATATTAGTATGGATTTTCTGAAGAAGGGTCATAAAATGTGATGGTTGGCGTTTGTACATGATTTATGAAGATTTTCTTTTGAAGATACTGATGTGACTGAATATTCAAAATCTTCATTTTGTTCTTCTCGTGAAAGATAAAACTAATATTGTGGTAATGGTTGTCTTTACTGCAGAATAATTAAATGTTTATTTTATTTTATTCAGTTCTCAGATATTAAAGTAAAATACGAAATCATAGACAACATCTATTGTAACAGTAAACTAGACGTCGTTTATAATAAATATGTACAGTAAAATCTTTTTACTATTTGCAATGGTTGGTGGTAATGAAACACTTTACTAGACTGTAGGCTGTATAATACTGTTATTACAATTGCTTTTACAAGAGCTGAACCACAGGACTATATAGTATGACGCACACATACATAACATACATGATACATTACACACTACATCTCCCCTCATAGAAAATAATAAAAAAAATAGTAATTAACATTTTTTTTTAGCTGAATATAATGCAAATTTTTTCTTCGTTTTTGGTTACATATCTTAATACCTATCATATAAACGAGTAAATAAAATCAAAATTAAAATTAAAACAATAGCATGGATTTCCACTTATTAATAATTACTAATTTTTAAAACTCCAAAAAAGAACATTCTATATGATTACACATTGGCTTACACACTAAATAGTAACGAATATTAATAGATTAAAACAAAAATCTAAATTTACCTACTTCAAAAGTAAGAAAAAAAAATTGAAAAATTATACAATATTAGAAAATATTTTATCGTCATATCCGTATTTAAAAATGTCACAGTCCGTAATTAATTAATAGTCATATCCGAGTAAAATAATTATCTTTCAATAAATCTTACAATATATTCCCATAGAATACGTTTATTTATGTGCTTACAGTTTACACATCATACTTAGAAACGACATAATATTCATTATCTGTATTAAATTTTCTTCATATATTTTATTCTTTATGTACTTTCTCATACGTACGATATCAAGATACACAATTTCATTTAGGGTAATCTTCCCTCTTAATATTTATCATAATTATAATTAATAACACCGTCGTGTTTTATATTATTCATCTTATTATATTCAATAATTCAAGATACAAGAAATATATTTATTTATTTATAACATTAACATTAATTCAGGCAGTTCTTTTAACACATCATTATATTATCATATATTTTATACCTTTATTTATAGGTACCATGTGTCCAAGTTATCTTCACGAGTGGTAGCTCGACCTAATCATGATCAGAATTACAAGGATTCGTGCCTGTCTTGTAACCTGGTGTACCTTGTTTCTAACAATAAATCATATCATTTCACTTTTCAATTGTAGCTCTCAGGCTTACATATAAATTTATTTTTATTTTTCATACAATATTAATTCTTATTTCTCCGAGTAATTAAATGTCACATTATTATAGGAATATAAAAGAAAAACTTAGGTGATCAAGCTAAGATTCCATCTATACCCTAACATAAAAAAAACAATCTGAGTAAATTTTTTTTGTACTCATACAACGACAAATATTTAATTTTTCTCTTCTTCTATTCTTCTAGATTTATCATGGTAATTCATTTAATCAAATAAGAATATACTTAATTGGTCGTATATGGTCGTATACCTATATTATCTATCCTTACCTAAATCATCTTGAAATATAAATTTAATTACATTTTATTAGTTACAATAATTTTTATTTATGAAATTAGTTAAATCCTCCGAATCCAAAATGTTAATTAAAAAAATTAAAGTTTCACACTCAATTGAATTGACAAGATCGTATTGCATTACGAACATTTTATAAAATGCACAGAACGATGCATTGTGACTACCTAGTTACCTACATGGTAACACGAAATATGAGACGAAATTACAGACGCTGCATACCATTTCCCTATTTGGTAGCGCTTTATAAAACAAACAATGAACTAATAGAATTATCTGTTACTAAGTACTTTGATTATACATAGCTATATATATTTATGTATAATAAATATAACATAATAATGGTTTTTGACAAAAAAAAATCTTTTAACTAAAATAATTCGTTACCTTACATTAATGTAAAATACACTGCTTGAACTTTAAATTTCACTTTTAGCTTTTTTTTCTTTCACCAAATTAAACTTTTATTCCGTCGTCACTTGAATTTCGGGACATTCGGGATTCTGGTCAATTTGGGAAAACGTCTGCTATTCACACTGGCTGATCTCCCGGCTCCAGCTGCATCCTTCCAAATCTCCAATTTTATTTCACAATTTTTTCATAAATAGATGATATTCCAAATCTCCATAGTTTTATTTTTGTTTTAAAAAACTTTCTTCGTCAAATAAATTCTGTTCTTAATTTCCATATTCACGTTCGTCGATTTTTTTATTATATTGATAAATTTTCTATCCGGTACATTGCGATTTGCGAATACGCATAAAAATTATTTGTTTAAATTTTGACTTTTAAAATATTATTTTTCAAAAATGATCCATAGCTCAGTACTGCCGCGAGGCAGCACTGGCAGGGTCGCCATGCAATGGTTGGTGGTAATGAAACACTTTACTAGACTGTAGGCTGTATAATACTGTTATTACAATTGCTTTTACAAGAGCTGAACCACAGGACTATATAGTATGACGCACACATACATAACATACATGATACATTACACACTACAATTAACTAATGTCTAATTAATAATTATTAATTACACTTGAAGGCCTCATAAATGTCGTTATACTTTCTATAAGCCCCAGTAAAAACTGATTTACTAGTTCAATACCAATTTACAGTTGACCTTTAAAAATATATTCTTAACCAATAAAAAGTCTTACAATAATCTTCTTTTCTATGAAAAACATGGTATTAATTGAAGCCGGAAAGTCAGTGTCACGCTCAACACGTGCGCGGACTGCGTATAATAAGGAATTACGTCCATTAACTAAATAGGCTGGTCCACACAAGACCTTTGGAAACCGAGCGCCTGCGCATATTATCTGTAAGCATTTGGGATGTTTTCATTTAGGATGTAAAGTATGTATAGTGTTGCGACATCGCGTAATAAGTGTGTGTCACTTATTACGCGATGTCGCAACACTATTATATGTCGTTTGTTCTAATACGCCATATCTCTTTGCGAATATCAGAGCTGCGCTGTGCAAAGCAGTTCGGCCAGTGCAGTGGCCAGTGAGGCAAGACTAAGAAAACCGGCGGCACACGCGCTTTCCGAGGTTGCTCGCTCTGTGTGGATCCGCCTATATACATTAATAAAATCGATACATTTGCAATTGAAATTGTTCTTTGTTCAAATTATCTTGTGTGTGCGCTTAACTTCCGTTATACGAACGAATTGGGACTGCGGTTTATGCAGATCCTGGAGATGGTATTTAATGAAAAAAATCTCATTTTGTTGTTTTACAAACAAATTGGAATTGTCAATATTTTGGAAAGAAAAATATTAGACCGGGAGATATTGACACAAAATTTCGAGTCATTTGTAACAGGATGGCGGTTCTACAGGGTTCTTAGTACGCAATGACAAAAAGAAAAATGATGAAAGATGAAAAGAACGCTGGTACCGGCGGCTTAGTCGCGTGGGCGTTAGTCGAACTCGTCGGAAAATAGCGAAAGTCAAACGATTTGTAACAGTATGGCACTTATTTTTCCAGTAAGTTTGAGGATCAACGAATATAAATACAAAATTTCAAAGATCTAGGTGTTGGAAATCTTCACTTATATAAATTAATAATAAATTAATTTTTCAAGTATGACAGCACTTTTTCCCCCTACTAGAAGTATGGCAAATATAATAATGGTCACATTTTATCAAATACTCTCCAAAAATCCAAATGCAATACTGGTACAAAAAGTTTGGCGAAATAAAAATTTTTTGCAGATTTTCGGCGGTATGGCGAACATTTGGAATCGTCCGAAAAGTATGGCATGGCGATTTTCGTAAATGGCTGCACGACGATGGTTACCTGTGCAAAAGTTAGCCTGGTACAAATGGTTGAATAATTGTTTTATTTAAATCAACACATTCGCGTCGGTATGGCGGGCTGTATTCACACCGGAAAAGTATGGCATGACACTACCGCCTACTTCTTTTTTATGGGCTATCGGTAAATTCTAAAATTTTTGTGTTACAAATCGTTTGACTTTCGCTATTTTTCCGACGAGTTCGACTAACGCCCACGCGACTAAGCCGCCGGTACCAGTGTTCACACCATCATTTTTCTTTTTGTCATTGCGTACTAAGACCCCTGTAGAACCGCCATCCTGTTACAAATGACTCGAAATTTTGTGTCAATATCTCCCGGTCTATATAGCGTCTCGTCGATAATAATTAATGTATCTAGTTCATTATCATCATTTTGTAAACATGGAAGCGTAGGTATATGTACGAAAAGGTAAAAACGTGTTTGTTAAATTAAGGAACACGCTAATAAACATAACAGGCAAAGTAAACTATCCAAAACTGGAAATAAAATGTCATATTGTTTACTTTCATTGAACTTGAAGGTCTTAAAGTATTAACAAAATAATACAAACAGGATTACGCTAACGAGCAATTGTAATCTCTACGCTCACGGTCAATCACTTATTTAATTTAAAAGTTACTTTTAATAGGACTACGCAATAAACTTATTACTAAAAGTGAATATCCAATTAATACTGAATCGAGGTAAGGTAAAGAAGATAGACTTGTGTAATATATTATCGGTAGGTCAAATATACTCAAATCTATACAAATATTATAAAGCTGAAGAGTTTTTTGCTTGAACGTGCTAATCTACTGGTAGATTAGACCAACAGGAGCGGAGCAAACTGTAAAACTGCGGGGCACAGCTAGTTTAAGATATAATTGCCCCAATCTAATGAGCATTCAAAATATTACTCTATTAGCATTTTCTATTCATATATTTTTATTCCACAAATCAATAGGAAGAAATCAAAGATTCATTCATAAGAAGCAGCCAATTTAGTCGTGATTAAATACGTTATTGAAATATGAATGAAAACGTTTTGATACGCTCTCATCTTAGAATTCTATACTATTCTGTATTTTCTTGTTTGATTTTACGCGAGTAGTATTCAGCAATTAAAGACTTTTAACGGATTTTAAACGCGATGTATTCTATACATTATGTATGGGATATTTAGAGCATTTAACATCAAACGTGGTCACAGGGGAGTCTAGAGTGTCTGATTCAATGTTTGTGTTAATAAATCAAACCAATTAAACCACTATTAAACTAAAATACTCCGCAAATAGGACACCTGTACAGGCATTTGTACTGCGTAATGAAACCTAGGAAACCGGTACGTCGGAGGCTGGGATCAAGGACCCTAAATGCACTCAACGCGCAGAGACCTGAATCTAGAGAAGAATGCATTCCTACTTTTGAACCGACTTCAAAAAATGAGGAACAATTCGACTGTTTCGAAGGTTTGTGCTCTCTTTTATTTTGTTTTAGTTCAGATAATTTGAAGGTTGAGTTTTTCATTAAAAAAAAAGAGCGTGTGTGCCGAGCACACGTATCACACATATCAGAAGTGAAACTTCTTTGGCAAGATACAAAATCGTCGCCTTAACCTATGACGTGACGATATTGCCATGACGCGACCTTGAAATTTTACTCTCAACGCGCCGTAAGAAGATTCACTTCAAAATTTTATTTACTTCCTAACCTTCATAACCATCTGAATGAAAATTAAATGTCTTCACAACACAATGAACTTTTAAATCAATGTACCCACAAGAGCAAATTCCGATTCAACATGAACAAACAAATTAGGCAAGTTAAATAACATCAGCTGATAAATACGAAAGTTGAATGAGGGTACATTTGTAACAGAAACAAGCAAAAACTTTCAAGTTCCGTGTGTAAATTTATCAATCTGTATTTTGTTGCCTTGTGATTTGGTTTCAGATTTTATTTATTGTGTATTAATTTGTTAGTTTAAGTAACAGTTGAGACAGTCATAAAATGGATAGGTGATCTATTATTTTTGCAGTTGGTCTTTAGATTATTTGTGTGGAACCCTTGATATCGATTCCGACCTACACTTGACCAATATTTGAGTTAAATTATTACCAAAAATTGCAAAACAAACAAAAAGTTTAAATGTACAGTTAAGATATAATGGTAAGTTGAATTTTAGTAGAATTAAGAGGATGCTATTCTGGAATGATAGATATTATTCAATAAACACATAAATATTTCAGCATGGCACTTAACAAAACTATATTTATTCACAAGGTTAGTTTGAGTATTTGCAAATGTATAGAAAATATGCATAGAAACATCTTCAAAGTATAACTATTATAAGATGGAGGCATACCAAACTAATTTTTTACAAACTCAATGAGATCAATTATGATATGTACCATCACTACATAGTATAAAACAAAGTCGCTTTCTCTGTCCCTATGTCCCTTTGTATGCTTAAATCTTTAAAACTACGCAACGGATTTTGATGTGGTTTTTTTAATAGATAGAGTGATTCTCGAGGATGGTTTTAGTATATAATTTATTAGGTTTTAGACAAAGCGGGCGAAGCCGCGGGGTAAGCTAGTGATAATATATAAGACAAAAGATATTTCAAATTAGAATCAAATTGGAATCTTCTTAACGTTCAGATATCTCTATATATTATTTCATTTATAAAGGCTAAGGCAAATTAATGAATTATTAAAATTACTCAATATCCATGCCTGCCCCTTAACAATATGAGCACATTTTGTATGTGTGTGCTACTGTCCATAATAAATTAACTATCCAACATATTGTTTTTATATTATTATAACAAATGCTGCATAAGAAGCAAACCATAACATTCCCAATATTATCTATACTAATGTTATAAAGCTGAAGAGTTTGTTTGTTTGTTTGAACGAGCTAATCTCAGGAGCTACTACTACTAAATACTAAATTCTTAGTTTTAGATAGCCCATTTATTGAGGAAGGGTATAGGCTATATATCATCATGCTTGGACAAACAGGAGTGGGGCCACGAGGGTGAAACCGCGCGGCACAGCTAGTTAAAAATACAGACCAGGGCCGACAACACTATTTCTTACTCATATTACTTGTATGTGTATAAGCAGGATAGATATCTGGCATACAATTTATGATGGGTCAAAGTGTAGGAATTTGGATGCTATGGCAACAGAACTTAGCATCAGAGTGCATTTAAAATTTTTCATACTGCAATAATTCATATCTTATGCCATTTATTGCTTTCTGTGAATGAATTTATTTCTGCTGCATTTTAAAATTACTTATTTGTTTTATTTACAGGTTAATAATAACTAGAATATTTATTTTCTAAAAGTAAAAAATGGAGTAAAACCTACTGAAAGTTATTGTTGGAAATAATAAAGGATCTTTAATTAAAATTAAATGTATAGATTTGTCCATAATTCATATTGGACCTTGATTAATTTTAAGGCGAAATCATAAAGTATGTTCTTTGTTTTTTACCTCATAGTTCGTCTACGATTACGAGAATTAGTTGATCAAATTGAATCTAAGTTTTGAATAATATTTTTAAAATTTAAATAATAGGAGTATTGATAAGATAAGATTACAATTCAGTATAAAATAAATAAATTTATAAGTACATACCAAAATTACAACTCCCACGCCAGTTTTGACCATTCAACTTTTCACTATTTTTATTATAGAATTCACTTTTTACTTGCGATTAAAACATGGTGGTTTAACACGTTTATATTAGCTTTTTTTATTCATTGTTCACCGAATAATATAGAAAATGATACACAAACGGTCATATTCACTGTTGTTTGATTTTTTGACACAAAAGCATTCTTAAATATTATTTCATTCATTGTTGACAGTGACATACTACAAGAAAATATAGTGTGAAGTTGACGAGGAAGTTGATAACCAAGATCTGTCAATGTCTATAATATAACGTTCAATAATATACACTTTTCATGTTTTAATTGAAAGTAAATAATAACTGTTTTTAATTTTAATAAATGCTTAGTAAAAAAAATTAAAATCATTTTAATGTTTTATATAAGCATATTAATTTTTTTTTCAGTAATATTATTTTCCATCCGTAGCGACATCTACTGAAAATGTTGTAAACTATCAAAGTTACATTATTTAGCATTGTGATTAAAGATGGCGCTATTACTAATAGATTATTATTTTAATTTATACTTTAAAAATACGTCTTTAAAGTGTTATCCCTTAAAATATCCTATTTAAAAATATGTACTATTATAATGACGTGAAATGCAATAATATATTGTGTAATAACATAATATAATGTTACCGCGTTGTTAACCAGTAGCCGGTCCGATCTGTCGACTGTCAGACTGACGCGTGAGACGTCTGTCCGACGCTATCGCCACTATCTCTCATTATCTGCTCAAAAAAAAATCGCGTGACCCATCCCTACAAAAACGTTTGTTGAAAGAAAAGTATAGCTCAGATTACGAAAAAAAAATACTGTTAGATAGGTAATGAAATGAGGCATCATTAGAGTAGAAAATATATACTTCGAACTTACAATTTCATATTTAAAAAAAAATGATAATACTTAATTGTACTTTTTTTTGTTAGATTTTCTCGCAATTTAATTTTATTACGACAAATTTATGCGCTCGGCTTCATTTTTACTTATTTATTTTAAAACTAGACTATATTTCCTTTAAAATGAATGCATAATATATACAAATTATACAGGATATGTCTATTATTTTTACTAATAAAAATGACTCGGCACGCTATCCGGATCGTTACGTCCTTGGCCATTGTTACGTTTCAAATATTTTAAAATGTTGAATCTGCGTAAATATAAGAATGTAATAGGTTTATATTAGTAATTACTTAATCTAGATAGTTTCTAGTACGTAAATAACGTATCAAAATATAAAAATATAGTTTCAACAATTCGTAAACAACACCGAAACCCGCCATGTTTGGAACGCGCATTTTGACCTACATTATTTGTTAAAAATAAGAACTTTGGCTAATGAAATACTACAATACGTATATATCACTGTAAAGAGAATTTTATATAGAAAATTATAACATATAACACACAAAGGAAGAAGTAATAACATTCAAGTAATCACGCCATTTTTGCGCAGCGATATTTTGCTCGGCACGGTGAAAAAATGACGGCCTTTGAAACTGGTCTGTCATTAAAACAGGACGTCAAATTGTATGAACCTTTGTTCTAAAGTAGTCTCTGGTTCTCTCCAGATAATAAATGTGACAGCTGTGGCACAGATACTCAACCAAATTTGAATAGGGCAAGCTTTACAACAGGTATAATTTTTGGGCACGGTTGTTACACAGACTGATAAGCATAAAAATTTTTTTGTAACCTGAGAGCCCGGTATTCTTAAGTGGCAGAGTCTTCATTGTGTCCGCAGATGGATACAATCATAATAATCTCAAGATCTGTGCTCAAGATCATGAGCTGTGATTAATAAAATAATATTGGTAGCTTAGATTGGCAGTTAATATATTAATGAGGTGTTATGATCTCGATTTCTTATAGTAATGTTTTTTTTTAAATTTAGTTAAAAGATGATAAATTTATAAGATACCTAAGTAAGTAGGTATGTATGCTAAATAATTTTAAATGAGCATTTAACATTAGATCGATGCATAACGCTATTGATTATTATTCTACTCTGATTTCGGCTTCAAGAATGTTACATTAACAAATAGTTACTAAGCAACGAAAAACTTACGCAAATAGAAATTGTGAATACGCGCCCTTACGCGTCATAAATTACCTCCATAGCTCATATACCTATATGTGTTTGAGAAGGAACACTAGCACAATATTGTAAGTAGGTAGTTTACTTGTGTATTGTGATTTTGCTTTGAATTTGGTTTTATCGATAAAACTTCACACTGCGCGAGTTTGCAGTAATACCATGTAATACCTCTCCTACTTACAATCTACCTAGGAGTTATGCCTGTGTCTAAAATAATAACACATCGATATTATGTACTTGAGATATTATTCCCTTTATCAACCATAGATATGAGATTATATTTAAAAAAATATAAAAAAGTACCTAACTAGGCATTTAGTTAGGTAAAATCTTTAAAACAATGTCATAAAAAATAAAAATGTGAATGGTAAATACTAAATAAATGATATTGTTATTAAATTGTAAGCTAAATTGGCATCATACAAAAGTTTTTAGAGGGGTTTTTATGAAAGCCTGTAAAATGCTTCGAGCAATTAGGTACATATGTCCGTATTTATGCAAAATGGAACCACACGACAAATTTCGTTTTTTTACTTTTATTGAAGAATACTCATTTAAAAGTGGTCTAAATTCTTATACAAACAAGAACCACATGATTTTTACGTTGGAAACAAGGTATACTAAAAGCAGAAAGGAACCAGCAGCAACAACGAATAATACATATGAAGCAAAACCGAACCACAGCACCACGGGACTGCTTTGTTCAAACAAATAAACGATATTACTATCATGTCATTTTATACAAAACAGATCCACACTTACTTGGTACCATTATACATTACACATATTTCTATTAATAACAATTATTTTTAATACACAAAATGGAACCAGGTTTCTGTGGTATGGTTATGCGTAAAATAAATTCATAATTTAATTGTAATTTTTTATTGCAAAATAAAACCACAAGCATTCAGTTCTATCATGCATAAATAAATATTGTAAAACATCCTGAAACCCATCATCGCTATATGGTACCAAATGCCTTGACTTGTTACAATGCTTCTCATGCTCAAAGTGCAAAACTCCAATTTTTAAAGTAAAACGTCGAACATCTGTCAATATAGGTGACATTCAGCGAAGTAGTTCGAATACGTGACGGCGTTTTTTTCCTCCGCGAAGTAAGTTCTATTGTTTTTGTTAATTACCTTTAAAATTAAATGTGAAAATGTTTAGTAATAAATAAATAAGCAAGCAATTGGTAAGAAAAGCATTGGAGACGAACACCGAAGATAATAATGAAGATACAACGGGTAAGTAGTTTTATTTAATGCATTTAAGTACTTATTGAATCTGAGATGCAGGTACGCTTTATCCACTTTTGATTCATTCCCGATTGTGGTGTGATTTTAAAAACATAGTTCACTAAGTAAGTACAAGAGGAATCCTCTGTGGATTTACGTATTTTAACGACACTGTTGTTGTTCACGAAGGCGAGTCGAATTAAGAGTCATTTTGTTACGATTCATCTGTCATTGTGAGATGAAACTACTAAACCCTGTTTTAAAAATAACTGTCGATGATCTAGGTACCTACCTACTATTTTGGTAAAATACGTTTAGATTCAGATTCAGTACAGTACATTCAGCCACATCATTCAGCGCATAAAATTATTTGTATGATTTTAAAAATCGCGCGGCCACTGTTTTGACCGGAACAAGGCCCTAGCCCGCGAAATTCAAAATTTTAACAAGTTTATTTAATTTTTTGCTAGGGTTGCCACTGTTGCGTATGATTTTTAGGGTTCCGTACCCAAAGGGTAAAACGAGACCCTATTATTAAGATTCCGCTGTCCGTCTGTCTGTCCCTCTGTCTCATGAACCGTGATAGTTAGACAGTCGAAATTTTCATATGATGTATTTCTGATGCCGCTGTAACAACAAATACTAAAAAACAGAATAAAATAAATATTTAAGAAGCTCCCATACAATAAACCGTGATTTTTTGCCGTTTTTATAGATAATGGTACGGAACTCTTCGTTGCGCGAGTCCGACTCGCACTTAGCCAGTTTTTTGTACATGGCGCATGTACATACATACTTAGTCGTCTAGTAGGGACACGGCTTTATAAGAACTAATAATATTTTGCTGTCACCATATACCTACGTATAAAAGCCACGCGGCTTTATTGTTTTGATTTAAAGCTTTTTTCTTTTTATTACAGAAGATAACGAAGAACCTTATACGTCGGTGCCTCTGGAGAAGCTTTCTTCACCTTCTAGCGATATTCAGTCCATATTACATCTCATTCCACAAGATGCACAGTTTTTATAACGGTCTCATTAGTGATGATGCAATAGAAGACCACATAGATGGACTAGACACGGTGGATTTCGAAATCCAATTTGATGATAACGTCGAATAAACGTCCTCTATAAGTATTATTTTATATATTTTTTTAATTAAAGCTTTATTACGATATTATAAATACATAGTTTCATTTATATCATTAAATCCCTGGGTTGTGGTTCCTTTTTGTATAAGAGAAAACCTATCAATTGATAAATGTTAAAAGGAACCACATGCACATTTTCTTAATTATCTAGAAAGTTTAAGAGTATTCAGAGCAAATTTATATACACATACTTAAATAAGTAATTTATCAATGAATCTAAATAAAATAAATTTTAATTTTACTTCATCTAACAAAGCTGCAAATGTTTTTGTAAATCCTTTGATATCTCAGAAGTGCGTGTTTGCTGGGTGGTTCCTTTTTGCTTAAATACGGACATATATGATTTGAATGTTCTTTATTTGACCCGGAGCGTTTATGAACGACTACGAATGATAGAAATACTTAGGTAGCTCCCATTTTATAAGGTGTTTTTTAAATGATTTACGTTTTAATTATTTTATACATTGCCAATCCATTAAATATTTAAATTTTGTATTTGTGTTCATTGTTTTTAGAAGGCTATAAAACATCACGCTAAAACTTCTCTTGGTCTTGCAAATTTGAGAAAATATTGCTTTTGAGAGAAGACTGCTCAGTGCAGACAAAGTTGCGTGCAGTGTTCACAGAACTATATCGGTTGCGTGGGTCAGCTAGTTTCAAATAATTCTGTAATACCTAGATAAAGGTTTTGGTTTTGTTTATAACTGGTATTATATTATATTTTTAATTGTTATATTATTGTTTCACTGTCTTTTATTATTATAGTCTAAAATATGAACATACTAATATTCGCGTGACTGTCTCTACCGTGTGATGGCGAATATAGCTTTTTATGCATGAGCTTCAGAACTCATAACATGGAAATCATATACGTAAATAGAGGGAAAATATGTATAATCCACAAGAGTCAACGAACTTTTCACGTAGGTATCTAGTTATATGTGTTAAAACCATGTTAAAACAATTAACAACATGTGAATTAAAATCGTAATTATTCTGACATTCTCTATCTTTACTGTAAATGTTACAACTTACATTTACCTATAATAAGTTATTTGTAGGATAGGATAGGACAATACCTATATAATAAAGATAAATAATACGGTTTGATATTATTTAATAGTTGTTCTAGCAGTTGCGAAATTAGTTTTTAATGATCGTCTAAAAACATTGTTAAATCGCATGTTTCTATTGCGTGTAACGTTTGACAAATAGCATAAATAAATTGTTTTGTTAAACTTTACTAAACGTCTCCAAAATAGTTTCTACAAGGTTTCTACATAAACAATGTTTTAACAGCTGATACTACTTTGTAGTTTATAAAATGCTTTAAATTCATGAAATAAAGTTATACTTTGTAAATAAGTAGTTTAAATCAGAATCTGCGGACTGGAAACGTGTTTTTCGGTGCAGTAACGATGTTATTTGTTATTAACCAATCCAATCATACTACTGAATTTCAATAATATTTTTATGAATTAAATATTAAACATCCATCATTTTCTTTGTTTGTTACAATTCAACAAAGAAGCTACTACTATTTTTAAAATTATTTTAACATTAGATCTCTTTACCGAGTAACATAGGTAAGCTATGTTTTATCTTTTTGTTCCCAGGTCAATCCGGTCAAAGCCAATATCAGGTAGTCATTTATAAATTCTACTTTTTCTATAAGTACTTACTATGGCACATCCATGGTATATCATGAAGTCAATACCCGTCTTACCCCAGTACGCTGATGGTACCTCGCACCACCATCACAGGCGATAACTACCCAGCTTAATTGAACAACGAAATTGTTCTAACTTGCTAGATTGCCTAGGTAATTGCCTTATTAAAGGCCTTGGAAATCTAGAATACAATGTGCAGTAAGAATAAACCACATAGGGGATCTTTTTGGTTTCACGATAAATAACACTTGTCTGCAACATAATAAAAAATAACTGTTTCTTTTATGTTTTGTTTTGTTTGTTTTTAATTTTAATTGAATATTTTTTTTAATGTTCAGTTTTAAAAACCTTGAATAATTAAAGGCAAAAGAATTTACCTTTAACGAAGGTTAGACGGAATGGTTGGCATACGGGCACTCCAAAATGTTAGGTAGGCATATTTTGTACGAAAAACTCTACCTTCAATGATACTCTTTTATTCAATTCTAAAACAAGTTTATCGTTTCATAAAGGAATGAACTGTATTATAATTTATAGGATATCAAATACTAGTCGTAATAACACACTATCTCTATAATGCATTCATTTCAGTACAAAGAATTAAGTGTGAGACTGGTGCCTAAGTTCCTAACCATTAAGCATCCCTTTTCACTCCATTCAGTTATTAATGCATACAGACATTCACAGATAATGACAGACAAAAAACAGAAACAAATCAGCATGGCAGCCAGCGCTATCGCCCTCAAAGGGGTGCGAATGTTCCTCAAAGCAGGGCGCGCTGCTGTGGACCGGACTGCCTCTCCTATAAAGAGGAAGACCAAACCCGTGATACCTGTGAACAAGATACCGAAAGCGAGCCTAGATGTACTGTTGCGGACCACGAGATTTAATAGGTAAGATTCTATGTTACCCCTCCTTTTTTTGAACCGATGTCAAAAAAATTTTTCATTACTCCAAAAAAGGTAGTCAGTACATCTTCAAGATTCGTTTTCGTTTTGTTTTAACTGACTTGATAAATGTTGTATTTTTATATAGCCTAATACCTAGACGCAAATTCTACAACAATGACCTTGTTGTAGAATTTGCGTGAATTGCGAATTGTAGGTAAGCGTAGAAATATTACGGATAAGATCCTGGATGCATAGCCTGTCTAAATATGGTTGCAGAAGACACTATTACTTCTGTTAAGAAAAATTGAATTTGTGAATTAAACTTTGACTGCAGTAAAGCTGTAATTCAGTCAATTTTAAACTAAGATTTTTGACTGTAGATTAAGAGTCCTTATCGATTTTAGAGTGATTTTTACTTGTTTCTGTAATTCTTTAGAAGCTCGTTTAACAAAACTAAATTAGTAACAATGTGTGATGATATCTTAAATTAAAGATTCATTCAATATCTAAAATACGTTCGAGACAATTTATTGATATTCATTGTCCAGTTTGTTTAATAGCCTGAGGCGTGTTTCAATTTTTTCCATGCGGGACGTTCGTGTCTTTGTATTTTACACAGAATTTAATAGAAGAAGTTTTCTTATAAAATATACTACAGTAAAGACACTGAGACATCCTAAAATATGTTCGAGGCAATTTATGTACTTTTATTGAAAAATTCAAAGAACATCTAAGTTAAAATAGCCTTACTTTGATGAAATTTTATGTGTATATGGCGTCGAATTTCTAGTTCTTACAACAGAGTTAAAAAAAAATAAAAAATACACACTAAATGATAGGTTAATGCTTAAAAATTTGCAATAAAAAAAATACATATTATATGTTTTATGAAAGAAATGGAATAATTTAAAGTTCTCTAGAATTTTCGATTATATACGGGAGCGCAAACGTTGTTACGGCAGATCTATATAATCGAATATTCTAGAGAATTTTAAATTATACCATTACTTTCATATAACATAGTAGTTAGTTTTTTTAAACGAGCTCCTAAAGAATTAAAGAAACAAGTCAAAATCACTCTTAAAATCGATACGGCCTCTTAAATGAGTTCCCGTTATAAGAATACGAAATACCAAACCTGATTAAAAATAACCTTATTTTAATTCTCTAGAAATAAACCTTCACATCCAGTACCAGCACAAAATAATATAACCATCCTTGTTCATAGTTTCCGCTTTCCTATTTACCATATAAATCAGGTCAACTATTGTACCACTATAGGTACCTACGCACGACTAGGTACCAGATCGAAATTTCCTATCGTTATGAATGAACCAGCCTATTCGTAGATTTTCGTTCACTGTTTACCCCATAACAGTTGAATATAGACCCTCCTTAAGAGCGGACGTGTTTCTGTAATAAATAATAAATAATATAATAAAATGCCTCATCGGAAGTTGAAAGAAAAAACTCTTGATATGTTGTTTCGAAGCACACATTTTAGCAAGTGAGTTTATTGGAAAATAAGACATATAATTCTGGAGAAAATTTAATTTAGTTTAATTATTTACATAATATGAGGCTTTATTTATATTTAGCGCCAAAATCTCATTTTCTATTTCTATTAAATCGTAAACAATTTTTAATGGAAATCTTGAAAATAACTTTCATTAAATTTATACAAAAGCGAAATTGTGTTTCTTAAATAGAATAAAAAATTACTATTGATTGCTAACAATAAAACTGCTTAGATATAGATCAATGAAATTCGAAATTGCCGGTCTATTTTATCTTAAAGCAGGATAAATGCTGGAATAAGAACTTGTGTCTCTCCTTTTTAGGGTTCCGTACCTACCCAAAAGGTAAGACGGGACCCTATTGCTGAAACTTCGTCATCTGTCTGTCTCGATGCTCTATCTCATAAACCGTGACAGCTAGAAAGCTGAAATTTTCAGAAATGATGTACCTATTTCCGTTGCCGCTATAATTTTTTTCAAATACACACAGTGATTAAATTTATTATATCTATAATAAATAGAATCTATCAAAACAATTTAAAAGCAAGAAGAAGATAATGTATGTCGAATAATGTTTGTTAAAAACAATTCAGTGGAGAATCTAAGTTTCGTAAATGTCCTTACATTCTCAAAGCACCGAGTGGATATGTCCATTTTGTACTCTTTGTGTGTTAATTTTAATTATTTTATTGTTATAAAAATCTGTATTTATATATCTGTATTTATATATAACGGTACAAATAAATGTAGATATTTTCTTTCTTTCTTTCTAAAAAATAAATAAATGTATAGAAATGAATTGGAAGCGCTCTTCACGATGTACCGCCGGTTGGTGACAGCTGCGCAGGCGGCGGCACCTCCCAGTATCATTGGACAACCCGTCGCTAAGATTGATGTAAGTGATTTTATTAAACATTTTTCTAACTATGAATAGGTTTCAGTGATTATTCAATTCAATAGAATTTAAAATGTTAATTTTGGTTATTATCATCAGTATCACTAATCAGTCTTTACAGAAAAGTTTCATACTACATACATATTAAGAATTCCTGAAAATTTTGATTTTTCGATCTATACGAAAATTACAATACAATTTTAGTTCAACTAGTTCAACTATCAAGGCCTTCACAAGTTTTATTTGCCATAACAAAAACCTTTATTAGCAATACAAAACGTCGTACATGTCATGTTGTATCACGCAACTGGAATATATCGCCATCGGAACGTTATTTTGGTTATATATTCGCGACCAATTACCGGGAAATGGGACGTATTTCAGACCACAATGTTGGTAAATGTCACAGCGTATTGGTAGAAAACTGTGGTTATTATAGATAGGCTCTAGTTTAGTGGTTGCTACTTCGAATGTTGATGCGTCTTTTTCAGGCAAAATTTCCATCCAAAATTATTATCACGATAATAACTATTTCCCTCTCGAACATTAACTCTATCTTTAACTGAAATTAGGCATTATTTTCATAGAGCTTTTTAATTATTTTAGCTTAGTTTTGATTGTAATATTTTACAAATTCCATATTTTGTACATCACAGCCACATTTTTTTCTTTAAACTTATTATATTTTCTTTTATTGTCCAACGTTACCTTAATTATTATTAATATAAAATAGGTGTTATATCCTCTTATTACACAGGAATACTACTCGATAATTTTCAGGGCATCGATCAAAGCACGTTCCGAGACGTTATGCATAACACTTTTGATCTAGTCACAGAAGAAATAGTCCTCGACCGAATCTGGAGTTCCTGGGACCGTGGGGTGAACGGGGGCGAAGGGGCATTGAAGTTTGAAGCGTGGGCCAAGGGGCTAAGCGTGTTGTTACGAGGCAATACTGAGGAGAAGAAAGTGTATTGCTTTAATGTGTATGACTTGAACACTGATGGTTATATCACTAGGGACGAGATGTTTGTACTTTTAAAGTAAGTGTTTGGTGAATTATTAACACTTAGAGTTTTGCTTGGATAAAATGTAGCCATTAAGAATCGAATGGGTTCTTTTTAATAATATCAAGTCCATTTCAGGAAAATAAAGAAGGAAAGAATGAAATCGTCGTTATGTTATAATATCTATTAATATGTGATTGACATTACTATGTGATGTGATTAAAATAAACGAAAACTACATGTAAAAGAATAACTAAATTCTTAAACAAGTAGCTAATACCAAATAATATACAAAGCACGGTGGTAGCTGAATACAGTTTGTTTTCAAATAATAAACAAATTGTAAGTAGGTATGATGCGAAAAATCTCTAAGGAGACATGTACGCACGGCTATATTTTCCTAAAAGTGCAAGAGTACTGGTAATAACATCCATTCTGTTATTACCAGTACTATTTCAATTATTGGCACTTGCAGAAATTCATTATTGAAGCAACCAGGGGATGAAGATCCGGATGAGGGAGTAAGAGATTTGGTTGAGCTGGTTCTACGTAAACTGGATATTGACAAAGATGGGAAAGTATCTTTGGATGATTATAGGTAAGGTACTTTGTTTTTTGAAGTGAAACTTCTTTATCGGGGTTGGACAAAAATTTAGTGTAACATTTTTGCGTTACGCCGTACGCGTGACATTTTTGCGTTACGCAATACTCGTGACATTTAAGGTCATAAAGAAGTTTCACTTCTTACGTGTGTACTCTAGTACACGCATACATTTTTTTTCCATTATAACGTGAAGAAGATTCTCTGTAGACTCTACAAAGTGCTCTACATTGTAGAGCGTGCTGCCAAAGATGATTAAATAAATCTCAGTTACTCCTAATCATCAATATATAGAGAAACTCATAGAGAAACGAAAAAAAAAAATGTTGTGTGGTTTTATGAAACCACGGTAAAAGTGAAACTGTTCGAACGGTTCCGAACACTGCTTTGTGTAGCGCATGTCGCGTGCCGAGTAGGTATACCTACTCGGCAGCCGCGATACACGCGACATGCGCTACACAGACCAAAAAGTTTGAGACGATGTAATAAAAGTTTCACTTTAATATACCTACATAATGTAAATATGTTTAGGAATTAAAATAAATTGTTGATCTTCCTGTATCCTTTTGAATTTATATTAAAAATCAAACTTCAAAATATTGAAAATCTAAACGGGAATTTCTCTTATATATACACGTTTTTTTTATAACAGTAGTGAACGCATAATACTATGAATAAAAATATAGCGAAGCAGGCTTTTTCTAGATATTACTTTTAAAATCTTATAATTTACAGGCAAGCAGTTCAACAGGAGCCATTACTTCTAGAAGCGTTTGGTCAGTGCGTCCCTTCGCGGCGACACGCAGCAACATTTCTTAAAACTTTAAGCACTAAGCAATGAGATAATAACTTTATTAACAGTACTTAGAACTATTAAGAGTAGCATCTCTACTCAAATTACTTAGGTGTTATTAAGCTGAAGAGTTTGTTTATTTGTTTGCCTGAAAGCGCTAATCTCAGGAACCTTCGGTCTGATTTGAAAAATTATTTCACTGCCAAATAGTCACTTTATCGAGGACGGCTGTAGGCTAGTTATATCACACTGACTATTATGAGCAATGTGGGTAAATTAGAGGTGTCACAGTTAGTATATTATATTAGCCTAGTGTATTTGTTAATTATTGTATCATTTGTATCAATAAGCATTACTTATATTTATTGTAAATTATATCAATAACAATAAGCATTACCAATGTAAATGCGTAGATAATTATAATTTAAGTGCAACGTTGAATAGCTCTAAGAAATTAAATGAAATAAAAACATCTGTTATAAAAACACATTTATTTGTATAAAACATAATTATAACCTCTATCATACAATATCACAATAATTGACTTAAATTATTAAACCAAATAACGACATATACCCAAGAGCCTAGAGTCTTAAACTTAGAACAAAAGAAATTTAAAGTGAAACTTTTATTACATCGTCTCAAACTTTTTGGTCTGTGTAGCGCATGTCGCGTGTATCGCGGCTGCCGAGTAGGTATACCTACTCGGCAGCCGACCGACACGCGACATGCGCTACACAAAGCAGTGTTCGGAACCGTTCGAACAGTTTCACTTTTACCGTGGTTTCATAAAACCACACAACATTTTTTTATTTCTATATTGTTGTTCGTAATTCCTTTTTAACAAATCCTCCTTTTTATTTATATGTAATGAAATTTTGTGAATTTTAACAAAGCAGAGATTCAAATGGATACCAAAATTTCACGAAATGTTCCTATTTTTTATTGTATCTTTGGCTTTGGTTTTTAAAACGAAATATTATAGAAACAGGAGTGTTAAGAAAAATAACGGGTACATAGTGGTAATCATTAAATTATTATTATCGATTATTTACTATAACACTTATTTCTTATGAGCTATATAAGGCAAGGCTTTAATACATTCATAATATATATTTCTGATCTTCAAAAATTTACTGTGATTTGTCACATAATAAATAAATTTCTCAATATAGTTGCCCGATGCTTCATTTTAAACTTACGTAGCATTTCCATCAAACGAGCGATTGCTCATTCTAACCCCACTATATCAAATTCTTTTAGTGTAAACAGGCGTAGAGCATTCTTTCGTTGTTCTTAGAGCGTTCGAAAATATTCTATGCAATGTTCTAATACTGAACAACTCTGTCGTCTTTCGTCGTTTCGTTTACAGTTTACACTAAAAGATCACGAAAGAATGCTCTTGCTCTAGCTCTATGTTCGTTTGATGTAAATGCAACGTTACACGAATTCTTTAAATTAACACTTAATAATTACGTCTTCTTCAAATTCATTTATCTATTAGTTAAACATAATATAATATATTATTATATATTTACTTCATTAAGCTGCATTTTTGCTAGGTAAGTTAGAAGCTGCGATTTTTTTTATGTTTCAAATGTATCGTCGTCGTAATTTATCGAAATTAATTACGTATAATAATATAACTGGAATCAATAACATCTATATCGTTACACATTACGAAGATGCAATAGAAGGTGTACTAGAAATAAACTTATCATCGTAATAATTGAAAAGAATCTAGCAAACTATGAACATAATATAGTGTAGAATCTGGTATAGCTTTAAAATATTAATAAATTACAATACACTTTTGCTATTAAAATTAATCGTGTGGGTCCACGCCAGTGTCCAAGAAATCGGTGCACACGCACGCAGCTTGGAATGGCAGGAGACGATATACGAACTGAAAAAGAAAGTAAGTATATATTATAAAATTTTAGGTAAATTTATGAGAACACTTCTTCAGTAGTGAATAAGGTGGTGCGAAAACACTATTATCATTCACATTAAATATGTTATCTATAGTGCCGTAGCAAGTATCTTGCTCGTAGCAGTGTTCTAAAGATCATTGTAAAAAGTGGGATGAAGAAATTCTATATAATGTGTTACGTTTTAAACATGTAATTCTATTGTGGTTATGTATAGGTATAGATATAATTTTTATATTAAATATGAGGGTTTGATCAAACTTGATCATGACTGTCAAAATCAAAAAACTCAATTCAAGAAGCACTTTTATAACATATTTTTAAAATTTACCATCTTAATCATAACCAAATACCAATTCCCTTCAGATTACAAAAGCTATAAGCTCAAATTGACTTAGAACAGTAAAAATAAACAACCTTTAACATCTGATTGTATAGTCTTGCGTGCTAAAATAAGTACTCCACTCACCCGATTAATATAATGCAAGTCTTGAGGTATGGTCACTTCGTTGTATTCTCTCCTGACTGCGTTGAGGATGGTGTCAGCCGCGTCCCCCGGTTCCACCACCTTCATGAGGCTCTCGAAGCGGATCCGCGGCTTCTGGCAGAGACCCGTGTTCACGATGTACGGGAATACTGTGGTTAGTTTTATCTGAAAGGAAAAGAAGTTATGATATAACCTATATTGTGTGTATGTGTCCATAATAAATGTTTTTTCTTTCTTTATTAGTTGTGCAACGGTGTGTACATTCGAACAAACCCGCGGGCAATAAATAAATGTTTCCTTTTAGAAAAATTTGTTATCTCTTGTATTTAAAGTACTTTCCCTCGAGGGCCTATAGAAAATTTCCACACTGTGTACCTAGCTCATGTGTTATTCAGATCTATATTACTGTAAAGGTTTATCATTTTTATTTAGTCATACGTTTTAACACAATTAATTTTGAAGTTTTTGGATAATGTGTTTATGTTCCCGCCTAGTTTTGTATTAATCATAAAAAATGCTTCAGGAACATTCAATAATGATTTTTATATTACTCACTCCGCTAAGATCCCTCTTATCATCACGCAGTTCCACCGCTAAGGCATCCATGATTCCTTTAACAGCATACTTAGAGCCGCAGTACGGCACCAGATTCCTGATCCCTTGCAGTCCAGCCATTGACGACATGGAGACGATGTGCCCGTAGTTCCGCTGTATCATCGGGGGGAGGAAAGCTTGAATCATCTGGAATATTAATTATTAATTAGAAAATTTGTATTTAATATATATTTATAAGACCGGCTACTCACGTACCTGCAGAAGGGGCAATATTGGAATTGGACCTTTAATTGGCTCCTAAATTGTGATGTGTAAAGGCAAGCAGGGGGATTTAGAGAACAACTGAAATTGCTCCGACCGCCGACCAACCGACATACCAATATCGCCCCTGCGGCAGGTACGTGAGTAGTCCGCTGAGAAATGTACGCCTATAAAACGTAACATACCTAAACGTTATAACTCAATAGTATGGTGTATTGTCCATTGAAATGTTATAGTACCTATTATATTCTGTAATAATTATATTATTCTGTAATTCGGTAATATAACATTTTAATGGACAATACACCATACCTACTATTGAGTTTCGATTGAGGATATTTTTTTATTCGATTTGTCTTCGTTCGTAGCGTTCGTAGCAGTTTATAAACTCAATGAAAGCTTTATTATTTCAAATCTTTTTATAGTATAATAAAAATGAATGGCTAAAAATAAGGTAAGCGCATAACTCGATGACTTGAGAACGGCTGAACCGATTTCCTATAAAATAAATTATAATACATAATACCTACTTATGTAAATATAATTTACACGAGACATATTACCCGTATATGAGTGTTTAGGGTCATGCAACACTCTTCAAAAACTTATTTTATTAGATTTTGATAGAATAGAATATAGATAGTATTAGGTATTTATACATAAAATCTTGACTCCATTGAATATTTAGTTTGGGCCCTTTGCAACTTCAATAGTGCCTTTTAGAATCGTGTTTTTCTAAAGTAACGCTATCTGGAGATACAACAACAAGTTAAGGCTTCTGATTTATGGGTTGTGAATTTCCCGTGTATTTCAGAAACCACGGAGTTCACTAGTTCTGAATACTGCCGCCAGGTGTCTCTATTACAAAAAGTGATTAAATGTATTCTAGTACAATAATTTCTGATTTTCTGTAAAAATGTGTAGTATTGTTATTTACGAATAAAAATAAAGAAGAAACAAGTTTTGAATGAAACGTTACATTGATTAAGAACCTTATTAAGAACATTGGAGGCAAAAAACAAAGATAAAATTTCATTTTAACTTACGGGACATCAAACTAACATAGAGCTAGAGCAAGAGCATTCTTTCGTGATCTTTTAGTGTAAACGAAAGCACATAATCAGTGTTGTTCATTAAAATAATTAATAACATTGCATAATGCATAGAAACTTTTCGGACGCACTAAGATCAACGAAAGAATGCTCTACGCCTGTTTACACTAAAAGAATTTGATATTTAATTAATAGATAGTAGTAAGTAATAGATTAATAGTTATAATTTAATAGTGGGGTTAGAATAAGCATTCGCTCGTTTGATGTGAATAAATAAATAAATATTTCAGGACAATTTTCACACACGGCACGATCTGATCCGATACTAAGCTTTCGCTTGTGTTATGGAAACCAGATGACTGATAAACATACATTATATGTATATAATTTTAAATTAATACTTATATAGATAATTAACACACAGACACAGAGCAATCTATGTTCATCACACAAATATTTGCACCGGGTGGGAATCGAACCCACGACCTCTGGCTTGTGAGGCAGGGTTATTACCAACCAAGCCAACCGGTCAGTCAAATGCACCGTTATAATAAAAAAGCTTACCCAAATGTACGCGTTAACATTGAGATCGTTCATCAGCCGGATCTCCTTTTCCGTTTGGTCCAGGAGCGGCTTGCAAGGCATGATCCCCGCATTGTTCACGAGGATCGAAACATCTCCTACTTCCTTACTGACTTTCTCAGCTAATTGCATCACGGCTGATCGATTGGTTACGTCACACCTGAAAAAGGATTTGATAAATCAAGTTTTAACTTCAAAGATAATCGAAAAGATTTTTGTGTTGAAATTAGTATCACTTCAGTGTAACACAAAGTCGTTGTCGCTGTCTATCCGTCCATGTGTATGACCTATGCAACTGATCTTGATGATTTTTTTTTAATAGACAGTGCTTCTTGAGAAAGGTATTTTGTTAAGTTTTCTACGAAGATGGTGAAGCATGCGCGTAAAGCGAAAATATAAGTTACAGTTTTTAATTGGCCGAAAAAAAGTATATTTTGAATGACTACTCTATACCGTAATCATGAGATAAATTCTCATAGTAGGTACTTTGATTTTGAATTAACTATCGTATCGAAACAACGTTTGTTGTCATTATTAAATGTTTTTAAAACCTGTTCTCTAACTCGTTTTGAGTTCTGTTAGAATCCTTGACTTAACATAGAAGGTCTATAACATCGTGTTCGTTAGAACATTTTTATAATGTTTTACATATCTTAACTTACCTATATCATTTAACGATTGATCTATACTTAATAAAAAAAAAAATAAAAAAAAAAATAAATCTTTATTTCACCTTTAGATTATACAAAATTGAATATGAGGCTCTGGTTCTCTTGCTAGGCATAGCCTGTGTTAAGAGAGCCAGTCCCTTCCCTTAATACATCTTGGTCTTGATAAAGGTAAAAATGAAAAGAAAATTTATACAAAGGCAAAATTAAAAATAAAAATAAAAATAATGTGCTGTGTGTGTTTGTGTGTGTGTTTGCGTGTGTGTATGTGTATGTATGTGTGTGAGTGTGGGTGGATGTGTGTGTATGTGTGTGTGTTTTATATATTTGAGTAACGAGTGAACGTGTTGTGTAGTAGGTGTAATTGCGGTATTATTCAATAAACACATAAATATTTCAGCATGGCACTTAACAAAACTATATTTATTCACAAGGTTAGTTTGAGTATTTGCAAATGTATAGAAAATATGCATAGAAACATCTTCAAAGTATAACTATTATAAGATGGAGGCATACCAAACTAATTTTTTACAAACTCAATGAGATCAATTATGATATGTACCATCACTACATAGTATAAAACAAAGTCGCTTTCTCTGTCCCTATATCCCTTTGTATGCTTAAATCTTTAAAACTACGCAACGGATTTTGATGCGGTTTTTTTAATAGATAAAGTGATTCAAGAGGAAGGTTTTAGTATATAATTTATTCGGTTTTAGACAAAGCGGGCGAAGCCGCGGGTGGTAAGCTAGTTAAGAATAATTTATTTAACTTGTGAGATAAGGAGATTTTCTAAGCCATCGTAATCATATTCGTCTAGCCATGATAAAACCGTTTTCTTAAAGGAGTTCCTATTTAGCTTTTTTACATTAATTTTATTGTTCAATTTGTTGTATATACGAGGAGCTAGTACTCTGTATGATTTGTTAGCAAATTTACTTTTAATAGCAGGTACAGGGCATCGATCTATCCGTTTATTCGCTACTTGAAGCGTGGGTACAGTATTAATATGGTATCTCTGGAGAATATTTAAGAAATATAATTTGCGGACACTGAGCACCTGTGCTTCTTTGAGAACTGCAGTGGTAGGACATCTAAATGGAAGTTTCAAGGCAACTTTAATAAGGCAACGTTGTGCTCGTTCCACTTGTATTAAATGCGTTTTTGCCATACCACCCCAAGTGCATATGCAGTAGCGAAGCAAACTTTCGCACAACGCTTTGTAGGCCAGAATCAAGATGTTCTTGTTGGCAACAGCATTAAGTGACTCAAAAATATACACCAGGCGCCGCATTTTAGTCGCTAGGTAATTCGCTTGCGGTATCCATCTTAGGTTATGGTCTATTTGAATGCCTAGATATTTACAGTGCTCTACACGCGTTAAGTTTATACAAGCACAACTACTGGTATAGTGATGATGTCTGTTACACGGATAGGTATGCAATTTAATATTAAAATCACTAGTAGGCAATCCAGTTTTTGTTTTTGCGAAACAGATAAGATTTGATTTTCTTATGTTGAGCGATAGAAGGTTGTCCTCAAGCCATCTAGATGTCGCCGCCAATCCTGCCTCTGTAGCTATTTTGACGTCACGCCAGTTTCTGTGGTGGAATAGGATGACAGTGTCGTCGGCGAACATAGTAATGTCAGCGTTGGGTATCTGCATCATGCACAGTGGGTTAATGTAGATCAAAAATAAGATTGGCGCGATCGTACTTCCTTGAGGGATACCGTACCGAGAGCTAGTTGCCTCGTTGCTAAACTGGCCATCTACTTTAACACGCTGTGATCTGTCAGTAAGATAGTCCTGGAACCAATTCAAGGCCACTCCTCTGATTCCAATATTTTGCAATTTAGCAATGAGGATTCCAGACGACACGGTATCAAACGCCTTTTGGAGATCTAAAAATATTCCCAGGCACTTCTCACCACGATCCAGATATGTAGTTATAAGTTCGGTAAGTCTTAGCGTCGCATCCTCAGTTGAGACTCCAGAACGGAAACCAAACTGGTGTCGTGAAATTATATTATTTACATTTAGGAAGTCGATCAGTCTTTTGGTAACAACTTTTTCTAAGATTTTAGAAATACTGAGTAGTAAGGAGATCGGTCGCTAATTGGAAGGTTCTGTAGCAGTACCCGACTTGAAAATTGGTACTATTACTGATTTTTTTAAAGACGAAGGAAAAATACCAGAGCTCATACTAAGATTGCATAAAAAGGTTATTGGGTCAACTAGAATTTGAGAGAACTTTTGTAGTATATGAGAAGTCAAACCGTCCCACCCCGGCGAACTGCTCTTTTTCATTGAGTGAATGATCTTATTAACTTCATATGAGTCTGTTGGTATTAAAGCCATGGAGTGGAGCGGCCCGTCCTTACTTGTCGCGTTTCTGGAAAGTTCGTCCTCTGTTTTATCAATAGAATTTAAAATTTTGTTTGCTAAATCCTGCCCTACCCTGGGGTAGGGCAGGCAGAAGAACTTGTTAACAATATCAAGAGACTCAACCGCATTTGTATTGTTACATAATAAATTATTAGAAGTTGCCGTTTTTTTTGTTCATATTGCAAATTTCTTTTATCGTATTCCAGGTGTTTTTGATATTCCGATTATTAGAAAGTAACTGATTTCTATAATATTGATTTTTTTGTGTCTTCATTATTCTGTTGCACGTATTCCTATAGCGTAAATAATTCAAATGCATAATTTCATTCTTCGGTTGTTTTTTAAGTTTTTTATGCATTGCATCTCTTTTTCTTATAGATCTCAATATTGCAGGTGTAATCCAGGGTTTCAGAATTTGTTTATTTTTAGGTATTGTTTTATTTATAGAGCTCGCAACTATAGAATCTTTAATACAATTTAAAAGTATATCTGTTGCTAGGTTTACATCCGTCATATCATAAAAGTTAAATTTCAACCAAGGCTTTTCATTTAGTTTATCACCGAGTATTTTCATGTCAATGTTGCACTTATTGTTAGTCTGGATTTGGTTGGATATTTTTGTTTCTTCAATAAAGAGAACTATGGGCTTGTGATCAGTCAATTCAGGCAATACAACAGTTTGAAAAGGTTTTGAGGTTTTTATCATAAAGTGGTCTAAACAGGCATTTTTACGAGTTGGTAAGTTGATTCCTTCAATTAAACCGTGCATTGCAATAATATTCAGATAGTCGTTTGTGTGGTTACTTTTAAGTTCGTTAATTGTGTCAAGGTTCATATCCCCGGTGAATATGATTTCTTTAGATTTAATATTTTGTAGTATTGTGTCTAATGAATGAAGGTAAGGTGAGGCGTTGGAAAAGCTGGGCGGTCTATAGGAACAAACGATGCTGCAGGTACCATTAATAGTTAATACGAGGCAGTTGCCTTCTACCATGTGCGGTTCATGGCACATAGTATTCAAACCTCTCCTAACATAGGCCACAATGCCGTCGTTTTGAGCATGTCATGCATTTCTGACTTGAATATTGCAAACTCGTTCTTTTCATCGCCTGATAATCGTCTCCTTTTTTCGCATCTTAGCGTAATAATATTCGAGTCGAAGGCGCCTTCCTCTGAATTCAAATTTAATTGTGGCGCCGAAAGCGTTTTATTTGCATGCGGAGGTGAATGATACATGATATGATAAAATTGTTTTGTCGTTATAGCCGATTCAATGTAGAACGTGAGAAAAAAAAAACAAATAAATCAGAAGGTAGGAAAGAAATTCTTCGATCAGTACTTCTCTTTCGCTCGCGTTGCGTACGGGCAGTTGTCAAAGCTTCACTGTCACACCTGTTGTTTGCAAATTGAGTGGTGAGTAAATGCTTCGAGTGTTACCGGGATGTAATGATGATAGTACTCACTGGATAACTGCGGTACCATGGGAACACGTAGCGAGGAGATTATATTGTAAGTTGTTCGAACTTATGCTTCCTTATTATTTACCGTGCAATTGTTTTAATTAAATTCAGAATTGAAAAGTAGTACACACGTCCGTACGTCTTTGCGATCGCCGAGGGAAGGGGATTAATATTTTATAGCTGAAGAGTTTGTTTGTTTGAACGCGCTAATCTTAGGAACTACAGGTCCGATTTGAAAAATTCTTTCTTTGTTAGATAGCCCATTTATCGAGGAAGGTTATAAGCTACATAATAATATCATCACGCTACTTGACCAACAAGAGCGGAGCAGGCTGCATTTTTAATTCGATGTCCCCGAATTTCATTATTTTGTGCTGTTTAATCGATAGCTGATAGTGGATTTAATGCAAGCAAACTGCTTTTCTTTTCCAACGAAAATGCGTAGTTTTTGTGAAAATCGAAATTGAAAATGATATTTTTTAAGGTTATTTTTGTACTAAAAACGCAACTTTAAGTAAAATCTTAAGCCATTATAGTATCAAAATGTCTAATTATCACACTCACACGCATTATTTTTAAATATATTTACGTACCTATTACTTTATTTACATATTACAATTTATTTTGTTAAAATATTATTTTAACAATTTAGTATAGGCCAAAAATCGTTCCCTATTTTGTATTCACAACAAGCCACAGATAACACAGATTAGTTAATATGACGCAGATCACAGATTAGCAATACAAATATACTAGCTTATCATAGAGTATAAATGATACATTTTAATGTTTTTTTTTATAGCTCACTTGCTTCAGTTTTTAAAATCGATTAACTTTTACTTTTAGTATTCAAAATTCAAATAGGTAGCGAGGAGCGAAGCGACGAGCGTGTTAGGTTAACGTTTGAACTGCCGCACGAGCCGAGCGAGCGAAGCGAGCGTGCCGCGGCAGCGGCCGGCGAGTGCCAGAAGCGACTTTAGGGCGATTCCCACTCAAACAAAAAAAAAAAACTACGTAGGTTTAAACAACTTGTTTGTATTTTATTTATGTATCGTAAAATTTTTGTTATTATCAAATGCTTTCAAAATTAAAATTATTTTTGACAAATTCATTTTAAAAATCACTTTCTAATTATGTTTATTATCTACAATCGTGAACGCGTCATATAACATTTATTATCTGTGGCATGTCGTAAATACGTGGTAAATACAATTAAATTTTTGGTTATTACATTTTCAGGTAATATAATTTAAGAAATTGTTATAAATAAATTAATAATACGGCAATATATTTAAAAATATTGCCTGTGTGCGAGATTACTAGAAGTTTTAATACGACAATGGTATAAAAGTGTCGTTTTTAGTACAAAAATAACCTTAAAAAAAATAATTTTCATTTTCGAATTTCACAAAAACTACGCATTTTCGTTGGAAAAGAAAAGCAGTTTGTTAAGAAAATCCACTACCAGCTATCGATTAAACAGCACAAAATAATGAAATTCGGGGACATCGAATCAAAAATTTAACCAGCGGAGCAATGCGGTTGAACACAGCTAGTAATTAATAAGACTATTATTGTTTATCATGTGAATATTTTTGAATGATTATGCTATTTTCAAGTCCATGAGAAATTCTGGCTACAAAATTATAATTGTAAGTTTTAAAATATGTTTGTTGCAGTTGGCTGAACACGGGCGCAAATTATTTCAATTTTCAATGTTAATTGCGCTTGTCTGATATAAAAATATACGGGCCGAATTGATAACCTCCTCCTTTTTGAAGTCGGTTAATAAAATACAAAATTGCCTTGTATTTTAAAATGTTATTTGTGTTTGTAACAGAGGGAATCTTGTTAAATGGATATATTATTATGAACCACATCACTACATAGTATAAAACAAAGTCGCTTTCTCTGTCCCTATGTCCCTATGTCCCTATATCCCTTTGTATGCTTAAATCTTTGAAACTACGCAACGGATTTTGATGCGGTTTTTTTAATAGATAGAGTGATTCAAGAGGAAGGTTTATATGTATAATAACATCCATTAAATAGTGGAGAAGTACTGTTATTTTTGAGGTTTCTAATGTGATGTCGTAAATAATTACATTTTTTCCGCTTACATTGCAAACGCAGGCTGAACCCTACGAGTTTTATCAAAATAATGTACTAAGTATTGTACACATTGAAAAGGTCTACAGAAAAGTCCGTGATGGTATATGTCTATCTCTTATGGATAACCCACAATAACTTTTTTTTGTCATTTACTTTTTACGACAAATAATGGCTAATTTTCGAAGCGATTTTAACCAATACAGCATTAATCCTTAACCAATTAAATACCTTGAATACATTGTTCATTTAATTTAGATCTATATGGCCCTTTACACCGTATGATAAATGATTTAAGTGAATATTTTCGAAGATATTACAGATTTAAAAATTGCGGGACGTAGCGTTTGCGGCGGTACCGGCCGGCCGCCATTGCACCCGTGCGAAGCCGGGGCGGGTCGCTAGTCACTACATAGTATAAAACAAAGTCGCTTTCTCTGTCCCTAATCCCTATGTCCCTATGTCCCTTTGTACGCTTAAATCTTTGAAACTACGCAACGGATTTTGATGCGGTTTTTTTTAATAGATAGAGTGATTCAAGAGGAAGGTTTATATGTATAATAACATCCATTAAATAGTGGAGAATTACTGTTATTTTTGAGGTTTCTAATGTGATGTCGTAAAAAATTACATTTTTTCCGCTTACATTGCAAACGCAGGCTGAACCCTACGAGTTTTATCAAAATAATGTACTAAGTATTATACACATTGAAAAGGTCTACAGAAAAGTCCGCGATGGTATATGTCTATCTCTTATGGATAACCCACAATAACTTTTTTTTGTCATTTACTTTTTACGACAAATAATGGCTAATTTTCGAAGCGATTTTAACCAATACAGCATTAATCCTTAACCAATTAAATACCTTGAATACATTGTTCATTTAATATAGATCTATATGGCCCTTTACACCGTATGATTTAAGTGAATATTTTCGAAGATATTACAGACTAGTGGTCCGCCCCGGCTTCGCCCGTGGTACATATTTCGCAATAAAAGGTAGCCTAAGTCCATTCTCGGGTATCAAAATATCTCCATACCAAATTTCATGCAAATTGGTTCAGTAGTTTAGGCGTGATTGAGTAACAGACAGACAGAGTTACTTTCGCATTTATGTATAATATATAAATATATTAGTATGGATTTAAAAATTGCGGGACGTAGCGTTTGCGGCGGTACCGGCCGGCCGCCCGGCTATATATTTTATACCCGCGTGCGAAGCCGGAGCGGGCCGCTATGTTTTTATATAGTACTAGCTTTCCGCCTGCGACTTCGCCCGCGTTTTCAAAGAAAAACCCGCATAGTTCCCGTTCCCGTGGGATTTCCTGGATAAAACCTAGCCTATGTTGCTCAGTGAAGATGCAGCTTTCTAATGGTGAAAGAATTTTTGAAATCGGTCCAGTAGTTTATGCGTGAAAACCATACATACATACATACATAATTACAAACCTTTCCTCTTTATAATATTAGTATAGACAACGTTCACAGTTTTTCTGTAGTGTATTTAGTATCAGCATTGCACCCGTGCGAAGCCGGGGCGGGTCGCTAGTAATATATATTTTAATAAGTTGTATGGATAACACCTAATGTAGGATTACTATTATTTGGTGCAGAAGGCAATATTATACTATTTGCTCTTTTACTGGAGATAGATGCTAAAGCAACAGAAATAACAAACAAACTTTCGATTTAAATATAAAAAACATTTATTAAATACGCTGTACCAGCCTTAGTGCCGTTGATGTGTCCCGCTGTATGTGTATAGGTATCTCTATTCTCTACGTATATAATATCATACTTCTTAATGTAGTTATTTATTACGAAGTGTCTAGTCGTCCGCTAAACGGATGAATAAAATAAATTAGTCGTCCGATTATTCGGATTTCCAGATAACCTTTTAACACTAAAGCTAGTTGGGTTGGACTAAAGCAAAGGGGGCGCAGAACTTAGAAAATTTTTGATGGAGTTGGTGTCATTATAACACCTATTTATTATTTTTTTTTTCGTAAAGATTACGCTAATATAAGCATGTTTTATAGGAACAATATTACATATTCGCCCTCAATTCGTTAGGTTAGGTTAGCCTTTAGGTTAGGTTAGGTTAGGTTTCTTAAAAAAAAAACTACACAGAAATAGGAGCCCCGCGAAGCGGGGCTCCGTCGACGCGCAAAAAAAAATCAAGTTTAGGTTAGGTTAGCCGTTAGGTTAGGTTAGGTTAGGTTTCTTAAAAAAAAAAACTACACAGAAATAGGAGCCCCGCGAAGCGGGGCTCCGTCGACACGCAAAAAAAAATCAAGTTTAGGTTAGGTTAGGTTTCTTAAAAAAAAACTACACAGAAATAGGAGCCCCGCGAAGCGGGGCTCCGTCGACGCGCAAAAAAAAATCAAGTTTAGGTTAGGTTAGGTTTCTTAAAAAAAACTACACAGAAATAGGAGCCCCGCGAAGCGGGGCTCCGTCGACGCGCAAAAAAAAAATCAAGTTTAGGTTAGGTTAGCCGTTAGGTTAGGTTAGGTTAGGTTTAAAAAAAAAAACTACATAGAAATAGGAGCCCCGCTTCGCGGGGCTCCGTCGACGCGCAAAAAAAAAATCAAATACCTACGTGTGCCCTCCTCCCCCCACAAAAAACCTATAATACGTGCGGCAGTTCTCTAAAGAAACCCCGATAACCTAGCTATATAGATAAATAGATGTTATCGGACGATTAAATTATTTTATTCATCCGGTAATCGGACGACTAATTTATTTTATTCATCCGTTTAGCGGACTAGTTTAGCGGAATAGCACTGTCCTATTTATTATTCTTAATTTATTATTTTTTCTATACATATATTTTTATTACACATATATTTCTTATATTATATAAGTAGTAAGTACAAATATTTTATAAATATATATCACACTTATCACTATTTCATCATATATAGTTATATATTATCTATTTAAAAAAAAAAGCTGTAACTCCAACCGTCGCAACCGATAGGGGCTCCTGAAAATCAGTGCTGTTAGTGTTCCTATGGGGCACTACAGCTTTTAACTGAGTAGTCCCTTTTGATGATGGACATTACCACACAGTTCTTTGTTGTTGTTTTTAGTTATATTTTTTAAGTTTAGTTATAAGGTTTTTTATATTATTTTATTTGTTATGTTTTAAGTAAGTTTTATTAGTTTTTAATTTTTATTGGTTTTTTGTTTTCTTTTTTAAATATGTTTGTTTTTTGTATCTGTGTGGTGTGTTTTGTTGTCAATAAATGTTTTTTATTATTATTATTATGTGTATCTCATTCCATAATACTCGGGTACCATCATAAGGAAGGTACCCGGTCCTTTGGAAGGCTTACGTGGGGACACGGATCCAACACGCAGAGGCCCTTTAGAGAACTTTACTGTGTTGTGGGACACCAGCCGCAGCCTGCCCATGACTGCACTATAGAGATACAGTCCTAGGCAGTCCGCGGCCGATGTAGGACTATTGCAGGGTATGGAAATTTAATAACTGGGCTTTGGATTGGGATGCTAAATGGACTGGTATTGGGGACTATGGGAAACTATGGCACCTGCCTTTCTACTAAAAGAAAGTAAAAATATGTTGGCAGGTGGTGACTCGCCCTCTCACTGTATGGGCCCCCGAAATAAGTCGCTGCAATAGTGCGACAAGGGGGCAACATATTGTGAGCAGCTAAGGATGGAGAGGCGTCCCTGGACTTTAAACTACGATCACGCGCTCCCTGAGGGTCCAGCATCACGTGCCCACTCGCCACTTACGATTCGCATCCACCTTTCGAGCTAAAAGCTCTCGCAACTCCACTCTGGCCGGCCGGTTAAGGCAAGCCAGAGGTGGGGGTCCTGTCCTCGTCAGGCTTCACTCCGACCGGCCAGTGAAGGCAAGCCGGAGATGAAGACAGGGGCCTCCCCCGGGAGCACTCAGTTCCCGCGGGGTCGCTACTCCCCGACACCCCGCCACAAGGTGTCCCGCGGGTTGACTGATTGCACGGGTGGAATATCTATTATCACGTAGACAATAGATATCCCAACCGTGGGCGATGGGGTCGTCACATCCCTACGCCCTTATTATTATTATTATGTATCTCAATTCCATAATACTCGGGTACCATCATAAGGAAGGTACCCGGTCCTTTGGAAGGCTTACGTGGGGACACGGATCCAACACGCAGAGGCCCTTTCGAGAACTTTACTGTGTTGTGGGACACCAGCCGCAGCCTGCCCATGACTGCACTATAGAGATACAGCCCTGGGCAGTCCGCGGCCAATGTAGGACTATTGCAAGATAAGGGAATAAAATAAACTGGGCTATGGAATGGGATGTTAATGGACCGGAATTAAGGACTATGGAAGACTATGGCACCTGCCTTTCTACTAAGATATAGCAAAAAATTGTTGGCAGGTGGTGACTCGCCCTCTCACTGAATGGGCCCCCGAAATAAGTCGCTGCAATAGTGCGACAAGGGGGCAACATATTGTGAGCAGCTAAGGGTGGAGAGGCGTCCCTGGACTTTAAACTACGATCACGCGCTCCCTGAGGGTCCAGCATCACGTGCCCACTCGCCACTTACGCTTCGCATCCACCCTTCGAGCTAAAAGCTCTCGCGACTCCACTCTGGCCGGCCGGTTAAGGTAAGCCAGAGGTGGGGGTCCTGTCCTCGTCAGGCTTCACTCCGACCGGCCGGTGAAGGCAAGCCGGAGATGAAGACAGGGGCCTCCCCTGGGAGCACTCGGTTCCCGCGGGGTCGCTACTCCCCAACACCCCGCCACAAGGTGTCCTGCGGGTTGACTGATTGCACGGGTGGAATATCTATTGTCACATAGACAATAGATATTCCAACCGTGGGCGATGGGGTCGTCACATCCCTACGCCGTTATTATTATTATTATTATAAATAATTAGTAGGTACAGGAAATACCTATGTTAATACTAGCGGTCCGCCCCGGCTTCGCCCGTGGTACCTACATGTTTAAACTATCCTATCTCTCAAGTTGGATGGAACTGCACATGGTGTGCGAATTTTATTATAATCGGTTAAGTGGTTTAGGAGTCCATTGAGGACAAACATTGTGACACGAGATTTATATATATTAAGATATTAAGATAGTATTATATCATCTAGACGTCTATGTCAAAAAAAAAAATTGGTTGTCTGTAATGTCGGTTTACTGACGATAGTTGAACGTGACAACGTCCGATTGTGCTTCTTTGTCGCTCGTTCCGCGCTCTCGCTCGCACTTCAAGCCTTACATGGAACGCCTCAGATGAGTCAGAGCGAGGTAACGCCGCATGAGTCATGTTTTTTCGTGCGTGCAGCCGGCTTTATCGAATTATAAGACGTTGTCACGTCAACAAAGTGTCACTTATACCAACATATCTATCGCTACTCGTAATATTATTTTACAGATAATGAATAGTGTAAACTTACTCATATCTATACGCGATGCCTTTTTCCTGTTTGATCATGGATACCGTCTCTTCGTTGTTAGGCTGGTTGATGTCAACACAGACCACTTTGGCGCCAAGACGCGCGAAGCGAAGCGCCATCTCGCGGCCCATTCCATGGCCTGTGCCGGTTATCTGAAAATTAAAAAAAAAATATCTTTATGCTCTATTATTATAAATGCGAAAGTTTGTATGTTTGTTACTCCTTCACGCAAAAATTGCTGAACCGATTTTCATGAAATTTATCACACACATAAAGTGTAACTTGGATTAACACTTATCCCACGGGAATGGGAACTATGCAGGTTTTCCTTTGATTACGCGGCCGAGGCTGCGTTCGAAAAGCTTGTTTGTAATAATTTAAAGGAGCTTTTGTGTAGTAAGGATTACCTAATGATTTATTAGTTTATTTTATTCTGTAAGTACGATGATTCCTGAATATTCTCTAAGAATCTTCGGCAATTTTTTATTGTTTTAATTTCTTCGTAATAACTATATTTTTATAACTCTTTATCAGATTTAATTGAAGAAATATTTAGTTACTACTTTTGAAAGCGCTTTTTGTATTCATGTTTTATTAAACGAAATTAAGAAAACAATAGAAAATTCAAACAAAAACTTACAAGCACGATGTCTCCCTTCACAGACTTTGGTTCCTGAGGGATCACCGTTCTCACCATGGCTCTAATTATTTCATACACCACTTTGATGAAGGTCCAGAGGATCTCCAAGAAAAGGTTCAGGAACGTTTGAATATCCCTGTAATAGAAGAAACAATACAATAAATAATCAATATTGATCGTAATAATTATCTTCAACTGTCAACAGCTTCTTTTGACTCATGAGAGTTACGGCGAGAGATAGCTACTTAGCGATAACTCTCAAAAGGGCCTCTGCGTGTTGGATCCGTGTCCCCACGTAAGCCTTCCAAAAGACCGGGTACCGTCCTTCTGGTGGTACCCGAGTATTATGGAGAAGAGAAACATAATCACAACACAGTAAAATTCTCGAAAGGGCCTCTGCGTGTTGGATGCGTGTCCCCACGTAAGCCTTCCAAAGGTCCGGGTACCGTCCTTCTGGTGGTACCCGAGTATTATGGAACCGAGAAACATAATAATAATATTAAATTCTTTATTGCACACCAAATAAAATAACAGAGAAGAAAACAGCGCATAGGAACAATGTACAAAAGGCGGTCTTATCACTTACAAGTGATTTCTACCAGACAACCTGTGATATTGGAAAATGCTGGAAGAATACATTTATGGAGGTGTGAGCAAAAGAGCACTTAATATTTAAAAAATAAATAAATAAAATAAAATACATACAATACATATATATATTATATATAGTACACCAATATATATACCTACATATTATGTAATAATAATACATACAATGTTTAATAGTACACATAAATAAATTTAAAATATAGGTATAGAAATAACTAGTAACTAAATATATGTAAAAATTTATAACGAAAGATAATATTTTTTTACCAAACTATCGAACGTAGATATGGTTTGTGCATGTTTGATTGAATCTGGCAACGAATTCCAAAGATTAATAGCGTACATAGTAAAAGAGTGATGGTAAAAGTTAGAGTGATGAGGGAGCGTTCAAGTATTACGTAACGCAATTTTTGTAGATTTTTGACCCCCCCTCCTCCCCTTGTAACGCACCATAACGTTTGTCTATACTCCCCCCTCCCACTCTCTAAACGTTACGTAACACTCAAGTGACCATTTTTACCCTAAAGTCGCAAAAAAGTATGTTACAGATTTTATCCTTGGTATAGTTTTAAATTTTAATTGCCTTTACAGTAATAATAATAAATAAAACGAGGTTTTTAATCCGCAACACCTGCGTATTTTGTTTATAATCATCATCACTAACAAATACTGACAACGAGAACAACAATAAATGATGTATAATACAATCTAGGGATTCCCAGTGAAATATAAACAAAAAGGTTTGCCAACTTACGAGAACAAATCAAAAACGACCAGACTAATACAAATTCCCCGTAAAACGTAAATGAAAAGGGTTGCCAATTTTGGAGTTTCAATTCCCTAATTTTTTATTAAAAAAAAAAATGTGTGCGTGTACTAGTGTACACACGTAAGAAGTGAAACTTCTTTATGACCTTATTTTTCAAAAAATAATTTACTATATGCAACTTTACAGAAATACGTCGAATCACGCGTGGTAGGGATAAGAAAAAGATGACGCGTAACGAAAAAATGTTACACTAAATTTTATTCCAACCCCGATAAAGAAGTTTCACTTCAAAAAAAAAACAATGTTACGTAACGTGTTGTAAGAAAGACCCCCCTCCGCCCCTGTAACGCATCGTAACGTTTTACGAGACCCCCCCCCTCCCCCCGAATAGCGTTACGTATTACTTGAACGCTCCCTGAGATGGAATTAGAAGAGAAAGGGAGTAAGGAGATTTCAATACCAAGCTGTTGGAGTGACGAAATATAAATCTTTCCTTAAGATAGTTCGGTGTTCTAGCGTCAAACAATATGCCGTAAAGAAGATGAAGCATGCGTGCATTCCGTCGAGAACGTATTGACAACCATTTGAGTTTCGTACGGAAGTGGGATACGTGGTCATATTTTCGCAAGCCGAATATGTACCTTATACCGAGGTTCTGAAGGCGTTCGAGAGCATCTAATTGGTTTTCATTAAGATCGGGATAGGCACAGTCACAATAATCGAGGATTGGATGAAGTATAGCTTGTACCAACTCAATTTTAGTGGGGATGGGAAGAAGGTTACGTAAACGTCTGAGAGAACCGTAAGAACCAAAAGAGTACCATGCTTTGTATATGTTTTCCTATTATTTTATGTTCTTTCTGTATTTTTCTGCGTGTGTTAAGTATAAAGTATTAAAAAAAAAGACGGATTGCACTCCGGGAGTGCCGGCAGAAGTGAAAACTTGATTATTAACGTTGAGCATGTTTGATATCCATCCGTCTTACGCTTTTTCGATCAGGTCACGTGTCCTGACGCGAGTTTAAGATTTTATACCCATTACAGAACAAGTAATTATTATTAAAAAAACAAAATACCCGACTGCACACTAAAAAAAGAGTAAAACAAACATATTTTTTTAAAGGGAAATTTAGAAAAAATATTATTATGTCTTTATCCCGTGGGACTTTTAGGATAAAATGTATCCTATGACACTCCCGTAATCAAGACAAATCTAACGATACCTCATACATCAAAACCCATCAAGCCGTTTAGGCTACAGGTGGTCACAAAGGAAAAGACATACATACATACTTACATACACTCGAAAAACATTACCCTCCTTCTTTGGCAGTCGGGTAAAAAGTGCTCAACGCCGCTAAAGAAGTTTTCACTTCAAAAATTTATGTTTCATTGAGATATTTTCTCTTTCATCTTATCATTAACAATTACAAAGTATATTTTTTGTAAGTTTTTAAAAATTAAAAAAAATTAAAACATTTTCATTAACATAGATGCCACTTAATTATCCATATTCTATGATTTAAAACAATAACGTACTAATAAGGTACCTAGATCTTCTTTCTTTTTTCTTCTTCTTTAACTTCTTTAATTAATAAAAAATATGATCCTAAACAATTTACACACTACAAACATGATTTATTACAGATTACAATCATTATTTATTTTAACTGCCGTTACCAAATACATGTGTATATTTTTTATTTGATTATAACAAGTTTGATACAACATTTTTAACATCACACACAAACGGAGCATATAGATATTATTAAGAAACACACTGTCAGTTAACAAATATTATTCATCATAAAAAATATAATATTACCTAAATTCAACCATTTTGTTATTAAACCATGTTTATCTCCAGTAAAACTCAATGATCCTATTAACTGTGAAACTGAATGAAGACTGATAAAAATAGCTATTTCTTCTACACGTCAGATAATATATTTATAGATATGGAGCAAGGTTAGATCTTGTCTAGAGATGTTAGGCTGTAATATCAATTGTTTAAACTGCGTTTAATTAAACTGTTTATTCGAAGATTAGCTGTTAATCTAGACGAGTTCGTCTGCGAATAACTAATACTAAGTGTACAACAGCTTAAATTGCCTCATTTTTTTATATCAGGCGAGATTGTGCTTCCCTGTAAACAATAAAAATAAAAACGCACGCAACGCACGCCGCATAAGCAAAAAATGTCGTTACAAGTTTTGATCTTAATTCCGTCTGCGCTCTTTCGACACGTGGGATGAACTTCGTTCAAAAAAATCGATCATCTATGACATAGGTTATCGTATTGATATTACGGAAGAACCAAAGATTAAGTACCTAATTTGGCATGGCGTATGTAAACATAAGTTTAATCTACAGTTAACTTTACGGACCTTAAACTGCAGTGGGAATAAATTATGGAAATGTTGCCCTGTTTCCTGAATTCCTAAAAAAGGTAGATCATCCTTTAATTTAATCTGGAATCGGATTGGTTGTCTATAAATATAAGATGTTAAAATAAGTTATATTTTTTACGAGTTCAATTAAAATACAATTAAAAACAATTGTTATCTTTGACATATTTTTATTACTCAGCTAATAGTTTGTAATTATTTAATTTTTTTCTGTCAGAGCAGTAGAGTACTAACTATCCTATTATCTATACTAATGTAGACACCATTGGTATAAGAGTAGAGTGGCTAGCACCGTGGCAGTATGACAGTTACTCTACTAAAACTGGTAGAGTACTGAGAAATGGTAGTATGCTAGTTTACTCTACCTGTGTACATCAGCCATTACACACGATTGTTTTGATTGTATTATAATTAGTTATATTAATTTTATTGTAAAAAATAATATAACGATAAGTTCAACAGTTTATATTTTAACGGTTTGGTAAAAATCTAGCGAAATCCGGTATGTAAATAACAGGAAAATAGCTATAAGTCGTTTATATATTATTTGACACTAGGTTTTGACCTCGACTTGCCTTGACTCTATGGTAGTAAAGTCGTTAAGAAATTAATGATTATTAAGAAGTAAACGTTTTTAGCATATGAAGTCCTTAGGTCTGATTCACACGAGAGTTAAAAAAGCGTTGCGTTAAAACCCGGCGTTGGCGCTTTTTAAACGTTCTCTCTGTGGTTGTTCATACTAACGCTTTAAAATCACTCATGTCTCGTCTCTGGCTTCAGTAGGACGTGGAAATGGTTTCTGCTAAATTAATGGCACTAGCGATTTGTGTTATTAAAAGACGAAAAAGAAAACAAAAGGCATTCTGGGTACATACTCTGAATGAACAGAGATACTTAAAAGGGCAGTTTGTGACACTGTACGAAGAGTTAAGGCAATACCCCGGAAATTTTTTTAATTATTTTCGAATGTCTATAACAACTTTTGACGAATTGTTGGAAATAGTGGGGCCTCAAATAAAACTTCAAGATACCAACATGCGTTTGGCGATACCACCTGTACAACGACTGGCTGTTACTCTGAGGTAAGGCGCTTTTTTAGCGCTCGTCTGAATAATAGTAAGAAGTTTCCTATGGTCTATTTTATTTAACGCCCAACGCCGAGCGTTGAAAATACAACACTGCGCGATAAAAAAGCGTCGCGCTTTAAAAGCACTGACGTGTGAACATATACTTGGGAATGCATTTGTTCTATTTGGACGCTTTTTTAACGGACGTTAAAAAAGCTCTCGTGTGAATTAGACCTTACTCCTTAGTTCATCTAGATTTGGGAACAATGTTTAAAATACTAGAATTGGAAATACATATTTTTTTTTCAATAGATTGATCATTTTATTCATAATATTATCTAAAAATTACCGGTAAGGATTATTAAAAAATAAATATATATTTTTACACATTTAATATTGAACTATAATATATAGATATGTAGTTAGTCTTCAGTTTTTTTTCCTAAATCCTCTAGTTCTAGTTTACGATTTTAAAGGTCTTATAAAAATGCACGATAATAAAAATAATCTGAAGATTATTCTTATAATACTGATTATAAATAATTTAATTAGTGCATATTATCATATTAATTATCAACCGAGAATAATCACAAGATAACATAATTTAATATTATGTAAATTTTAAATGTTCATGTAGAGAAGATTAAACCATTTTTAATAATTGTATTAGGTACGTAACTTTTTGGTAATATTACTATAACAATAACCCGTGTTTCAATATAAAATCTTATATATAAAATTCTCGTGTCACAATGTTAGTCTGCATACTCCTCCGAAACGGGTGGACCGATTCTCATGAAATTTTCTGTGCATATCGGGTAAGTCTGAGAATCGGCCAACATCTATTTTTCATATGTACCACGGGCGAAGCCGGGGCGGACCGCTAGTTAAATATAATATACTATATTTTACTTGGTTTAACGTTCGTTCGTTTTGACAGATTTTAATGATCTTCGATTAATTTTCACAGTCCCGATAAACTTGCATTATACTACGTATATGAAAAATTCATATACGTAGTATAATGCAAGTTTTAATAGTTTTTGAGAAATTAAATATACAGTAAAATCAATTGCCTTGTCCTTGCCGAATCTCTAGGAAATATAACACTGGCCTTAGTTGTCCTACAAAGATAGTGCCGACCTTAACCTATGATATCTTGTTTAGTAACCGGTAAAATTATTATTCTATGTTTTTAATATTATTTCTGACTAGCGACCCGCCCCGGCTTCGCACGGGTGCAATGCTGATACTAAATACACTACAGAAAAACTGTGAACGTTGTATATAAAAACATAGCGACCCGCTCCGGCTTCGCATGGGTATAAAATATATAGGTAGCCGGGCGGCCGGCCGGTACCGCCGCAAACGCTACGTCCCGCAATTTTTAAATCCATACTTATATTATAAATGCGAAAGTAACTCTGTCTGTCTGTCTGTTACTCAATCACGCCTTAACTACTGAACCAATTTGCATGAAATTTGGTATAGAGATATTTTGATACCCGAGAAAGGACATAGGATAGGTTTTATCCCGGAAATCCTACGGGAACGGGTTTTTCTTTGAAAACGCGGGCGAAGCCGCGGGCGGAAAGCTAGTCTGTAATATCTTCGAAAATATTCACTTAAATCATACGGTGTAAAGGGCCATATAGATCTATATTAAATGAACAATGTATTCAAGGTATTTAATTGGTTAAGGATTAATGCTGTATTGGTTAAAATCGCTTCGAAAATTAGATATTATTTGTCGTAAAAAGTAAATCACAAAAAAAAGTTATTGTGGGTTATCCATAAGAGATAGACATATACCATCACGGACTTTTCTGTAGACCTTTTCAATGTGTATAATACTTAGTACATTATTTTGATAAAACTCGTAGGGTTCAGCCTGCGTTTGCAATGTAAGCAGAAAAAATGTAATTTTTTACGACATCACATTAGAAACCTCAAAAATAACAGTACTTCTCCACTATTTAATGGATGTTATTATACATATAAACCTTCCTCTTGAATCACTCTATCTATTAAAAAAAACCGCATTAAAATCCGTTGCGTAGTTTCAAAGATTTAAGCGTACAAAGGGACATAGGGACATAGGGACATAGGGACATAGGGACAGAGAAAGCGACTTTGTTTTATACTATGTAGTGATATTCAATATGGTATTATTTATACTTGACAGCGTTTATACGTTGTGTTTAATGACGTTCATAATATTTTATTATTCGATTTTAATTTAGAAACAACAAAAAATGTGTTTAAGGTACAAAATAAAAACAGTTTGAATGTTCTATGTAGAGATATAAAAACTTTAAGTACCTATATCGCAAGCTCCCAAGTAATCTATAGACCAAGTACTTTAAAAAAATATGTTTAATTGGAATATCAGAAAAACGTGAGTACTTTTTAAATAATAAAGTTAATAAAAATAAAAGATCGGGTTTAGTGCTATTTCTTTAATAATAAATCAAAAAATAATAATAATGTTTTAAAAATGTTAAATAAAAATAAGAAATAATTAATAATTTAAAATGATAATATAATAAATAATATTAATATTTTTTTTTTATTTAATTTTATCCATTCTACTATCAAAATCTTCAAAATCAATTTAGCGGTTCAGAAAATATATCGTAACATTTAAATTACGTAACTACATTTACACTATAAGTAATACATTCGCATGCATAATATTAGAAAGTGTATCATACAAAACACACCACAAATTTATTTATAATACATTTTTAAAAGAGTTTTAATTTTAAAGTTAAATAAATAATTTGTTAAAATATAGTTCTTCTCGTAAACTTTATATCGAGTACAGCGTTGGTCAGGTCACATCACTACGATCACGTGGCGGCAGTGAGGCGCGCGAGCGAGCCTGCGCGTGTCCGCCTCCCACCTCCCCTTCACCCCCGCGATGCTAAATTTATTTTCATAAAAATAAGTATAACAATCGACTTACTGATGAAATGTGATACTGGATTTCAATTTTGTGTATTTTCTAGTATCGTTTTTGCAAGATAGAACTGCACATTTCACCATGTTTATTCGTAAATATGAAAAAAATTCCAGAGCAACGCACTTCGACAGCACTCAACCACGACTACGAGCGCTCGCGGCGGGAACGTCGTGTTGTTCCCACCTGTGCCTACTGTTCCCACTTGGTTATTCGCACTCTATAGTACATATACTCTAAGGTTGTGAATTTCTGGTGTTATTGTAAAAGTAATAAAAAATAGATTACGCTTAATAAAATTATAAGAGCTACCTATATATTATTTGAGTAAAAACTCTCAAACTTATTTTATTATTTAACTAATTGTGCTCCGCGGTTTCACGGTTCACCCAAGTTTCACCCGCATTCCTCCGCTCCTGTTAATCTTAGCGTGATGATATAATATTATAGATAGCCACTAGTTTTTATTCTGTGATATAGCCTATAGCCTTCCTCGATAAATTGGATAACTAACACCGAAATAATTTTTCAAATCGGACTAGTAGTTCCTGAGATTAGCGCGTTCAAACAAACAAACTCTTCAGCTAGGTATAGAATATTATTAAGTACAGATAATTAATACAAGAAATATTCAAATGGAATAAACAAACTTTATTCAGTTGGTAAACAAATTTAAAATTACATATTTATACTTTATTCATAAATTTTTCCTTTAATAACTTATTGAACATAAAATTTACTTATGATACATATTTATTTACATAACTTATCGATAGTTCAACACGCAATTGATACCTACCCATCCCTATTTGTCACACACACATCTATATAGTATCTATAGCTCATCTGCCTACGATGGGCACTAAGCAATTTGTGCAATACACGCGCTCTATACTATTGTAATATATACTCTAAGTTCACAACTCATAATGCATTTTTTCTTTTCTACTGTTCTGTGCATTTTTTGCGTTTTATTATAGTGCAGATTATATTGTTATGGATTACTTTTTTATGATCCAGGTAATATATTTTTCATCATCGAGCTAGATTGCTGTCAGAGGTCACTGTCAATATTATCACATATTATGTTGTTTTTATAATTATTGTCTCTTATCTTCTATACATATAATAAAATCGTAGGAAAGTCAAAACTGTACATTGAATATTTTTTAAAAGAATACATAATCCATGATCTATAATCGATACAGAAGCCAAAAACATAGTTTTTAGAATTTTTGTCTGTTTGTCTGTTTGTCTGTATATTTGTCCGGGCTAATCTCGAAAAGTACTGCATAGATTGACTTCAAAATTTGCATGAATATTACTAACAGGTCGGGTCAGGCTATAGGCTACATATTATCAAGCTATCACCTACGGGGGAGGAGCTGTGAACCTTTATTTTTCTTACGTATTCTCTGTACTACGACAGTGTACAATCTAAAGACTCATGTTTAAATGTTGTTTTTGAGTAAGCCATGCTATTTAATTGTCTACCTTTACACTATAAAAACTACGTCATTTAAGTAATTTTGGCAGAGAAACAGTATAATGAATCTTAGTAGTATAAAGAGAAATTTAAAACAGCGCCATCTATGAGATTTCATTAAAATCAAATCAATTTACATAATATTAACGCTTCTTGGAAATTCATAATTTAAAAATTATGATGTTGATGAATTTTTTTTATTTTTTTTAAGTTAAATAAATAATTCATATTCCCAGAGTCCATTTCAGGTGCGCTTATATTTCATGTTAATATCCTAATTTTTATAAGTGAGGGTAGATGTTTATTATTTGATGTCAAACAAAACACCATTACAGTTAATATAGGTAATAGTAGATTGTGTTCATTGGTTACATTATTAAAAATCTTCGGCTTTTTTTAAATTTTCCCCTTCTTGCGTTCGATTCCCACAAAAGGTGAGTTGTAAGCTTTTATATTTATTCTTTATAATTATATATAGTTAGACTCATGTTTTTAATTAGAATTAAAGTTATGACAAAATAAAAAAATGATGAAATTTTATTTTTATGTATAACTTTTACAAGACTATATTAAACGCCCAAAGAAGGTCACTTTAGTTCTTGATAAAATTTTATTTGTTAGTAGCTTTTTAATAAAATTAGGTAATCAGGTAATTAGGTATCGACGATCGAAAAATTGACGATTTGCGTGAGGATGTAGTAGAAATTAGTATCCTTGCGCGTGGTCAATTGTTGACTAAAGTTAATGTCCAACGTATGGTTCAATCATTGGAAGAATCTTGGGTAATTTTAGAGGATATTTTTCGGGAATGAGAGAAGGGGCAGCCAACCACATATCAGAGTACTACCTACGTTTTAGTACCGAAAAAAATTTTATTTTGAAACGTATATTATAGAATCTGTATATTTGTGTAACGCTCGGTAACCTTACGATGAGTCACCGAACGAGAGAGAGGCCCGCGGTCTGCCGCGCGCGCAGCACATAAATATTCTACCGAGAAAAAGACGTTGTCACGTAAAATCTTCGCCCGTAAAACCGACTTTACAGGCAACCATTTTTTTTCTTTGATAAGTAGGTAACTACTAACTACGTAAGTTTTTTAGCTTAGATTAGTAATAAATTCTATTAACAATTCTTTGAATTGTTTATGGTAGTAGGTATGTACGTGTTTACTAAATAATTGTATGTAAAGTAGTAACTACTATGCTACTATGCAGTCGCTATTCCACGCGGACGAAGTCGCGGGCACAGCTAGTAATATATATAAATCTCGTGTCACAATGTTTGTCCTCAATGGACTCCTAAACAACTTAACCGATTATAATAAAATTCGCACACCATGTGCAGTTCGATCCAACTTGAGAGATAGGATAGTTTAAACATGTAGGTAGGTACCACGGGCGAAGCCGGGGCGGACCGCTAGTAATATCATATAATTTACATAGAACATAGTTATAATTGAGCATAGTTTGATGTGGATCGAGTTTGTTTATAGGGTAAATGTTTTATAAAAAATTATTTGCTACATGCTTTGAAGACAAAAATTCACCCGAGAAATTGTAGAAAAATATTTCAGGTAGGTATGCAAATTTACGAACTTGTTTTCTGTACTAACATAATATAAATAAATTTTAATTTACAGTATAACTGCCGTCCTTTAACTAAAAAGCCGTTAACCCTCAAATGGTCAATTTTCAGTTTTAAATGTAGGGTGATAGAGTTCAGAATTCTCTATCTTTCTGTCTAAGAATCATTTCTCTAGCATTAATAGTTATAGAGATATGAAAATATTGTAAGCCGTTAAGTAACACAATTTTCAGCGATTCCATAACTTGAAAGCGTCTAACCAACACTACTTCGCTAAATTTCCTTTAAAGTACCTTAACCGCCAGATTTAATAATTATTTTTTAGCTTTTTACTTGACTAAAAGTACGTTATCAGATTATACTTGACTATAGGGACGCAAAAGGACTATAACTGCTTTATGATATGCTTTCATATAACGATTCCAATGGAAACCCTTACCTTATTTGCAGTTACTCGCCCTTAACGCTTTTTTAGTTAAGTAATTTTATTTAGGAAAAATTCTAATAACACTTTTTTGCTTAGCTACAAAGCAGCTAACCCTCATTTTTTAGCTAAAAGGCAGTTATCCGATTCTGGTGATGCATCAGTTTTGGGGATGAGAGTGATGATGAAATAATGTCGCTCCCAAGCAGAGTACCGATTGTTTTTGATTTTCTTTTACAAGACGTATTGTTTCTGATCAGGTTTACTAAGTTTTAAACAATCTAGCAGCTAAATTACGGAAAATATAACAAGTCAAAGTTACGAAAATTTGGTAGGTAATGGTCACAGAGTACATTATTTTTACGGGCAATGTTATGGGCAATGTACGGGTAATGGTTACGACAGTGCGAACTTTCAATCGTACTTCTCTGTTTAGACTCTGATTTGTCTCTGTAACCGAGAAAGAGAAGAAAGACAGTCTGTACTATTTAATTTTTAAAACTATTTATTAATTATGTAATTTACCCCTTGGGTGGAATTAGTAATCGACTGTCAAGCAATGTACTAGAGATGGTGATACAAAAATTGTTAGGAGTACACTACCTTTGACCCGCTGACGGGGAGTCCATTTTGCAACTATTGCTATTTTTTCTTATCTTTATATGTATTAGATTATTAAGATTTGTATTTTTTACATTGTAGCAAATAAAAAGTTTTCTACCTCCTGCTATTTTCCACATATTCTGGTATATTATATTTTCTGAATGTGGATGAAAGAGTCTTCTAATCATTTGATAAGCGGTTCTACATTATTTATTAAGAGCATCCCACATGTAAGAGCTTGAAGCCCTATTGAAACCAGGGTGTATTTTTTCAAAAACCTTGTGCACAAGTCTTAATTTTTTTTTCAGGAAACGATTTATGTTTACATTGTTTGTGGTTCTATATGTACTCACATATCCGTGACTCGTATGATGGCTTCGCAGAAGAATATTTATAAAATAACGTTAAAATTGCAATTCTAAATGAATATACGGTTCCAAAAAAGAAAAGCGAGAAGATTTATCTCAATCTTAACCCCTTAATGAGCCACTGTAATGAAATAAACGTGAACATGACGAGAAATAAAGGTTAATTTTATCGAAAACTTAAAAGAGTCATTTAGTAAAAGAGTTTAAAATACTTGTTACTTTACAATAAGACGCTAAAACCATTAATTTAGATAGTGTTTAAATCCTTAATACTTAAACCTAAAAGCTTTTGATCCTTTTCCTTTCCATTGGTTGACCTAGAGGATGTAATTCCCGAGAGCAAAGCCTCAGACAGCAGCAAATTTTTAACATTAGTAAGATTAAAATTTAGTACAACTATATAGAATCATAGTACAAAAGCATCCAAAAGCCCTTAAACGCTGATTATAAAGTTTTTGAAATTTAAATTAAAACGAAAGTCATAGCTTAAAAGTAGTTATAGTAGCTTAACGACGTTTTAGGTAAGCATTTTATTACTAAATAAAAAAAAATGTTGTGTGGTTTTATGAAACCACGGTAAAAGTGAAACTGTTCGAACGGTTCCGAACACTGCTTTGTGTAGCGCATGTCGCGTGTCGGTCGGCTGCCGAGTAGGTATACCTACTCGGCAGCCGCGATACACGCGACATGCGCTACACAGACCAAAAAGTTTGAGACGATGTAATAAAAGTTTCACTTAAAAAAAATCACAAAATGAAAATAAAAATACTAAATTACTTAGCTAAAAAGTCGCTATGGTATGTGAACGGCCGTCTTGTCCAGTAAATAGTTAAAATTTTCAGATTATATGCTGAACTAAACGAGAAAAAGTGAATTTAAAAATAAATTATAACAGTTTCTGGGTAAAAACTAATATTTATATATAATATAATTAAATGTCGATCGATGTATCTCACAATAATTATTGTAAGTGTCATAATTTTTAAGAAATAACGATTTCCGTGTTTTTTGCCATTTACTCGAAACTCACTTCGTGGGCTTAACGGCTTTCTAGTTAAAGGACGGCAGTTAATTATTCTTACTACTTCGCACTTCCCTTATATTATTTTATGCGATAGTGTTAAATTTAATAGTTTTACGATATGTACAGAAGATTAGATTTGAAGAAAATAATATTTTATGCACCTTATAATCAATACATATCTTTTATATATAAAAATGAATCGCAAAATGTGTTGGTAAGCGCATAACTCGAGAACGGCTGAACCGATTTCGATAATTCTTTTTTTATTATATTCCTTGAAGTACGATGATGGTTTTTATGTAGAGAAAACGTAAATATGTACCACGGGCGAAGCCGGGGCGGACCGCTAGTCTATAATAAAATTGTATAAAAGTGATGTCTGTACAATGAAAATATTAAAAAAAAAATTAGCAGGTGTTATTATTAAATCGATCCTGAACCCAAAAGTGTAGTTAAAAAAATTTTTGTCTGTTTGTCTGTGTGTCGGTTTGTCTGTTTGTCTGTATGTTTGTGCACGCTAATCTCAGAAACGGCTTATCCGATTTAGATGCGATTTTCACTAATATATTGTGGTAAGCTTCATTTAACATTTAGTGTTTATTTCATGTCAATCGGTTCATAAATAAAAAAGTTATGACCATTTAAGTAATCACGGCGAACATTTGCTAAGGCATTCTATACATGAATGACTTTATTACGTAAATTATACGCTAAAGTTATTTCTTGACATGTCCAGATGATCATAACGAAAGGCCCCACGCGGTGTCGCGGTGGTGTATGTCGTAGATATTATATTTTTAAACCCCGACGCAAAAAGAGGGGTGTTACGTCCGCTATGTGTGTTTGCGTGTCTGTCTGTGCCACCGTAGCTCGCTAACGGGTAATACGAATAAGATGCGTTTTTTTTTTTTTTTGTTACATTAGTTGTTCTTAGATATAGTGTATCAAAATCGGTTCATCCATTTATTATATATATGGGTAAAAGTGGGAATGAAAAAAACGAATGTTGTCGGTTATACCCAAGTGATATATCAAATGAAAATAGACGACCTGTCAGAAACAAATAGTCAAATTTTATCAAAATCGGTTCATCCATTTATTTGATATAGGGGTAAAAGTAGGAATAAATAAATGAATTTTATCAAATATACTCAAGTGGCATATCAAATGAAAGGGCATGACATGACGTGAGAAGTATAATGAGGCATATTTAATCAAAATCGGTTCATCCATTTATTGGATATAGGTATAAAAGTGGTAATAAAAAAATGAATTTTGTTAAATATACCCAAGTGGCATATCAAATGAAAGGGCATGACATGACGTGAGAAGTATAATGAGGCATATTTAATCAAAATCGGTTCATCCATTTATGGATTATATATATGGATTATAGCGGTAAAAGTGGGAATGAATAATCGAATGTGGTCAAACAATATACTCAAGCGGCATATCAATTGACGTGTGATTTGTGAATTACAATTAGTCATGTTTTATCAAAATCGGTTCATCTGTTTATTACATATAGGGCACCTTAGGGTTGATATAGTGGGGATAAATAATCCAAATGGAGCACCAAACGTGATATGACGTGTACATATAAGTACAATTAGACATGGTTTACATCAAAATCGGTTCTGCCATTTACTAGGGGTGAAAGGGAAAAGTTGAAAGTCTGTGAAAGTAGAAGGATATGGGAGCGGGAGGATAGCCACATCCTGGAAATTTTGAACTCTTCTGTAACAAAGTTTTATAGCTCAGTTTAGTTTTAATTTTACTAACAGTTATTTTTGTGTTATTATTTATTTTATTTCTTAACACGTTCACTGCGCCACCATTATCAAAGAACTTTCAGCTGGTGCTTTGGAGACCTAAAAGATCTCGAAACTTACCAACTCTTTGGTGCGTTTGAGACCTAATCAGTCTCCTAAAGATACAGTTTTGAAAATAATTTATATCTTCCAGAAAACAATGACATATACTTTGAAGTTTTTGTGGATGAAAGATAGTCTATTGTTTTATATTTTGCTAGGTTCGCACGCAGTTATGACAATTGAATAAACTACAAATACCAAAAAAAAATTAGATATCGATTGTATCTCGTACCGCAACTGAAGATACTTCAATATGTGTAGTAAGTAGTGATGGGAATAAAATAATATACCAGTTGTCGATTGAAATATTTTTATTCATTATGCAAAGTGTTTTTCATTAAAACGTGGTAAGCACATTGATTGCTTGCATTGCGCGCATATGGTAACAATTCGTTTTCCGAACATTTTCCAAAATTTTTATTATACTGGACGTATAATCCGGCTTTGATTTTTTGTTCTTCTCCGTAGATACTGCTTTCCGAATCGGTGGTAAATGTTAAAAATATGTAATGACGTTTCAAAAGTGCTTGTAGAAGAAGTCTAATTGAATAAATATATGTTTGAGTTTGAGTTTGTTAGAAATCTCACCAAAATAAATAGATTTTTTACACTTTTTTCTTTTAAAAGAACTCATTTGTTTATAAAAAATAATCAACACCTAGATACGCGAGTATTATTTCCAAAACGAGCGAGCTCCCACATCGATGCTAGGACAACACTAAACCGAATCACGCAGCGCCCGCGCCGCCTACCCTCCCTCTCTTGCGTCTATGAGGCCTACGATTCCACGAGTACCGACATATCTCCTAACGCAAGGAATGAATATAATTACATCACTGTGCGTTAGGGACCTAATCCATCTCTAATTTATTTTTTAATGTTATTGAACTCAGCTTTAAGTAGGAAGCAAATATGTATATTTGTCCTACTCATACTTACAGAACTTTACAAGTTAGATCCTCCCGCAAGGAGTGAAAAAACACGATTATATTCAACGCACAAAACAAAAGTCCTGCAAGGGATCTGATAGATCTCGTAATGCAGCGAACGTGTTAACTGTAAAATAATCTGTAAGTACTTATAATTTAGTTGTTTATGGTAGTACGTGTTTCAAGACGTGTTTACTCAATAATTGTGTGTTAAGTAGTAACTACTATGCAGTCACTATTCCACGCGGACGAAGTCGCGGGCACAGCTAGTAATATAATAAAAAAGCTACATTTAATAAGTAGGTAACAAATAATGATAATATTTTTTGACTTGTAGAAAGCAGAAAGGAAAGATTATTTACCAGCATTGCTCCGCTTTTATCGGTCTTAGCGTGATGATCCTTCCTGGATATTATCTAACAGCGAAATATTTTTTCGAATCGGACCCGTGGTTCCTGAGATAAGCGCGTCCAAACAAACAAACATAGCCAGAGTTCAGCTTTATAATATTAATATGAATTTATAAGCTAATAATTTAATGCAATTATTCAAGCAATTATATAACATAGTATGTAATATTATCTATCAATGTTGTCAATTATTAACCGGTTCTCTATCTTATTTGAATATATTTTAATTAGTTAATGTTTTGTTTATGTTTAGATAATTTATAATAAGAGTTTAAAATTAATTCAGTATAATCAATGAATAATAATTTTACAAGTACATTGTGTAGCAGCTTAGTGTAGCAGGTATACCTCATGAGTCATGACATTTTTTTACACTCTTATCTTATGATATTTGTATGCAACTATCTCCTTTGGACACGATAGTGACCCATTTTAAACGGAGAGTTTTAATTCAATCTTTGTACACTTATCGAGAATCGGTTTCAATACAATAATTTCATGAGTTTAAGCTTATTTAAAAAAAATATATTAATTATTTGTTTCACTTGGCCGTGCATTGTGTAAGGCCATAATGTAAAAAGAAATACAGAAACCAGTGTTGTAAACGTAAAATATATTTATGTGGGAACTACATATTTTAATTACTTTCAAATTCAAATTTTGTACACAGAATTCTCATTACATTGGTATACCTACCTATTTTTTTATGTGTGAGAAATGAGGATATATTTTGTAGTTTAGCAATTTGAAAATGCAGCCAATCGTTAAATCTATGATGAACCCTGTGGATGAACCGTTTATTTTGTTAATGGAAAACGATGACGTGAAATTATAATTCTATATTTAATACTAGCGGTCCGCCCCGGCTTCGCCCGTGGTACATATTTACGTTTTCTCTACATAAAAACCATCCTCGTACTTCAAGGAATATAATAAAAAAAGAATTATCGAAATCGGTTCAGCCGTTCTCGAGTTATGCGCTTACCAACACATTTTGCGATTCATCATCACTACATAGTATAAAACAAAGTCGCTTTCCCTGTCCCTATGTCCCTATGTCCCTATGTCCCTATGTCCCTTTGTACGCTTAAATCTTTGAAACTACGCAACGGATTTTGATGCGGTTTTTTTTAATAGATAGAGTGATTCAAGAGGAAGGTTTATATGTATAATAATATCCATTAAATAGTGGAGAAGTACTGTTATTTTTGAGGTTTCTAATGTGATGTCGTAAAAAATTACATTTTTTCCGCTTACATTGCAAACGCAGGCTGAACCATACGAGTTTTATCAAAATAATGTACTAAGTATTATACACATTGAAAAGGTCTACAGAAAAGTCCGCGATGGTATATGTCTATCTCTTATGGATAACCCACAATAACTTTTTTTTGTCATTTACTTTTTACGGCAAATAATGGCTAATTTTCGAAGCGATTTTAACCAATACAGCATTAATCCTTAACCAATTAAATACCTTGAATACATTGTTCATTTAATATAGATCTATATGGCCCTTTACACCGTATGATTTAAGTGAATATTTTCGAAGATATTACAGATTTAAAAAATTGCGGGACGTAGCGTTTGCGGCGGTACCGGCCAGCCGCCCGGCTATCTATTTTATACCCGTGCGAAGCCGGAGCGGGCCGCTATGTTTTTATATATGTACATTGTACAACGTTCACAGTTTTTCTGTAGTGTATTTAGTATCAGCATTGCACCCGTGCGAAGCCGGGGCGGGTCGCTAGTTTTTATAAATAAGATTATGAGCTGAAGAGTTTGCTTGTTTGTTTGAACGTGCTAATCTCAGGAACAACTGGTCCGATTTGAAAAATTCTTTCGGTGTTAGATAGCCCATTTATCGGGGAAGGCTTATCATTATGCTAAGACCAACAGGAGCGGAGCAACGCGGGTCAAATCGCGAAGCGCAGCTAGTATCTACAAAAGAGACTACCGTAGTATGTTGGGCTAAAAATATCTAAGTTTAGAAATAAATATCAATTTATTTTTTGTCCTTTAAAATAATAAATGCGTAGTACACAATGTTTTTTCGTAAAAAAGTTCATTAATATTCTAGTAAATGAATATTTTTTGTCTCCAAGTATCCGTACCTATACAGGGTGTCCCACCGTCGGTATTCTAAGCTCAATGGAGGTTATAGTTTTGCATACGCTGAGTACGTAAAAAATACTTATAAAATTCCAGATGCATTTTTTTTCAAATAGATGAATTCTTAAAACTCTTTGTGTACATCCCTAACAGGCAACCCGCCAAACTTTGCCACCCGCACGTGAGCTATCGCTTAAGATTATGTTTCATAGGCAAAATGCTTACATTTGCGAAGCGTTATATGCCGGCTGCGCGAAGCTATAGAAGGAAACATGAATTATTTTAAGGAAAAATTTAGCAAAAATTTTTGGCGTAATTTTGTTGTTTAAATATTTTTTACGTGATCAGTGTATGCAAGACTACAAGTTCCTTCGCGCTTAGTATACCGAGTGGGACCACAAGTGGGACACCCTGTATAGAAGCAGTTTTGACTTTTGAAGCGTCATTTATCTATTTCTCTACTACACGTGTATAGTGCCCTCGGAGCAATTATCAAGCCTGGAGAAGTAACAATTAATTGAACAATAAAGCACTAGTTTGGCCTTTTTGGCTTATGGCAAAATGTCATGCGAAAAAAGAGGACAGATATATGTCAGTTCGACAGTTTGAAATGACATGTAGCCATTACAATTTGTTTTAGTGACCAGTCTGGTCACTAACGCATGGTGATTTTAATTATTGTTTTTGAAGTGAAAAACGTGTTTTCTAGTTTCTTATGTTATTTTCTGAAAAGATAATTTACTAAAGATTACATGGCTTGTGTTGTTCACGGCTGTAAAAGCCGTAGTACTGGGAAATCGGATGAAGATTGGAATTTGTCTTTTCACAGGTTAGTGTTTTGATCAATTTTTTTGTTAATTGTATTATAAATAAGTTAATTTACGTTATTTTCATAATCATCTATGTTTTATCTAACCGTAATCATTGAAATGAAATCATAATCAGCTTAGTTTTTAGAAAAAATGCAAAATATAACTTCCATAGTGTTGTGCAATTATCGATACTTGAGTAGGTACGAAGTACTTCATTGATAATGACTGCTTTAGGTTAGGAGAAAAAAAAAGGTATTTAAGAATGGATTTTATTGTTATTTGCAGGTTTCTGGCTTGAGAAAAATTAAAAGATGTTTGGGTTAAAGCTATAGCACAGGGAAAATTGGAAGCCTTCAAAACATTCTCGGCCTTGTTCAAATCATTTCGAATCAGACGGGAAGAAAAGTAAAGTGCTTTGCAGAGATGCTGTGCCACAAGTTTAAGGTGGCATCTATTTTAAATAATAAATATTGTAATTTTTTTATTAAGTATCGAAATAAAATGTTGCAAAAAAAAATTTAAAATTTTATTTGTTTTATTTGAAGCAATTTATTTTAAACTTTTACCAATTTTCCTGTGGGAATGAGTTATTTTCCCGCGGTAAATTGTATCCTATATGTTATTCTGATGTTTAATCTATAATATGTATAATTGGAAAGTTCCATAAAAACTCATTCAGTAGTTTTTTCGTGAAAGAATATCAAATGTCCATTCTTATATATTTTTGCTTTTATAATATTAGTAGAATAGATATTAATATTAATAGAATGAATCTATGAAAACAGGAAAAAATACGTACCTTTTTACGAAACCATAAAAAACAACCTAAACCGAAATACCTAATAATATCTTATATATAAAATTCTCGTGTCACAATGTTAGTCTGCATACTCCTCCGAAACGGGTGGACCGATTCTCATGAAATTTTCTGTGCATATCGGGTAAGTCTGAGAATCGGCCAACATCTATTTTTCATATGTACCACGGGCGAAGCCGGGGCGGACCGCTAGTTTTTTTATAAATACAACTACCATACAATGCAAGGCAGTCAATACGCATCGTAAATGAATTATTCCAAATTGAACGAATCTTAAAATTTGGAATTACCTATCCATAATTCAAAATTAAAAGAATCTTAAATTATCTTCAAGCAATTTTATAACTTAATTTTTTTATTTATCGATATTTTAGTATTCGATAAAGTGGCAAGCACTACCTTTTTAGAACAAAAAGTGGCTACATGTGGATTTGAATGCCAAGCCGATAACAGTGTGTTGTCTCTTTCTATCGCATTAATTAGGGTATTGAATAAAAGAGAGCCACTATATAAGAAACGTTCAATTAATTGTTACTTCTCCAGGCTTGTTAATTGCTCCGAGATAGTGCCACAAACTTAACTGACCCGGTGACGGTGTCACTGATGTCGATTTATTTTTATTTATTATACAAAATATTCCGTATGAAAAGTCTGTGAAAATGTGACATTTCAAAATGGCGGCACGTAGTTCCAGTTTTTGCCACCGGGTCAGATAAGTTTGTGGCACTGTATTTTTTATTTACAGCTGATTTCAACAAAACATAAAGACAAAAACTGGATTTTTAGAAACGACATTCCTGTCGTGTTTTTATTATTCTTTATTATATTATAGTGTAGCGACGACAAGCCAATTTACGAGTTACCAATTTCAAGTGTAGTACCTACTAAGAAAGTTCACACCATCGGTTCACACGGTAACTCGTATATAAACAGTTTGTGCGTTATGCATAGACAGTTACGGGCTTGTCGGGACGCGGGTTGGTCGCATAGGTCGAATATTAATTACATACGAATAAATATATGTAGTTAACGAAATATAACCTTTGCGTAGTTATTCATCTTTATTACACCCGCACATAACAAGCCCCTACATTGGTGACTCCCGACGAAAAGTGAACATTATTATAGTGAATTGCATAGATATCGTTTGTTAACAATTAAAAATGAATCCGGCAGTTCCAGTTAGAGCAGTTTCGTCGGTACCGTTAAACCTCGAGCAGTTAGCACAACTAAAGCAGCGGATAAACCAGCTGGAATGTGCAGGCTCGAGAGGCAAATCGTTTAGCGGTCGAAGGTATGGAAATAGCACGCATCGTTCAGCATCGCAAAGTCGCAATCGTGCAGGAAGCTCAAAACAGAGAAAACCAAATTGGTTATGTTTTTTCATTACTGCTTTAAGCATAACGCCAGATTGTACTATCTTCAACCTTGTGCGTGGCAGAAGCAGCAGGAGAGCCGACTAAAAAATGTTTTAATTTTACCAGTGTCGAAAAATAACCGATCCGCGAGTGAGTGTACTGTGTAGTGATTATAAACCTTACGCGGCAAACGGTAGTGTAATTAAGACATTTGGTACTAAGTTAATGACTTTAGATTTTAGTTTACGGCGACCGTATAAATGGTCATTTATCGCCGAGGTAACTCAAACTATGTTTTGGTTTATAAAGTGCAGATTTTTTAGCACCCTAGGGCCGATGCATCGCTCGCACTTATGACGGACGCATCGGATACTCATGTATATATTATTTGACTGATAAATTTCGACGTATTGCTTTTGATAGTGTACATAATTTATGTCATCCCGGAATAAGGACTACACGCAAATTGATTCAAAATCGTTTTTATTGGCCAAATATGATTCGTCACGTTGGCCAATGGGTTAAAAGTTAAAACATGCATTGAATGTCAACGATCGAAGGTTAATCGACATACAATGTCAGGTTTAGGATCGTTTCTGCAGTGCGATAGGTTTGAACATATTCATGTTGATTTAATTGGACCTTTACCCACTTCACCCGAAGGTTTTAGGACGTATTGCCTAACCATAGTGACAGGGGGACGCGATGGCCAGAATGTTTTCCTACGAGAGATATAACTGCTGAAACGATTTCGCGTGTAATATATGAAGGATGGATCTCTCGTTTTGGTTGTCCGAAAAAGCTAACAAGCGATCAAGGACGCCAATTCGAAAGTCAATTATTTGCTACACTAATGAAGTTATTAGGTATTAATAAGTTGCGTACGACACCTTACCACCCACAGAGTAACGGGGCGGTAGAGCGTTGGCATAGGTCGCTTAAAGCGGCATTAACGGCTCGTTTATGCAATATATCATCATCTTGGGTTACGGAATTACCAACTGTGTTGCTAGGACTTAGAACAGCAGTAAGAAGTGATACCGGCATAAGCGCAGCAGAAATTACGTACGGAACAACTTTACGATTACCAGGTGATTATTACGATAAAAAGTCGAGTTTTGAAATAGATAACAGTCTTGAGTATGTAAGTAAATTACGAGACTCTATTAGGAAATATCAGTCAGTAGCTATTAGGCAGAATGAAAGACGGAACATATTTATTCACCCCGATTTAGAAAAGTGCGATTATGTTTTTGTAAGAAACGACGCAGTACTTAAGCCTTTACAACCAACATACGACGGTCCTTATCGTGTGTTGAGTCGAGAGGAAAAGGTATTTTACATTCAAATGACTGGCAGGAAAGTTAGAATATCTGTAGACCGTCTAAAACCTGCATATTATTTGAATGATGATAGTGATACGACATCTGGGGTAGATACTAAGGTTCCATTACAAATTCAAAGTAGCGAATTGCCTAATACACATACCACGCGTAGTGGAAGAGCTATACGATTACCGGTACGATTTAGGTAATAGTATTGTATTTGTAATTGTTTCAACTATTTTATATTTATTAGAATTACGATGATTATAAGTATTCATAAGACTTCATAGAAATGTATAATAAATACTAAGTAATCAACACATCGTATTTAATAAATAATAGAACTTAAGTAATTTTGAAACGAGTTCATTGTTTAACGTTTTAAGTATGGTATTTCAAATTTATGTTTGTGTTGAGTTTTGATTGAAATGTTTACTACTTAGAAATTTAAGTACTTTTGATTTATGGCTTATGAGTGTACAGTAATAGCCTTTGTAATATTAAACGATACAAGTGTAAAGAACGTATTGAGATTTGAAATGTTGATGTTACTAGGTGTTAGATGACGTGTAACAATTATCGCACGCCACTTAGAAGAACCAACCAAGTTTTTGTAATAACATAAATAGTTTAACGAAATTAGGTGTTAACTGTTAACCACTTGTATACGATACGTATTGATTGATTTATATTGTGAACATTTTTTATACTTTATATTGTAAACATTTTGTAACCTTATATAGCGACACTTTATATACACCCATTTGTTTATTGTTTAGTTTTATTGTAAGTTTTTTGACTTGTATACCCTTTTTATTTTAAGGGGGGAATGATGTAGCGACGACAAGCCAATTTACGAGTTACCAATTTCAAGTGTAGTACCTACTAAGAAAGTTCACACCATCGGTTCACACGGTAACTCGTATATAAACAGTTTGTGCGTTATGCATAGACAGTTACGGGCTTGTCGGGACGCGGGTTGGTCGCATAGGTCGAATATTAATTACATACGAATAAATATATGTAGTTAACGAAATATAACCTTTGCGTAGTTATTCATCTTTATTACACCCGCACATAACAAGACCCTACATTGGTGACTCCAACAATAGTATATCTAAGTATGCTTAATATAAACTGAAGGCAATCTGTGAAAAAAATAGGGTTCAACTATGTTTTCTATTTCAAATTTTGAAATTGGTTCTGTGTATTTTAGCCGAGATATTTACAGACAAATATACATGTTCGCATTTGAAATAAATTAATTTAGAAAAATACGTTTACTTATTATCTGTCTGTCGTGAGAAGGTCGTGAGATAGCAAGCTGAAATTTATATTGAATATACTCAAGTCTATCGCCCCTCGAAGTTGTGAAAAAATCAATTATCGATTTCAAATTACACATTTCGACATTCGCAAGGGAATCAAACCAGCAGGGTCCTTTCCGTGAACAAAGAATCTTGATATTTGGTACGAAGCAATGTCTTATATCACAGAAAAAGGAAAAATTGTGAAAAGTATTGTGAAAGTTACAACATATTAAAACAGGTTTATACGGAACCCTCGGTGCACGACCTGCTCGCACTTGGTCGTAATCCACAACTTAAAATTAATAAAGGTTGACCGAGAAGACGACCTTCAAAATCTTACCTCAGTAATTATTTATAATTTAAATTATTAAACTTGTTAATAACTTTAATCTCTTAAGAAAATCAATAAAATAATGCATTTTTAATGAATATTTTTGCAAATAACGTTCCTGAAAATTTGCATAACTTCGATCGGCAAATTCATATTATTCCATAATAATTCCAGGGCTGGTTATCGCGATCATAATATGAATTTACCAGTCAGTTTAATTCCCGGCGGAATCTGTCTGGAAAAAATAGGTCATAATAATGTCATAATGATGTTGCAAAAGATATTATCAACTAAATAAAAAATAAATTAAATTTCTACATATTCTTGGCTCAAAAATGGTAAAAGTATTTAGTTATTTTATTGACTTGAAGTTTAATTAATCTCCTCCCAAAGGAATCCCAGAAATAATTATGTATACCGTGCGTCTCCTCTTAAACTAATGATTCTTTTGATTTGGTATTTATACTATTGGATAGGCAATTTTAATAACAATACAGTTGTTAAAAGATGCATCGAAGCAAAGAAATACTGTAGAATGTAGGTACAGTCTAAACAAGTGAATATTATGTATTTAATTCAAGTCAAATCATGTTTTTCTGTAAAAATCAGTTGGTGTTCGCCATTATCTAGATTTAGCCAAGGTCAAATATTATATTCCTTGGTTAATAACAGATAAGATACATGTGTATTAAATTTAACGAATCATCTAATATTATCCTATGAAAGTATCGAAAAAAATCTATGTTTATTTTTTATATTTTTATCTTGTCTTATACTTAAATATTATTATAGTTTTGAAAAAATCTAAAAAATGGCGAACACCAACCGATTATTATTACAAAAAAAAATGGTTTGACTTGATAATATTCACTTTTATAAAATGTATATAGTATTTCTTCGCTTCGATGAATCATTTAATTACAATTGTATTGTATCAAAACCTAACATTACGAATGATAATTTCACTAACAGATTATCCAATAATAATACGACATCCTTATAGACTTCAAATTACGGACGAATAGTTGAAGCCGTGACGTGACAAGCATTTATAGTAGAAACTAGCTGTGCCCGCGACTTCGTCCGCGTGGAATAGTGACTGTATAGTAGTTACTACTTAACTTTTATTGAGTAAACATGTACTACCATAAATAATTAAAAGAACTGTTAGTAAAATTTATAACTAAACTGAGCTACAAAATAAAAAAGAAATGCCTAATTAATTTTTTACGTAAAATTTCTTTTAAATTATGTCATATTATTTTTTAGGCACCAGGGTCGAGGGGAGCAAATTTATTTACCTTCCTTTCTTGTATGTGTGTTTTTAACAATGTATCGTGCAGCAACTGAGCGCCGAGACAAACGTCAAAACGCAAAGGAATAGAATCCGCTATCGATACTAATTATTGACATAAGCGTATGATGTTTTGCTAAGGATTTGTTCACCCTACCAACGACGACGACGACCACGAACAAAATTTTCATTCAGTCGCAATTTAACAAAATTGTGCAAAACACAATTAAAAATAAAATATTAAAATTTCCTGTCGTTCTGGTGCCTGGATTTTTTTTGAGATCAATGAATGAAAAAACATATTTTTCGTAGAAACGGTGGCTCCTAGAAAAAAATGTATTTGAAGTTTTTTATAGATAATTTTATGATCTACAATTTTGGTAAAAGATGATTATATGATTAACTTACCGTCTCGCCGACAATCGCAAAAAACCTATTTTTATATTAATTATCCTCGAATTTTTTTTTCTTTTCGAGTACCAGTATGACGGGAAATTTTAATATATTTTTAAACCAATTTTGTCTGGAGGACAATTTTGGTCGTAGTCGTCGTCGCCGTTGGTAGTGTGACCGAACCATTACTAAAATATCATGAGTTTATGTAAAAAATTAGCGATAGTAGTTTCTATTCTTTAGCGTTATTCTATTCTCTGACATTAGTCTTGGCCTGCTGATCAGCTTAATCGATACTCAGTTTTTATCAAATCCAGCACCAAATCCAAATCAGATCTTTCCTGTCCCACGCATGTAGTAATTAATTACCGTTTAGACCATGCAATAAAAATTAAATTAAAAAACACCCAACGCAACGAATAAAAGTGCATAGAAAAAGGAATAAATAATTTCACAAACTTCCCGACGATCTTTAAAAATAAATACCATCTATACTGATATTATAAAGAGGAAATGTTTGTAATTATGTATGTATGTATGGTTTTCACGCATAAACTACTGGAACGATTTCAAAAATTCTTTCACCATCAGAAAGCTGCATCTTCACTGAGCAAAATAGGCTAGGTTTTATCCCGGAAACGGCCGCAGGCGGAAAGCTAGTTTTAAATATTTATAAAAATAAAAAACAAAGTCGTCGGGGCTGCCATGCCATCATTATCATAATACATAATACATATATCATATTTTTTCTTTTATAATGGTACTTAATTTTAAAGATCGTCGGAAAGTTTGTAAAATTATTTATTCCTAAAATTTTTTTCTTCATTCCGTTGGGTTGTTTTTATTAAATTTTCTTTTATAATTTAATTTTCTTATTTTCATGTAATATTTTCAAGTGAGCGAGACCGAGCTATCAATTCTACCTCCATATTACATTCCTACATCATATTGATATCTATAAGCTTTTTGCTCCTTGAAATCTTTTAAGTTGGGCCGTAACCGTGCACAAATTGCAATGGACCACAGTGGCAAAAGAAGTAGGAAGAAGGTATATTTAGGAAAAAAAATTGCCAAGGGCCAGGCCTATGTGGCTATGAGTAGAGTTCAAAATTTCCAGGGTGTGGCTATCCTCTCGCTCCCATGTCCCCTCTTCTTTCACAGACTTCCCTTTCCAACCCTAGTAAATGGCAGAACCGATTTTGATGTAAACCATATCTAATTGTATGTACACGTCATATCCTGTCGTTTGATGCTCCATTTGGTTTATTTATCCAACAACTGTCACCCCTAAAGTAGGACTGTTGATATTTTTTAAAATGTCGGATTTTCGATGTATCGATATTTTCAAATATATCAGTATCGGAGTTCGATATATCGAAAAAAATATCGATATTTCGATATATCGGCTTTATTTAAAAAAAATCGTAAGTCAGCTCAAAAATGATTACACAATTTATAGTCTAGTAGATTTATTAAACAAATTAAATTATGAATGTACATACGTAGTAGGATATAGTTCTTGGTAATTACTTTTTAAATTTAAATAAGACAATTACCTATGTATACCAATACCAATATTTTTCTGTAAGAGTTTTTAAAAATACTCTTTGTTTTAAATATGTTCAGCTGTTTGGCTACTAAGATTGTTAGGCACTGAAAGATTGATTGAAGAAGCAACTCGTTCAGATGATAAAAAATTGTCAAGCGACTGCTAACATTAAGTTTACGACGATTTTTAGGGTTCCGTAGCCAAAATGGCAAAAACGGAACCCTTATAGTTTCGTCATGTCCGTCTGTCCGTCTGTCCGTCTGTCCGTCTGTCACAGCCGATTTACTCGGAAACTATAAGTACTACAGTGATGAAATTTGATGGGAATATGTGTTGTATGAACCGCTACAAAAATATGACACTAAATAGTAAAAAAAAGAATTGGGGGTGGGGCCCCCCATACATGTAACTGAGGGATGAAATTTTTTTTTTCGATGTACATACCCGTGTGGGGTATCAATGGAAAGGTCTTTTAAAATGATATAAAGTTTTCTAAAAAACATTTTTCTTAAAGTGAACGGTTTTTGAGATATCAGCTCTCAAAGTCGTAAAAAGTATGTCCCCCCCCCTCTATTTTTATAACTACGGGGTATAAAATTCTAAAAAAAATAGAGGTGATGCATGCTAATTAACTCTTTCAACGATTTTTGGTTTGATCAAAGTATCTCTTATAGTTTTTGAGATAGGTTGATTTAACTGTAATTTATTATATTTGCTGCTACGGAACCCTTTGTGCGCGAGCCCGACTCGCACTTGGCCGGTTTTTTAGATTAAATAAATTACGGAAAAAAAATTATTAAAAAAAATATCGACCATTTATATCGATATTTCAATACCGAACTATCGATATATCGTCCAAAAAATATTAGTAATAAATATCGATATTTCGATATATAGATATTTTATCAACAGTCCTACCCTAAAGTGCCCTATCCATACTATATATATTATATATATATATATATATATATATTTATATATATATATATATATATATATATATATATATATATATAAATATATATATATATAATATTATAAATGCGAAAGTAACTCTGTCTGTCTGTCTGTTACTCAATCACGCCTTAACTACTGAACCAATTTGCATGAAATTTGGTATAGAGATATTTTGATTCCCGAGAAAGGACATAGGATAGGTTTTATCCCGGAAATCCTACGGGAACGGGTTTTTCTTTGAAAACGCGGGCGAAGCCGCGGGCGGAAAGCTAGTATGTAATAAACGGATGAACCGATTTCTATAAAACATTACTAACTAATTGTAATTCACACGTTGCCCTTTCATATTTTGATATGCCGCTTGAGTATATTATTTGACCACATTCGATTATTGTTCATTCCCACTTTTACCTCTGTAGTCTAACAAATGGATAAACCGAATTGGATAAAAATATAACTAACTGTACTTCACCCGTTATGCACTTTCATTTGATATATATGTCTCTTAGGTATATTTGACAACATTCGTTTTTTTCATTCCCCCTTTTATCTATATATAGGTATAGTAAATGGATGAACCGATTTTGATTAAATACGTCTAATTAAACTTTACACGTCATGCCCTTTCATTTCATATGTCACTTGAGTATAATTGACAAAATTCATTTTTTTATTACCGCTTTTATATCGCTACCGCTTTATATCAAATACATGGATGAACCGATTTTGATAAAACGTTCACTTTCATTTAATATATATCACTTAGATTCGACAACTTTAATTTTTTTCATTCCCACTTTTACCCCTATAGGTAGGTATAATAAATGGATGAACCGATTTTGATACACTTTATCTAAGAACCAGCGTCGGAAAATATGCTGCCTAACAAAAAACCGCATCTAATTCGGATTACCTGTTAGCGAGCTACGGTGGAACAAACAGATACACACACACAGACACACATAGCGGTCAAACACTTATCACTCATCTTTTTGCGTCGGGGCTTAAAAATATATGTAATACGACATAATTTAAAGGACATTTTATGTATAAAATTTACCTAAAAATAAGCATAATTTTAATTTTCCCCTCCCCCCTACTACCTCAGCTTACCCCCCCACCCCCACCCCACCCTTGGGGACTTTCGACATGATCACCTGGACATTTCATAGAAATAACTGTAGCGTATAACAGATAACTTACGTTTTATCGTACACTGTATAATAGTGTACCATAGAATGCCTTAGCAAATGTTCGCCGTGAATACTTAAATGGTCATAACTTTTTTATTTATAAACCGATTGACATGAAATAAACACTAAATGTTAAATAAAGATTACCACAATATATTAGTGAAAACCGCATTTAAATCGGATAAGCCGTTTCTGAGATTAGCGTGTTCAAACATACAGACAAACAGACAAACGGACAAACGGACAAACGGACAAACAGACAAACAGACAAAAAAAATTTTAACGACAGTTTTGGGTTTGGGATCGATTTAGTAATAACCCCTGCTAAATTTTTTTTACATATTTTCACTGTACAGACACCACTTTTCTAGAATTTTATTATATGTATTGATTGATGATGATGATATACTGAACTAGGTTTCCGCCCGCGGCTTCGCCCGCGCAGTCAAAGAAAAACCCGCGTAGTTCCCGTTCCCGTGGGATTTCCGGGATTGCGTCATTTTCCCGGGATAAAAAGTAGCCTATGTCCTGTCTCGGGTATCAAAATATCTCCATACCAAATTTCATGAAAAATGGTTCAGTAGATTAGGCGTGATTGAGTAACAGACAGACAGACAGAGTTACTTTCGCATTTATAATATTAAGTATGGATTTATTATTTTTGGTTTTACGGCATTTAAATGTTTTATAATTATACAAAGGGGCCTCCACCCCGGATTGGCCTGAAAGGATATCCCGCCTCGTGATCGAACTTTTTCTATCCTACTAATATTATAAATGCGAAAGTTTGCGAGGATGTGTGTGTGTGTGTTTGTTACTCTTTCACGCAAATACTACTGAACCGATTATAATGAAATTAAACACACATATAGAGGGTAACTTGGATTAACACATAGGATAGGTTTTATCCCGGAAATCCCACGGGAACGGGAACTATGCGAGTTTTTCCGCGTAAGCCGCGGGCGGAATTCTAATTCTTTATAAATTTATATTTATATACATTATACATATAATAAATCTGTCGAAGGGTCAATTCTGTACATTGAAAATATTGAAAAAATAAATAGCAGGGGGTGTTACGGGATCGATACCAAACCCAAATATGTGATTAAAAAAATTTTTGTCTATCTGTCTGTCTGTCTGTATGTGAAGACATCACGTGAAAACTAACGGTTCGATTTCGATGAAACTTGGTATAATTATACCTTATTATCCTGGGCGTAAAATAGGATACTTTTTATCCTGGAAAAATACGTAGAAAAAAAATAAATCTTAATTTTTCAGTTTTATCCATAGACGTTGTTCTGTAGAACCGCGAACACACGTTGTGTTACCCGCAGTGGATTCAGCGCCGTTACCTGTAGCGCCGAAAGTCGGATTTGGCTTGAACCGTTTGCGGCACACGCGGGCCGCACGACGCCGCCTCCCCGACTCCTATATAAGGACGCCGGCGTTCTGCGGCGCGCGATGCCCCGTCCGACTAGGGCCCTTCCGGCCTCCTCCACTCAAGCGACAGCCCAAGCCGAGGTTCGAGATCCCCGTCAAGGGGGGACGCCCTTGCGCATGTCGCTACCAGGGTGAACCTTCAGTTTACCCACGCGTCCGCGTTAAAATGTAGAAGCCCTTCTGGCTAACATTGAGAAACACCACACAAAAAAAAAGGCGCGCGATGCATATAATTTATGAATTTTGATGCCAGCGGACGTGTCCAGTGTGGCGAGCGAGAGTGATCGTCTAATATTAATTTAGTGAGAAACGTCTTCCCAGTTCAAAATGGAGAAATAAACCATCCACGCGAAGACCGACATCCACGCGGACGGAGTCGCGGGCGGAAGCTAGTAGATAATATACTGCTTCATTATAAATATTCACACATAAACGTTATCAAAATAAAAGAACACTATTCAGCGATCTTATTATTAGGTATTTGATAAAGTAAATAAATACTACTACTACTATAAATACACCCGAAGTTAAACGCCGATAATATATAAAAAAAAAACAAAACACCACACTTGTGTAATTTTTTAAACCACTAAAAACAGTAAAAAATTAACAATAGTTATTAAAAAATTGAATTAAATTGATAGTTTGCCATCAACACTAAAAAAAAAACTAATATCCACTTGATTTAAATTATTGAATTTAAATAAAAAATAAATAAAAATAAAAACTTACATAACGTCGTTCTCCAAGGCGATTCTATAAGACACTAAATGTTATTTTAAATGATAAGTGATAACTTGCCTTGGCCGGATCGTATTGAACAATGTCTTAATAAAAATACCCTTGTTGATATATTTTTAATTATTATTATAATTGCAAAATAATAATGTTTATCTGTATTAAGTAATTGTGTGTGTAACATGACTATGATGTCACCTTTGTCACTTGATAAAAAAATTGTGGAACATTTTAAAATAATAATACATTTTCCTACTTTCTTCTAATTAATAATTAGATATGCATTTTCTATATTTTTGTAAGCAACATTTTCTATACATAACTAATTCTATTATACTAGCTTTCCGCACATGCCGTACAAAATCAAATGACCAAATTTACCCCGGCAATTGTCGGAAAATAAAAACAAATTCCGACTTTGTGGACCACCATTTTTGTACGGCATCTGTGTCATACTATTTCAATACTGCTTTTTTACCATTATTCCGCAACGCCGTACAAAAATCATGGAGACAAGGGGAAAAAATCTCTACCTGTACTTTCGAATTCTCATCTGCACTCAGGTGGACAGCTTACAAGTGACGGCATAGTGCTGAATCTTATTATTTTATGCTCTTATATCGTTCTAGATAGGTCACGGTGGTTCAAATGACCCATATTTTTTTCAACCGGCCTGTAGTCTATTACGGCTGTAAGTACAATTCTTATCAATATTTTCATTCCTTAAGGTTATCAGTCGGAATAATATAAGTTGTCTAGAAAATACTTATGATAATAAAGAAAAAAACACACAAGTTAATTGTTTTTAACAAATATATTTATTACAAATGTGTTATTTTGATCGTTCTTCGAACTCACGTTGATTCATAGTACTTGAATACGTAGTATATTAGTATTAGTCTGTGATAGTACATTTCCTTCGAAGTGTGTGGTAAAATTAATGTTTCTTTTAAATTATTTTCGTGTATAAATAATTAGGAAGTTGATAGTCTTTTACAGATTTTAATACAACGTACCAACGACCCAATTCCCTCACTGGTACTGGGGTAACCAAATATTTTAATTTCCGACTACAATTGACATAGCACGTATCTCCAACAGACAACCTTGGTTAATTACCAATAGTTTTTGTGTTTAAAAAAGAAACAACTATTTGCAGGTTATAAACACTGAAAGCTATTTAGAAGAGCATATTTATTATATCATAATATTTTTATAATAGATGAATCACAAGATAGTAGTTATCATAATTATAAGGAATTTTGATTACTGTGTTATAATAATTATTCTGCTTCTTCATTCTATCTATTTTTAGATTTACAATTATTCATTTAGATTAACCTTCTTGTTTTGTATTATGTTCGAAAAACTATAACTATTTAACAGTAAAAACGTTTAACTAATGCATGCATATTACTTGGGAGGTTTTTAGGAAAGCTTCAGTTCAAATTGTCGACTTCCTATTGCAATTCCTAATGTAGGTATTAGTGAATCAAAGAGACTTTCATTACATTTGCACGGTTCATTAAAATTTAAAATAATCACCGATTGACATTGAATATTGATAATCATGTTTGATAAACATATAGGAAAAATCGACATTACATCATATAATAATTGAAATGGTAAATTAATTAGTCATAACAAAGAAATATTCATTTAATCGGTCAAAAGATAAGATGATATTACGTTTATTTTTATTTTGTTTTCTTTATTCATTTATCAGATCCTTTCAAGGATATAGATATGATTTACTGCATTATTGACATAATAAAATGTTCCAAACCAGACATTTATGCGTTGCATTTATGACTTGAAATACTTACCCACTATCAATGAAAACGAACTAGTTGGTAATAATAAATTAGGCATAATTAATAAAAGTAGTCCCGTGCCCCCTAGTAGGGTAAGGGGCAGATGCAATTCTGTCATCAAATTCAAATTCAAATTCAAATTACATTTATTTACAAGAATGTAGTTACAAAAAAGGTGTTATTACAATGTTAAGGCGCTAATACATTCTACCCACTATCTGGATGTGCAAATATTTAAATGGAAATAAGTTTAAATTACACTACCCTAATTCTTCGCGTCACAATAGTTAAACGTCACTAATTCTTCCTTGTCACAGATTCCGCAATGTAATAATTTCTTGAATATCATAAAATTGTTTCTCCATTTACCATTTCGTCAGTTTCTTCTTAAATATATTTACTGGGAGATCCTTAAAGTTATCCGGTATTTTATTATATATTGTACCTAGTTAATAGTCTTAAATATCACACTATTTTTTGCTTGATTTATTCTACACGTTGGAAAGTGCAGTTTATTTTGATACCTCGTTAACATATGCGAATTTACTTCTCCTTTCTTCTTAAAATATTCTGGGTGGTATTTAAAAAATAAACATACGTACTTCTCTTATGTATATGCAGGTTAGTGTAAGGATACGTAATTTACCGAACATTGGTTTGCAACTGTCCCTTTGATGTAATCCGCACAGGGCCCGGATACATTTCTTTTGTGCCACAAATACTTTCCGCACCTCGCAAGACTGCCCCCAAAGAATTATTCCGTAAGAGAGTATAGACGATATATATGCATGGTAGGCATTTATTGCAGCATTCATAGATACAGTATCTCTGGCGACGTAATACGTAAACGAAACGATTTATCCTATCACAAATATATTCAATATGACTGTCCCATTTTAGACCTTCGTCTACCAGAACGCCTAAGAATTTATGGTGTTTTACCTGTTCGATTACTTGATCATTACATTTTATATCTAGATTAATTTTGGTGCAATTCTTTGTATAAAATTGAAATATTTTTGTTATTACTAAGTTTATTTTCAGATTATTATTTTGTAACCATTTTACTATATTATGTAATGCTGTATTTATATCTCTCTCTTATGTATTTTTATCCGTGCATTTAACAATATGGGTAGTGTCGTCTGCGAATAAAACTGTTTTGTGTTTCACTGATCTCGGTAAATCGTTAATATATAAGAGGAATAAAAATGGACCGAGCACACTTCCTTGTGGTAACACCTGATTTATTAACTTTTTTCTCTGACCTATATGAGTTTCGTGTTTGATTTATCATTTTATGAACCTCCAGTCTCCACATACTGATATCTATCATTTAAGTAACTTGCAACCCATTCTTTAGCAATTCCTCTTAAACCATATTTCTTTAACTTAAACAAGAGTAATTGATGGTCCACAAAATCAAATGCTTTGCTCATATCTAAGAATGTGGCTGCTGCTGGTTTTTTTTTCAATAAAGGCTTGAATTATTTTTTTCACCATGTCGAAGCATGCTAATCTGTTTCATTGATCGATTTTCTTTAAGAACAAGTAGATGCCTTCTGTGTCCTGCTTGACCGAGATATTTTTTTTCTTCGTCTCCACTAGGAATCGACCCCAGGACCTCGGTTCTAGGGTCACGCATTAACATTTAACCACTGTTTCAAGGAAGTGGTAGGCATAATTTGAAGTATGTGTAGTACACACGTACATTATGCCTAAAAATTCAGATATTTCTATTTTTGCACGCCTCATAAGCGAAGCGTTGAGGTGGGTACTACTGTCACTTCGCGCAAAACATCTGATTTTTCAAACTTAAAATGTCTTTATGTATCATACATTGCACTTGTAAGATAATACATACACACACATATTAAGAAAAAACACTATTTTTAACATTCATGATATTTTTGATGTCATTTTTGTTATTTAAACTAGTTAAAAAACAGTTTAAAAAAGTTCTGTCTTGGACGTCCGTGTGTCTGTATGTGCGGAGGATTTTCTTGTTAACACGATAGCGACCGAAATACTTTACTAATCGAGTCTTTTTTTTTCTCTTACGCTTGAGTATGCTCAGGAATAGAACCCTTTCATTTTTCAGGGTCTGATTCGATGTGGTTTAATTGTTATTAAATAAACAAAAATAATAATTAATAAATAATTATTAAAAAAAAATTATGAGGCGTGCACTTTTGGATTTTCCAAATTATTTTAATATTTTACTTTAATCCAAGCCTAGATATATTGTGCGCATCTAAGAGTGGAGAGCCGTTGACTACCTTCTCGCAACTTACGCTTTTCATCCACCCTTCGAGCTTTTAAAGCTCTCGCAAAAATTCATATAATATTATCGTCTCTAATTTTTTAATAGGTGCAAGAAAAATAGCTTTTTTATGACGCCTAGCATTAACATTTTGTATGATACGATAATGCGCATTTTAGCATGCTCATTTTGCGGCGTAAGTATCTATATTTTTATTTATTTAGTGGTTCAAATTGATTATATAGGTATATTACGTAAACAATAAAAATGCTTTAAAATAAAATACAGTCGACTCTCTTTAATTCAAACCTGCGATAATTCGAACCTCTCTATAATTCAAAGTTATCACCAGGTCCCTACAAAATCTCTTTATATTTCGAACTAAATCCATACATTTTTGTGCACTTGGTAATTCGAATGAAAATGTCATTGCTATATAACAAAACGACGCGTTAATTCGAACTCATCGGCGTCCAACACTCGACAATTCAAAGTTGCAGAGAGAAAGAGGCGGAAAGATTGTGAGCAGGTAGTCAGGTAGGTACATTTTGCGACAAGTTCAAACTTGTTCAATGACTAATGCCTAACTATTCTAACTCTAACTAAGCCGTTGTTTTTGTTATGATTAGTTTGACTTTACACTTCTCACGAATTGGTATGTTTAGTTATCATTCGGTTACTGTAGAATGGCATTTAATAAATAATAATTGATTAACAATTAATAATTCGAAGTTTTATTTATTTTCTCTCACAAATTTCGAACCATTTGATATTTCAAACTCTTGATAATTCGTAGTATTTTGAGAGTCCCTCGAGTTTCGAATTAACGAGAGTCGACTGTAAAACGAAATAAAATTAGTTTATAATATGCTTCGTAATATTAGCAACTGCTATAAATAAACATAAATGAGTATTTAAATAATATCAGTTACTTAACACGGTGAGGTAATGGAATATTTGGCGAAATAAAGATAGTGCACCAGAAATCATGCTCGTTGTTGAATGTAAACTTTGCTGTGATTAGCTTGTTGTGTATTGGCCTGTTTGAACTTTCAAATGTTTATGTTTTCTGTATAATGTGTTGTACGTTTATTATAAAGCTTATCTGTCGATCGACTGTTATAGATTATTATTAATGAGTATTTTATTTTTATTTTGAATTAATTTTCATTTATTTTTGCAAACTATTGCTACGGTTTCGCACGGGTGAACCCGTGATAATATATTATGTAAAACGGTTATGTAAAGACGAAGCTTACTTATGGTAAAAATAAATTAAAGATTATAGAGCAGTTTTTAAGTTAGTTATATGGTAAATAAACAAACAAGAAATATATCTCTTTAATTAATATATTAAAATATTAATATTGACCAAATATAACGCAACGTTGTATAAGCAATATCAATACCAAAACACATACAACCTTGGACTAGAAAGCAACATTGCGAGTGAAGGTCAACGACATGGACATGGTATTTTGGTAGGTACATTATTTTTATTGCTAATGTTTCAAACAAGTTCTGATTATAGTAATATGCACTTTTAAAATAATTATAAGAGTCAGAATTTTTAGTGAATCTGGTCATATGAAGGAAGTGATAAATAACGATCCCTAAGGAAAGGTACTAATGCAATGAAAAACAATATTTTTTATAATAAATTATATAATTCTTATGAAATTTCAGCTATTATCTTATATTATTATCTGAAAAGATCACAATATGTCTAAAAAATCCTGCGTAATTTTTTTACAAACTAGGAGCTACAATAACCATTTTTTTCTTAAGCAAAAGTAACATATTTTAATTTCCATGTAAAATCATCCGACAGTGCCAGAAATTTCAGTTAAAATTATTTATCATTGGATTCACTATAAAAATACTTATAAGGGGTTTGGGTACTTTTGTATGGGCTAGTGGTGTCGTGATGAACTTTCGCGGCCAGTGATGAAACTTACTTACTTATATTTTAAAAGAACAATAATTTATTGCGTATATAAGCGTTCATATACATGCATGTTTTGATTAGAATTCTTAAATAAATAAAGGAGAAACCTAAAAAACTCAGAAAAATCTTATAATAAATCATCATAAGGCTGTGATTCTAAGTAAATCAATACATATAATAAAATCGTAGAAAAGTCTGTACAATGAAAATATTAAAAAAAAACTTAGCAGGTGTTATTATTAAATCGATCCTGAACCCAAAACTGTAGTTAAAAAATTTTTTGTCTGTTTGTCGGTTTGTCTGTTTGTCTGTTTGTCTGTATGTTCGTGCACGCTAATCTCAGAAACGGCTTATCCGATTTAGATGCGGTTTTCACTAATATATTGTGGTAAGCTTCACTTAACATTTAGTGTTTATTTCATGTCAATCGGTTCATAAATAAAAAAGTTATGACCATTTAAGTAATCACGGCGAACATTTGCTAAGGCATTCTATACATGAATAACTTTATTACGTAAATTATTATACGCTAAAGTTATTCCTTGACATGTCCAGATGATCATATCGAAAGTACCGTGGGGGGGGGGGGTTTAGCTGAGGGGGTAGTAGGGGGATCAAAGGACCTTTATTTAGATTTTTGCTCATAAGTCTAAAACCTGCACAAATAGCAATGGTTACTTCTAGGTAAATTTTCTACATAAAATGTCTTAAATTATGTCGTAGGTATTATATTTTTAACCCCCAACGCAAAAAGAGGGGTGTTACGTCCGCTATGTGTGTTTGCGTCTCCGTCTGTGCAACCGTAGCTCGCTAACGGGTAAAACGAATTAGATGCGTTTTTTTTTGTTACATTAGTTGTTCTTAGATATAGTGTATCAAAATTGGTTCATCCATTTATTATATATAGGGGTAAAAGTGGGAATGGAAAAAATGAATGTTGTCAGTTATACCCAAGTGATATAGGTATCAAATGAAAATAGACGACCTGTCAGAAACAATTAGTCAAATTTTATCAAAATCGGTTCATCCATTTATTTTATATAGGGGTAAAAGTAGGAATAAATAAATGAATTTTATCAAATATACTCAAGTGACGTATCTAATGAAAGACATGACGTGTAAAGTACAATAAGACATATTTTATCAAAATTGGTTCATCCATTTATTGGATATAGGTATAAAAGTGGGAATAAAAAAATGAATTTTGTCAAATTGGGTATATTTGACAGTGGCATATCAAATGAAAGGGCATGACATGACGTGAGAAGTATAATGAGGCATAGGTATTTAATCAAAATCGGTTCATCCATTTATTGGATTATAGCGGTAAAAGTGGGAATGAATAATCGAATGTGGTCAAATAATATACTCAAGCGGCATATCAATTGACGTCTGAATTACAATTAGTCATGTTTTATCAAAATCGGTTCATCTGTTTATTACATATAGGGCACCTTAGGGGTGATATAGTGTAATAATAATCCAAATGGAGCACCAAACGAAAGGATATGACGTGTACATATAGGTACAATTAGACATGGTTTACATCAAAATCGGTTCTGCCATTTACTAGGGGTGAAAGGGAAAAGTTGAAAGTCTGTGAAAGTAGAAGGATATGGGAGCGGGAGGATAGCCATACCCTGGAAATTTTGAACTCTTTTGTACCTAAGTTTTTTTAGCTCAGTTTAGTAATAAATTTTACTAACAGTTATTTTGTGTTATTATTTATTTTATTTCTTAACTGTAAAATAATCTGTAAGTACTTATAATTTAGTTGTTTATGGTAGTACGTGTTTCAAGACGTGTTTACTCAATAATTGTGTGTTAAGTAGTAACTACTATGCAGTCACTATTCTACGCGGACGAAGTCGCGGGCACAGCTAGTGAATAATAAATGAATAAAAACATATTTTATTGTTTGTATAGTCTTAACCAACAGAACACATTACACGAAGAAATTACAAAATACCGGACTTTTAATGCTTCATGCAATATTTTGTTAGCAAATTGTGGTATTTGTAAGGCCATTAACCTTAGCATTACCTTGTAGCACTTGAGTACATGTGATTGATAAGATCATTTGCTTTGTGGTGTAGTTACCACTTACCAGAAGAAATTGTACAAAGCTATTGTGTAGGATCGGCTTTCATCTTAGGCTTTCATGCAAATGGTTTACATATGTTCCATATGGAAAGAAGTTAAATTATTATTATAATTTTGTTATTTTAGAGCTTTTAGTTTATAGACATAATATTATGATCAATATTGGGAGAAGCCTCTGGCTCCTGAGACACAGTATTTAGTTCGGGAGCCGAAGGATTCATTATTTTGACCTGTATAATTATGTCAATAAAGATTTTTATTATTTTTTGAAGTGAAAACTTCTTTAGCGGCGTTGAGCACTTTTTCTGTAATGGGTATAAAATCTTAAACTCGCGTCAGGACACGTGACCTGATCGAAAAAGCGTAAGACGGATGGATATCAAACATGCTCAACGTTAATAATCAAGTTTTCACTTCTGCCGGCACTCCCGGAGTGCAACCCGTCTTTTTTTTTATTATAATCTGAGTTTGAGCAGAGAGTATAGAACGTACTATAGGTACATTTAATTTTATTAAGTTTTGCGTTTGTGGCAATTAAGCCTTTTTGGGTACATTTTTTAGAAATTCTATCAAAACGTAATCAGTAGTTCAGGCGTGATAGTTTAACAATTGGACAGGAAATAAAACATTCAATATCTTATACCTATTATTTTTATTTCAGTAGGTAGTCATATAATATCTAATACATACATCCTTATTTCAATACCATCTTATTCTTATCATGCAATACCTGTGTGAATGTTTTTATTTAGAAATGTACTGTTTTGTACGTAATTTTTCATTTACAGCAAAAGGTGGGTTTCAAAATATGTTTCCACAAATTTGGCATTGATTTCATTAATTCTACAAAATTACGACTCAATAGCATTTATCACCAAAAGGATGTTTGCAATCATCTATAGAACAAGTAAGATATCCGCTCGGTGTTCCAGACGGATAGAGTTTTTCTCCTAAGTAGTTTCCACTGAAATAAAACAAAAATAATAAATAACTTTTTTCACACTGTAATAATAATTTAGATAACAGATCTCATAATATTATAAGACGAACTTACTCTACATTTAATAAAGTCCTAACTACTACCTACACCTCTATCTCATTCTTTAGGTACCTATATATTATATTTTATTCTGTTCGTGTGTTTCCAACTGAACTCCTACACGGCTAGACCGATTTTAATGAAATTTTTGTGTGTACTCAGATGAATTCAAGAACGTTATTGATTGAAAAATAAAATGTCCAACCGACTAGGACCAGTGTAAAATTTTAAATCTAAATATTTAGAACTATTCGTCTATTCCTTGGAATAAAGATAAGCACGAGTAAAAAATCTTCGAATGATTTATCTTTATATAAACTATAATGTCTCATAATACATAAATCTTACCTCGGTCCATAATTGCAAACGAAATAGTAATATATCCATCCGTCTTTCTGTTTAGAAGATAAGCCGCAGCCAATGTACACAGAATCAGACCAGACCATCTGAAATCATTATCACTACATAGTATAAAACAAAGTCGCTTTCCCTGTCCCTATGTCCCTATGTCCCTATGTCCCTATGTCCCTATGTCCCTTTGTACGCTTAAATCTTTGAAACTACGCAACGGATTTTGATGCGGTTTTTTTTAATAGATAGAGTGATTCAAGAGGAAGGTTTATATGTATAATAACATCCATTAAATAGTGGAGAAGTACTGTTATTTTTGAGGTTTCTAATGTGATGTTACATTTTTTCCGCTTACATTGCAAACGCAGGCTGAACCCTACGAGTTTTATGAAAATAATGTACTAAGTATTATACACATTTAAAAGGTCTACAGAAAAGTCCGCGATGGTATATGTCTATCTCTTATGGATAACCCACAATAACTTTTTTTTGTCATTTACTTTTTACGACAAATAATGGCTAATTTTCGATGCTATTTTAACCAATACAGCATTAATCCTTAACCAATTAAATACCTTGAATACATTGTTCATTTAATATAGATCTATATGGCCCATTACACCGTATGATTTAAGTGAATATTTTCGAAGATATTACAGATTTAAAAATTGCGGGACGTAGCGTTTGCGGCGGTACCGGCCGGCCGCCCGGCTATCTATTTTATACCCGTACGAAGTAATAAAATAAATAATAACGGCGTAGGGATGTGACGACCCCATCGCCCACGGTTGGAATATCTATGGTCTAAGTGACAATAGATATTTCACCCGTGCAGTCAGTCAACCCGCAGGACACCTTGTGGCGGGGTGTCGGGGAGTAGCGACCCCGCGGGAACCGAGTGCTCCCGGGGGAGGCCCCTGTCTTCATCTCCGGCTTGCCTTCACCGGCCAGTCGGAGTGAAGCCTGACGAGGACAGGACCCCCACCTCTGGCTTGCCTTAACCGGCCGGCCAGAGTGGAGTCGCGAGAGCTTTTAGCTCGAAGGGTGGATGCGAAGCGTAAGTGGCGAGTGGGCACGTGATGCTGGACCCTCAGGGACAAGGGTGGCGACCCCACAAACTTGGTTTTAGCTTCACACTGACCCCCCCTACACATCAAAAAAATAAAATTGCGTCCTCTAAAAAACGCAAGGTCAGGCCTAAAAAATGTAACATTTCAATGGACTTACAATATTGAAAAAAATCTCTAAAAACTGCAATGTTAACGCCTTAAAATTGAACAGCCGATTTTCGACAAGGGTACAACCAAATATACAAATCCAAGCGAATACCCGTCATACATTTTACGTTGTTTATTTACATATCATAACAAATACGCTGACAGACAAGTATAACTAACTAATGAGCGTAAGAAATCAATTTTATGCCGTGAACGTGCGCAAAGTGACCAAACAAGCATTTCTTGAGCAACCGTATTATTAAATCGTTTCGTGGAATAGATAAAGCATTACTATGGTTATCATTAACCGATTAGTGTTCGTTGAGATGACTGGCTGTTTGTTTTATTTGGTAGAATATGAAAGGCATAAGGTCGGTTTTGGTACGTTAGTGAGGTGTTGATCCTACTTAGGCATGGAAAAACATATTTTTTTTATGGTAATATCAGTTTTTGTAATTATTTACTATACGAACGAAGATAAGGTATTATGTCCAACTGAAACAGTTTTTTTTTATTATTAATTAAGTAACCGTGATTTAATTTAATAATATGATTCAGCAGAGACACAATTATTAATTGGATGATTATGATTCATCCAATTAATAATTGTGTCTCTGCTGAACCCTATAACCAATTATTTTGAGTATAAAAAGACTTGTTACGACTCTTAAATTAATTTTAATTAATTTATTTGCTATGGCCAAACTCAAATATAGTATGGGATGCTGTGATCTAAGTATATAACTTAACTAGCGACCCGCCCCGGCTTCGCACGGGTGCAATGCTGATACCACAGTATTACAATATCTATACAGTACGGAAACGAATGTACTTGTGCAGAGAAACGGAGGGGAACTGGCGGGGGGTCGGGCGACGCGGGCCGCGTAATGCAAACACGCTTAGTTTGCATTACCTAGCGCGAAAGGATGACGCAGTCGTATTTTTTGTGTAATAATTTTATTATACATAGGTACTTACTTATTCTATTATGGCGCGCACAAACTGTTCCGTTTACGGATGTAATTCTACATTGAAATCCCAGAAGGAAACAATATTTCAGAAAGATTGTATTAATTGTATCTGTTGAATTAAAATCAAAGCTATGTATATGTTGTCCTCATTATTTTCTAATCAGATTGTACATCCCAATGCGAATGCATTACTAAGTTAAATGTTATAATATACAATTAAGAACATCCAAAAATAAAGTGTCCACGTAAATAATATTTAGCAGTGCAATATCTGTAATTATATATTTATGAACAAATAATTACATCAGATTTAATAATCGCAATTATTTTGAATGTACATATGATTTCATCATAATATTAATAATCACAATTGTTTTATTTCCCATTTGTTGCAACCCTAGTGTAGTTTCGTGTGGCAGCGTAAGTACCTACTAGCGCGTTCAAACAAACAAACAAACTCTTCAGCTTTATAATATTATATATATAGTATAGATTTAAGTCACTAACATTCAATAAAATTAATAATACCTTATTTATTATACCTTATACTAGTATAGTATTATCACTACATAGTATAAAACAAAGTCGCTTTCTCTGTCCCTATGTCCCTATGTCCCTATGTCCCTATGTCCCTTTGTACGCTTAAATCTTTGAAACTACGCAACGGATTATGATGCGGTTTTTGAAGTGAAAACTTCTTTAGCGGCGTTGGGTATAAAATCTTAAACTCGCGTCAGGACACGTGTCCTGATCGAAAAAGCGTAAGACGGATGGATATCAAACATGCTCAACGTTAATAATCAACTTTTCACTTCTGCCGGCACTCCCGGAGTGCAACCCGTCTTTTTTTTTTTAATAGATAGAGTGATTCAAGAGGAAGGTTTATATGTATAATAACATCCATTAAATAGTGGAGAAGTACTGTTATTTTAGAGGTTTCTAATGTGATGTCGTAAAAAATTACATTTTTTCCGCTTACATTGCAAACGCAGGCTGAACCCTACGAGTTTTATCAAAATAATGTACTAAGTATTATACACATTGAAAAGGTCTACAGAAAAGTCCGCGATGGTATATGTCTATCTCTTATGGATAACCCACAATAACTTTTTTTTGTCATTTACTTTTTACGACAAATAATGGCTAATTTTCGAAGCGATTTTAACCAATACAGCATTAATCCTTAACCAATTAAATACCTTGAATACATTGTTCATTTAATATAGATCTATATGGCCCTTTACACCGTATGATTTAAGTGAATATTTTCGAAGATATTACATATTTAAAAATTGCGCGGGACGTAGCGTTTGCGGCGGTACCGGCTATATATTTTATACCCGTGCGAAGCCGGAGCGGGCCGCTATGTTTTTATATACAACGTTCACAGTTTTTCTGTAGTGTATTTAGTATCAGCATTGCACCCGTGCGAAGCCGGGGCGGGTCGCTAGTAATTTATATAACTATTATTTGTGCTATTTACTACCTTATCTAAAAATCTGTTCTAATTAGGTCGTCAAATAAAAAAAAGGCGCGTGCCTTATAATTATCACCAAATTTACAGACAAAATCTAAACAAAAAGCATTTCAAACAAATGTAATGCACAAATCATGCAGATTTTAACAGCTGGACCTTGATCCGATAAACTTGCCGCTTGTCACTGATTTCAATGATTCGCGAGTGGGTCATTCAGTAATCCAGCGCGTTTACTCCGCAGTAGACGTGCATGATAATTGATAATCGCGCCAAAATTTTCCCGCGCTTATTTGACGCAACTTTTTTTTATCTTTTTTTTCTGTCATAGTTTTTCTGTCAACGATCACAAAAGAGGTTTTATTCTGGAAGGTAATTACTTTATGATGCTTGATGAGTTGTATTATTATTATAATATAATTTTCTTGTATACTCATGCTTTTTGATAGTCATAAATTATTGGCTATAATTCCGACGTTAGCGGTTAGTTCCCAAAGGTAATTGATATACCTATTACCTACTGCCTTTTGTTGTTACCATTGGCATTGAATGTATTTAATATAGAAATTGCAATACTTTGGTAATGTAGGTACCTATATTTAATTATTATTGACAGGAACCAAGCATTAATTACTCTAAAAGATAAATTATATGGATTATTTTAATGTTTATTAGTAAAAATGATCCTAGTATAACCCATTGAGATAATATTACTACGTATGGAGGAGACACCACGAACAAAATCTGTGCGCCATTTTTTTGCTCTAAGTTTTAAAAATTATTATCTAGTTAGGTACTTACCGATGAAAAGTTATGTTAGTTACTTTTCCGTATTATTTGTATTATTTGTGCAATATCGTAACACACACGAAGGCATATTTGATGCGTTTCACTTTAAAACAAATAAAAAATGAGCGTGCAGTTAAGCCATATGGCTTATGTTGAGTGGAACATAAGTGATGTAGGCGGTGTCGTCTCCATATGTATATCTCAATGGTATAACCTTAAGTTTTCTAAACAGGATAGTATACTTAAATAATATAATTCACGACATACCTAGTATTAATGGTATTATAACATTTTTATTAATGGTATAGTATGTATTTCTAAACTTCTTACTGTATTTTTCTATTATTATGTAAAACTGTTAATTTCGATGACATTCGCACTCCAATTTACATAAAATTAATTTATAAAGAACTAATTTGCCAGAAATTAAATTCAAAGAAAAATGTTTATAATTAGATATAACTACGTACTAAATGAAGACTAAATATGTAAAAAAAAACATACCAGCCGAATTGATAAACTCCTCCTTTTTTTGAAGTCGGTTAATAAGAACCTACTTAATTTTCTGTCTGGTTTCTAGTGCTTAAATACAGTCATTTAAAAAATAATATCTTCGTTAATACTCATTTAGGGTGTGGAAAAAATCAAAATAGGAACATTTATTAAATTAGGTATTAAAAAGTCACTTCCGAGTTCCGAAGAATGAAATGCCAAAATCTTTCTTCCGTGTAAAATACAAAAGTTCATAAGTACATAAACGAACCTTGTTAATTTTCCAGCCAATGAGTATTTTTTTGACTCAAACTTTTATCTTCTCATTTTCGCACGAATACTAGGTCGGTAGGTACGCAAAACTAGTATAGGAAAATATTTGCCAATATAGGAAAATGAAGTTTGATTTTGCTTTAGTTTTTTATTCGAATTAAAATAAAATCTGTTAGATTAATCTTAAACCGGGACACAAAGACAGCAAGTTGTATACCTATACACAGAGGCGGCGTAAGGCGTGGGCGACGTGGGCCACCGCCTTCGGCCTCGCGGTACAAGGGGCCTCGCGCCTCAAAATTTTTTAAAGCGAGAATAAAATAAAATAAAAATAACTACGTTAAAAACAACCGACTTCAAAAACGGAAAAGCAAAAAATAAAAAAGATTTGATATTATTAATTACTACATATTATTATTGCACGCCTCATAAGCGAAGCGTTGAGGTGGGTACTACTGTCACTTCGCGCAAAACATCTGATTTTTCAAACTTAAAATGTCTTTATGTATCATACATTGCACTTGTAAGATAATACATACACACACATATTAAGAAAAAACACTACTTATTTTTAACATTCATGATATTTTTGATGTCATTTTTGTTATTTAAACTAGTTAAAAAACAGTTTAAAAAAGTTCTGTCTTGGACGTCCGTGTGTCTGTATGTGCGGAGGATTTTCTTGTTAACACGATAGCGACCGAAATACTTTACTAATCGAGTCTTTTTTTTTCTCTTACGCTTGAGTATGCTCAGGAATAGAACCCTTTCATTTTTCAGGGTCTGATTCGATGTGGTTTAATTGTTATTAAATAAACAAAAATAATAATTAATAAATAATTATTAAAAAAAAATTATGAGGCGTGCACTTTTGGATTTTCCAAACTATTTTAGATGTGCTATTTACTAAAAACTAAAAAGGTTTGATGTCGGTACACGGGCTTAATACTAAGTGCTTAGTGCTTGGCACCGACTTCAAACCTATTTAATAAATAGCACATCTGAATAATATGTAGTAATTAATAATATCAAATCTTTTAATTTTTTGTTTTTTCGTTTTTGAAGTCGGTTGTTTTTAACGTAGTTATTTTTATTGCACGACTCATGATGCGAAGCATCAGAGAGTGCTTTACGATCGAAAAATTTTTTTCGCCTCATTTTTGCAGCTATTCTTATTATTATAGCCTTGTTAGTTCACGGAATCAAGATATTTTGCATACTATTGTCGAGATAATTTAATGGAGATTAATCCCATACTTTTTAAAAATTGATTTACTTCAATAGAATTGGAAAAAAACACCGAAATAGGTCAAAAAATTTTCCTGTCTGTCATGTGTGAAACCTGAAAACACTATAACTTGTGAAAAAATCCATCATTTGAGTTAATTTTTTTTTTAAATATTCTAATCGACGATTGTAGGTCACTGAATGCGAATGATTAATTAATTCAGTGTCGTTTAATTGCAATTAATAAAAAACGAAAACTACAAGACTGTATATCTATATATATATATTTTTTTTTTATTTTTTATATTTCATAATTAAATGAGCATTATGAGTCGTGCACTTTTGGATTTTCCAAACTTTATTTAATACTTTTTAGTGTATTTTTCAACACGAATCAAACGAGCCCAAACTCGATAAAATGGCCACCCTCCGATTCCATCATCAAATCAGCTCTATGTCATGATAATGTTTAATCGCTATCCAATTTATACACGTAGGTATACAAAATTTCAGCTCAATCGGTTATCGGGAAGTGAATCAAAGTTGGGCCTATCTGAATAAAATTTTTATAGGACCAAATCGACAACATTCCGTATCAAACAAAAAAAGAATCGGTTCAGAACCCTCGGAGTAGTACATACATAAAAAGAAAATATACCGGCCGAATTGATAACCTCCTCCTTTTTTTTGAAGTCGGTTAAAAAAGATATAAATCAATTTTGTTGTGAAACATGGTTTCTTAGTCTGGCAACATTTGCCGCCGACCGACCAGAGTTCCAATGCCTTAATAAATTTAAAAAAAAAACAACCAGAGTGCCGGGAATCCCTGGTTTTATTTGTTTACTTTCTTGACTAGGAAGACAACCAATCAAATCAAAGTATGCAATAAAAACTTGGCAGTGTTAATTGTTTTTATTATTTTATAAAATCCGTCTTCAGGTCGCCATAGAACAGGGCCTCGCGAAATCTGTCTTGCCCACATCAAATTTAGGTCTTGCCCCGCCACTGCCTATACAAACTTTTTTGATGTTGTCATAACTTTTATTTTTTTCTATTTTCTTGGTATATTGTCTCTTTATCTTTTTTTATCTGTGGTTATTTTAAGAAGAACTGAACTTTTACCTGATAATTAAGTAGCTTAAAAGAAAATTGAATAAGTGATATTATATTATGCTAAAATAAATATTATAGTTTTTAAAACTAAAAACACATGCTTTAAGAGCGCTTATTCAATTTAACGTAAGTCAAAATCTCCGCGATCTATTACGAAAGATCGCGGCTTGCGCTATTCTTTTTACTATGAACAGCATAGGTCCATAGGGGAGCGCCCAGCAACATGTCCTCTCTCTGGAAAGGCTCGCTGCCGACTGATTTGAAACGGGTCGCGCGCAGTGTTTTATAGTACTTTTAAAAAAATTGTAGAAAAATAATATAGGTACCCTAGTCGATTTTTTAAATTTTATCTTATAAGTAAGACATTCTTTTATTGCAATATGTATAAATTATATTCAATTAAGTCAAATATCTTGGTGAAAATAATCATTTTGTCGACTATAATTTCTAAAAAAATTCACATTGTTCGGATTTTAATTTCGTAAGTTAGGAGTCCAAAATAAAAAAATCTTTTAACTAACTATTTTAATAAGGATTTTTGCAGTTAGTTAAAAAAATTGTTTGTTAGATCTGTCAGCAATTTCAGATATTTTTAGCTTCGAAATTGACACTAAAAGTGAAATCAAGTAATCATCGGCTCAGTTATCTTGATGGTATTCACAAATACTGTATTAATTGAAAAAAACTCTTAACTAACAACATAGACAATAAAATTTCCTAAAATTATTAGTAATTCATATGTTTGTAAGATAAGTGGTTGATGGACAATGTGGTTTGAAAAATCACATATTTGAGCCAAACAGCGCACGGACCGCGTGCACGGCCTTAATAAGATTTTTCATTAAATTATTGTATTGTAATTTGTAACTGATTCTTGATAAGTGTATAAAGTTTGAATTAGACAAGTGTCAAAATCGAGTTAAAGAAGTCGATTACACACAAACATACAGGTAAATAATATAAACGTGTTAAAGAAATATGTTTTACGGATAAGGAACGGACATAAGGAACTTCCAAGTGCGATATTTTAAGTAAAACACGTTGGTAGCCCTGACAAAGCTCATTTAAATTTAACGGACTCGAACGTGAAATGCATACCTAATTTTAAAATATTTCGTATGATTTTAATGGCTTGTTGCATTGTAGTAAAATAAAACAACACATTGGTAGGTAATTAATAAGATGCGGCTGGACCGAACACTGTGGGGTTTTGGTCGGTAGGAATCCGACATAACCCACGGCCCCTTCCCCGGAGGTTGTGGTTCAAGGTGGTAACGATTTCCCCACTTAAACAAAGGTACCTAATAGTATAGGTTATAACTATACTATTAGGTACCTACTATTTACAATAAAATACTCATAATTGTTTTGTATAATAAAACAATAAATAAGTTATAATTATTATGTTATTCATATATTAAAAAGGATAAAATAATAGTTTAAAAAATATTCTGAATTAAATAATAATAAAATTTATAGTTATCCCTGTGCTTAATTTTAGTAAAACACGAAATTTTGTTTTATATTATGGAACCTCAGAAAAATTTAAAATTTAATAAGTATTATATTCTAAACGAAACGAGTGTACATTCGAATACTGTATTGGTAAACAAAATCAATTCATATGTGATTTATAGCTTAATAGTATTTTGCCATAAAAGTCGAGGTCGTTCAGAGGATTGACTACCTATTGAGAATATAAAAATAGCTTTCTGCCCGCGGTTACAATAAAAAATGTTCATCAAAATATTACCTATTATTTATCTTAGTTTTTAATAAGTGAAAGAAAACTTTGTATCCCATTTTATAAAAAAAATTCTTAAACATGGAGTATGCAATTTAGCAGATTTAGTTTCTACTTTCTATAAAGAAGGAGCGCAGAATGGTAATCTCTATGTAAAAAAATGAATTCCTATTTCCCTTGGTCACGGCATCACGCGTGAACAGCTCGACCGATTTCGATAATTATTATTTTAATGTGTACGTTACGTCAGGAGAAGGATCTTCTGATAGAAAACTTTAAGAAACTTGCGCCAAAATATTATGAAAATACGAAAACATAATGGCCTTATAAAATTCACGGATTTGACAATTTGCACGTAGACAGGACAAAGTCTGTCGGGTAACGGGTTAGCTAGTATAAAAATATTCATAAAAATTATAAGTAAAAATTACATTAAATCAATAAAAAACTTATAGCTACTCCTTTTTATAATAATTATTCGCAATATTACCCGTTCTGTGTGGACTGTGGACTATAGATCTGCAGCGAAAACTAGCAATCATGCATATTGCATGTCATGGTACATGATCGTCTCAGCCTTGTAAACAAACAGTATATTTTAATGTGCTAAAACATACCAGATAACAGACTTATAAAAAGTTAAAGTTAACTTCAAGGAAACAAATGGAACCGGATTAACTGCTTAATATAAGCTATAGAGTTACAAATTTAAATGGAAAACAACATACCAAAAGTGGCTTTATTTAATTCAAATTAATTAATAAATTAATTAATTATTTTGATTATTTTTTTATATCTCAATAGAATTTATTTTGACGTACCTACTCCTCATAAAAGTATGATCTAAATAACAACCAAACAAAAAACATTAAAATAAATTTATAATAAAATTAATATAAAATTATAAATAAATTTATAATATAAAATTTATAATAAATTTATAATAAAAATTTAAATGATAAGAAATAATAAAATAATATCAAGTTATGAACATCATACAAAAAAGTATATGTATTTCAATTGTATCTTGTTATAAATTAAAATTTTGATTAGGTAGTTACTATTTATTTATATAATTATGATGGACTATGAACTTATTGTAAATTTTTTGTTGCAGATTGAAAATGGCGACGACGGTGACACAGAAAAATGGGAACGCACAAAATTTAATAAAACAAGCACCTTGGTAAGTCTTTTATGTATAATTTTTATTTTGCTTAACAGCTGTGGAATTCCTGTTAAAAAAGATTAACTTTATTATAAAATTAGAGCGAAAAAAATCACGCTTTTATAAGAAAAAACTCATGAAATTATTGTATTGTCACTGATCATAGTGATAAGTTTGAATTAAATCTGTCAGTATAATGAATCAAAATGTAAGGAGTCGGTTACAAACATACAGGTGAAGCTAATAGATTTGTGTGTTTAGAACATTTACGGTATGTAGGTTAGTAGACTATTAAATTACTATAAATATTATTAATATTTATTTATTTTCTTATCAGTGCTATTGTTGCTTTAATGCTCTAAGGTGCTATTAAAATTAAATTTTTAAATATGCACGTAAATGCTTATTATAGTTCATTCGCTTTTTATATCAATTGATTTCCTTTGTTCGATTAATTATTTTCAACATAATGGAAAAAAAATTATAATTACCTAGGTAAAAGCCAATCGCATGAAACTGACCTTTGATATTTGTAATTAAAAGAATACCTAGGGCAAGTGACCCGGTTGTGGCCACCGACCCCTTTGTGGCCATTTAGAACTTCAAATCGTTATAACTAAGGCAAAGACAAATATATTACTCTATGGTTTACGGGAATAAAAATATCTAATATTGGCAGCACTGATAGCGTTGACAGCTCTGATGTGTCAAACTTCACTTCAATCCAACAAGTCGTTAGTTTTTGAAGAGCGTCAATTGTTCTAAGTCTTAGCAAAACGGGTAAGGCGAGCGGGTGAGTAATCAATAATTATTTTTTAAATCCTTCTTATTTTTTTAATGTTTATGTTAATTCTTCATAAAGAATACACTGTCTAATAACACACTAATGTTAATTTATCGCTATTTGTTTATTAAGTGAGGTTATGAAAGGTGGCCACTAATGGAGCCAAAATGAATGAATTTTCCCATCTTTGGCCACATGACTGGCCAAAAGTGGTGCACGTAGAACCCCACTTTTGGCCATTTAGTTTTTATCGTGATTTTTCAACTTAATTACTAAGCTATTTTGATATATGTAATCTATTCATTTTCAGAGTTACAATAATTATAATGCCTCCATCGAAACCAAATACTAAAAAATCGGTGTCGTGAAAAGAAAATTGTTCCAGTACTCACCGCATAAAATATCATTAGCATTGAACGCAATAAAGAATGGGATGCCCGTTGCCACTGCTAGTAGTGATTTTAATGTACCTCGAACGACATTGCGTCACAAAATTTCTGGAAAAGCACCTGAAACTTCTGGACATGTAGGGCCCCAGTCAGTTCTTGGAAGACAAATAGAAAACGAACTTGTCATATGGATCAAAGATTGCGCTCGCGCTGTATTTCCTTTTAACAAGGAATGTTTACTGGATTCTGTTAAGAAAATTGTTGTGAAGGGCAAAATTGCTACACCTTTTATAAATGATAGACCTTCAAAATCCTGGTTCGATGGATTTATGGCGAGACATCCTGATTTGAGCCAAAAACATGCCGAGTATATTAATAAAGCTCGTGCCATAATAACTGAAGAGAAAATTCGGAACTGGTTCCAAGAAATTTCTTCATTGCTCGGTGATGAAAATTTAAAGATTCTAGAAAACCCTGCGAGAGTTTGGAACTGTGATGAAACAGCTTTTTTTCTAGCTCCAAAAGGATCTCTTGTGTTAGCTGAAAAGGGACAACATGTTTACGATACATCAAAAAACAGCGATAAAGAAAATATAACTACCCTATTTACTGTCAATGCCGCTGGTGAATATGCACCTCCTTTAACTATTTACAAATACAAAAGAATGAGTTCTGAAGTTCTTGACAATGCACCAAATGGATAGGGAGTTGGTAAAACCGATAAAGGATGGATGACGGGCGAAACTTTCTATGAATATGTGGCAAACGTCTTCATTGGTCACTGGTCATTATAATATTATAGATTTCTACCTCGTATAGATTAATGTTGATCTCCTTAATTGTAATTTTAATTCAAGCTGAGATTATGTTAGCTATTTTCTCTAAATAAATATTGATGATCGTAAAATATGCGATTTTCGAATAAAATTTTCATTACTTTGAATTATCTGCTTTTTATTTTTGATGAATTTGATGATGGCCAGAACTGGCACATGACATGGCCAGAAATAGGGTAAATCTGGCCAAAAATGGCACAAACTCCCATTTATTTTTCTTTCCTACAGGATTATTTTTCCATTGAATCCTTATGAAAAAAAATATATCTTTAGGCTAGATTTATATATATTTAATCACTTTTTACAAGAAATATGTCCGTCATAACAAAAACTGTAAAATGATATAGCCTCAAAGTCTACAAAATTCTTAAAATGGCCAAAACCGGGTCACCTGCCCTATATTTAAAACAATTTGCATTCTTATAAATGTTAATTAGGTTCGAATATAATAAAAATAAGGTGTTAATGTACTTTGAAAGTACCATCCTAGGTATAATACCTATTTATTAACTTTAAAAGTTAGCGTAATATATTTTTTAATCAATAAAACCATCAATTTTTTTCCTCCTTACAACACCTATAGGTTAATTAAATGTAGATATTTTAATGTAACGCCTCAAGGAACTATAATCATAAGCAAAACAGTTCAAAATTTGCAAACAATCCGACCATCAAGGTCATTGGTCCTTTGAATTATTTTTGGTTGCAGTTGCACACATGCGTACTGCGTGATGTAATCACATTATGATTATCGAAGATTTTTCCGCTTCAATCAATTATAAAACTTCCTTACCTATAAGTAGTATTATTTCGATCAGAACTAGGTACATAATACATTATGTAGTAGGTAGGTATATAATACAGTACAAATATTCTCATGAGGTCTAATAATTTTGTGAAAAAGAACTAACTATTTTAATAAGAATTTTAAACAGACTTAAATTTCAATCCCTAAATTTTCAATATTATTCGCTTTTTTACGTTAATCAACATTATTTAATGTTATAAAGTATCAACTTTTTTAAATGACAGCTGTCATATTTATAATTTTACATTTTTCAAGCTTCTGTTAATTTAAAAATTAATAACCCATTTCGAAATTATGTTAAATTCAAGGTGTTTCTTTTTCATTCGTTTGGTGTAATTAGTGAAAAAAATCATTTGAAAGTGAATGAAATGTAGGTATGTAACATTATTAAGCGTGAGCAGTTTAATAAACGATTAGAATAAATATACCGGATCAGTAAGAAGAACATTAATTAACTTGCATCGTATTTGCATGACTATTTCAATTGAAACGGAAGAAACAGATTTATATAGCTCAATAATTATAGAATATGTATATGGTAGAACCAGTCAGGTGTTGAAATTTAATTGTGAGGAAACAATGACAATTCGAAACGAGACTAGCTAGTGTTTTCATACTACGTAGTTACCTACCTACGTATTTATCGCTACTATATCTAGACTCAAGGATATTCTAGAATCTGATAAGATTTTTTAGATTCATTTGTTTTTGAAAAAAATTATAGCTGTCATTGGTGCAGCATGGTTTTCAAAATTCGAAACATACGAAATTATGTCAAAACGCTTCGAAAATTCACTTCCCATAGTTCATTTCTTTTTTTTTGTTCATTTTACTGTATTCATCAGGCCACATATTTTATTTTTACCCACATATTATATTTAATCATCGTACTCAATATCTTTCATATGAATGAACTGTGACATTGATATTTATTATTTATCAAGCGGGAGGTCATCGACCCGCTCGTATCAAGGAAAGTTTGCGAACAGTCGATATTATCGCAAAATTTATTGTTTGACCAAATCATGGTTGATTCAATGAAATGATAAGTATGGACCAGAAATGTATAGTTTTTACCTTACTAAAGCTAAAAGGGAATTTTTAATGTGTTTTAATGTTATTAGCTAGCAGTACGTTATTTTAGAATTTAGAGTAATATAATCGCTGTTTATTACACAAAACTGAAATAAAAAAATATATATGCTGTATGCAGGTACCTATAATATTTTAGAATGTTTTATTATGCATATTGTGCACATAGATGCTTGTGGGAGCTACAGTACCTATAGCTATAATATAAATATAATTATTGTTCAACAATTAAAATTTTCAGGGCAAACAAACAGGCAACCATTCTTAATTCTTACTCCAACGTTCTAAAAATAACTCTAAATTTATCGGTTTTTATTATTTCATTATCTTCCTAGGTACATATAAATACACAGATATGAACATAAACAATGTCACCGTACATAATATTTTGCCCAATTTAACAAAACACGCACGCACACTTACGCAATGCGCACACGCATATGTCGTGGCTATATCGTAGATTTGCTCATTTCATGAAATGGCCAATTTAGTTTGGCCAGATCGTTAAATCGTCAACGTTTCACGATTTGGTCATCGACATTTGGCCAGATCGTCGATCTGGCCAAACGTGGGTGGCCATTTCACGAAATGCGACCATTTTTGTTTCTTTTTTAAAAAGCGATTCGCTTCTGGCACTCGCCGGCCGCTGCCGCGGCACGCTCGCTTTGCTCGCTCGGCTCGTGCGTTGTTTATTAAAGTCTAACCTAACCTAACCAAACTGTTTTCTATTGAAAAAACCATTCGCTTCTGGTATTCGCCGGCGCTACCGCGGCACTAACTTAAATGACAATAAACAAGTTCTTAAAATATTCTGAATTTTTTAATGTTTTATGGACTCTCTAAGATATTTTATACGATCTAGCCAAATGTCGATGACCAACTCGTGAAACGTTGACGATTTAACGATCTGGCCAAACATTGGCCATTTCATGAAATGAGTAAATCTACGATATGGCCACGACCATAGAAATCTAAATAACAAGACACATAGAAGTGCTATAATGTCATAATTCGTATGAAAACCGCTGTCGCCAAAATCAACACATTTAAATTTTAAACCGATAGCTAAACAGTACACACAAGTAAACTATGCCTTTTATTGGACAGCTTGATTTCAGTGAAAACTAACTAAAATATTAAATTAAGCTTTTTAATATGTATCCTAACGCACGAATTTACGGTTTATTTTAGAATAACATCCCTAAGTATATGAGACGTTTTGTTTATTTTTGCTCCAATACGAAAAAAATCGGCTTTTCTACAACAGAGGTTGTCAATTTTCAATAGATATAACTTTGAACATCAACTCATAGAAATAAGGTTGAAATTTGTGTTAAACGTGATAATAAGAATGGTCGACTGTGTCATTCATTGTTATTTCGATTACTATGGTGACACTCGTAATACTTGTAAATATTCTATAGGATATATAGGAAAAACGGCAATATTTATAAACAAAAATACTTACCGGTGAAATTTTATTCCTTTATTAGTATATAATTACAATTTATGGAAGAATTTCCGCACTGGGAAATGCTGTAACACACCATGTTTACTCACGCACGTTTCAGGAACAACTGAAGAGCGACGAACGCACTGGTGGTATGGTGGTGGTATGGTAACCACCTGAGCGGCGACAATGTCACGCGCGCTTACGACTTCTATTGCCTTGTTATTTAGATTTCTATGGCCACAACACATACACGATTAACCCAAGAAGCTTATCTATCTAATACACTGGAGATTTCGGTATGAACATTAACGTGTAACAAAAAAATATTGCCCAGTTGTTGTTTTTTATCACTTTCACACCTAACTTGGTATTGCCACTGTAAATACGAAGTTTTCCCAAGGCTACTATGTATGCTGTAATATTCTGTGCAAAAGGTTAGTTTTTGTACATGAGTTTGTTGATAAATTGCCAACAACGTCATTCAGAAGCATTGTTGGATGAGAAAATTATTATTTATGCTAAATAAAATAAGTATCTGAACCAATTATTAAAAAACGATACTCCCTGATTATGGGTAGTCACCATAATAAAATTGTAGCAACTCTCACTTTGTCAATATGGCATGTGTGTCAAAAAAATTGCGTCGCTTCGAATATTTAAGTTAATATTGTTGCTTATTTAATAAATATTTTCCGAATATAAAGAATGCATTGTATTGTGCAAAATTGCAGAAGTGTTTGGACACCAAATTCTGGCATAGAATTTCACAGGCAAGTGTATATTTACGTTATTTACAATATTCCTCAATACTCCTGCATTTACCTGTTTAGAATCATTACAATGGCAAAAATTGTAAAATTTTGCATCATTTTAGTAAGCAGTCATGTTAAATTTGTTATTTTCCTAATACTTTATCATTTTTCAACAAGTTTTCAATAAACAAATTTAACAAGTAAGGTAACCATGATGACGAGTTTTTATGGATAGCGAAGAGAATATATTGTAATAACAATATTATGATGAAATTTAGAACACCATTTTCAAGATTGTTACTAGTAATGAAACAACACACGACATCGGTATTGCACTCACATGTAGTTATAATATTGTTCGTTTTTACATTGAAATTTATACTTTTTTAACTTACCTCATATTTTTTTGTTTTACGTATTTCAGCTTTCCAAAAAGTAAAATAAAAAGAAATATATGTGCCCATCAAGGGTAAAATTACTGAGGATTACGACCTAGAAAAAAATACCTTTTGAAAAATAAACTTTGTAAAGTTAGCTGAAATTTGTGCAAGGCTGCTATAAACAGTTTTTCTTTGATGATTTTGGCTTGAAATTGACCCGTCGAAGCAACGCGTTTAAAAAGAAGATCTGAGTAGCTTACAATTTGGTAAACAGCATCTGATGCAAAACACAACTTTCCTCTATTTACAAAGGATATAGCATTAACATGCTATATATTGGTTCATATCCAAGCTTTGTAGCCAAAAGTTATTTAAAACTATCATTCTATACCAATTAAAATTGTATTTACCTATAAAGTATGACCAGTAATATTATAATATAAATAGATACTGTTAAAAATATATGTCGTTATTATTTATAGACCATGATTTTTAGTTTTTTCTATTTCGAAAAATCCTGAATATACAAACCAGCGTGGTCACTCCACAGAAAGAGACAAAAAACAACACTGACGTCATTCAAGGTCATATTTTCTTGTTACAAGTTAATGGTCATAGTGCAATCTCCAGTGTATTAGATATAAGCTTCTTGGATTAACCTTATCCGATACGCGTCCAGTGACTAGACAGTGCCATTTATGTAGATTTACCACAGTCGACTGTGACCTTTGACTCTGAATGTTTTAGAACCAGATTAGCATGCAAGTTTGTTTCGAAAGAAGGGATTCAATGGGAACTAAAATCAAAATGGGAACGCGTCCTATTTAGATGGTCAAGATACCATAGACTTTTAGAGCATTAAACCATAATGCTCTAAGGATAGACCACACAATCATCTGAAGATACACAATTAATGAAGGTTTAATTATCAAAACTCTCTCGAACACATCACAAGGAACTAAGTAGTTTTCTATACATAACTCCAAAGATAGATGTTCATTGTACATTGTTTAGAAAAGAATGAATGAATAAAAGCTCAGAATAAATTGTATAAATACAATAGTTGTCATACATGCTACAGAAAAATATTCAAATTAAAAAAACGTGTTTATATTCTTTAGCATGTCGAGTTCGTAAACAACGGAATAATACAAAACAAATAAGAGCTTATTTATGCGCTTTATTATTATCGCTATGATAATTAAATTTTATATTTGTATAACTTATTTGATTAATCCTTTAACTTATATAATATATTTTATTTTTAAAGTGTTATTGTTTCAATTTTTAACAGCATTGCAAATTTGCAATTTACCGGGTTGTTCAGCTAACACATCCTAATCAGGAAGCGGTATGAAATATCTACATACCTACGATATATTCCCATACCTATGAAATATACACAAAACATTCATAAAATTCTGTTGAGAAATAGTTCACAGTAACTGGAAACAGTTTTGAGGAAGAAAGCATATGTCATAACATAATAGTAACTTCTGATGCTTCTACTCTACATTCTCATCACTACATAGTATAAAACAAAATCGCTTTTTGTCCCTCTGTCTCTTTGTATGCTTAAATCTTTAAAACTACGCAACGGATTTTGATGTGGGTTTTTTGATAGATAGAGTGATTCAAGAGGAAGGTTTTAGTATATAATTTTTTAGGTTTTATACAAAGCGGGCGAAGCCGCGGGAGGTAACTAGCTTATCGACATAAATCAATAGAAATATTCATACAAAAAACCTTAAACAGAGAAGATTCATTTCTCACAGTTAATGATATGTTATGTTTGTCCCAGTTACGACATGAATATTACGTTTATGTTCTGTTTACACATTACCATTGATGCAATACAGAAGATTGCAGCTAAGATAATTAGACAAATATTTTGTTGGAATAACTTCTAACTGGTAGCTTTGTCGAAAGCAGATTGGGTAAATAGGTGAACGTTGTGAGGTTAGTGAAATATATGGAACTAGCTTTCAGCCCGCGGCTTCGCCCGCTTTGTATAAAACCTAATAAATAATTTACTAACAATCACTCTATCTATTTAAAAAAACCGCATCAAAAGCCGTTGCGTAGTTTTAAAGATTTAAGCATACTTACCTACATAGGGACATATGCATAGGGACAGAAAAAGTAATATTAGCTTCTTGTTCAGACTTTGCCCGAATTGTTTAAGAAATTATGATACCTACTCCGTCAAGATGCTTACGAACGATAAAATAATTTTCAAAATCACTTCAGTAGATCCAGCGACTTTTGTATAATATAGATCTTCGACCTTTTGTATAATATAGATAAAGGTAATATAGATATAGATAAAGATACTTACAACATACACATAAAAATATATAAAAATGTAATTTTTTTTTCAAGAAAAACAACTAGAACAAATATAGCTTCAAGAACATTTTTTTTAATTTGGAAAGAACGAAGGTCTTACTTATAAAATTTTAAAAGGTTATTTCTTAAAAGGAAAGGTAGGTATTGCAAATGTCATTAAAATTCTTATCTCGATTCATCTGCATATGCATAGAGATATTTAATTTTCTTTATTTGCAATGTTGTTTATTTGATTACTAACTTGTTTAGTTTTTGAATAATAAAGAGACAACAAAGGTGTAATATGTGATGTGTATAATAATTAAAAAAAATACTTATGTTTGATTTTACATTCATATAAAATGTTATTATTCTGAATATGACTCTCTCTCTTCGTCCTTATACATATTTTAAAATATTTCTTCCAACGCAAGGTTCAAGATTAACCCGGTGTACAAAATTTAACCTTCTTTCTATAATGAGTAATGACTATCTACATTACGAATCGCACATTTACAATACGAATCGTACATTCGATAAATTTACGTACACGTTTGTTTATGTACACTATCATTGCTTTCTGTTCGGAAATAAAACAAACAGAAAAAATAGATTTACGAAGTCTTAAAATTGCGTATAACAATTGCGTTCAATTTCATTTATTACCATTGATCTGTTCACACGACACTAATACATGTAGTATGTATATTATTATCTGTGCTAAAACTTGCGATATATTATGCGTGTGAATTGTTTTTCTGTAGGTATAATGGAGTAATGTGCTAATAGCATAGACCCATTTGCGTTAATCAATTATCGCAAGAATGACACGTTTTATATTTTAACAATTTTTAATGCAGCTTATGTACTTGATTATGTTTAAAATATGGATTAAGCATAATAATTAAACGTAATGTATGTAATGTGATTAGAATCATGCTTAGCATAAAAATCGCGGGTTACAATTTTATTATTATCTTCTGTAGGAAGGTACTTAGGTACTAATTTATGTTAATATTATAATTTATAAACATTATGATACTTTTTTTGTGAATATTTTATAAGTAGACTTGACATTGGCATAAACAAATAATTGGCGGGAAAATTGACATTTACGTGAGCACCCAAAAAAAGAAACCCATTCGAAACAATCACAAGCGAATTATCTACGAAACAATCCGGCCACGGGAAGGATGCGTTCAATTTTTTTTGTAATGTTTCCGATAATTATGCAACCGATGCAACTGCACTAGTGAAAGTTAAACCGCGCATTAGACTCGCACACTCCAAAACCAGCGCCGCGTTGTGAAGCGCGGCAAACGCGTTTTTGACATTTCGTTTTTGACATAAAGTGATGTGGTTAAACGTGTCTATGGTTCAATCAGGGAAGAAACAGAATGTATTGTTTTTTGAGTGAGTTGTAGATTTATTTTTTTACTTTTTATTCCGTGTTTTTAATGATTGTCAAAATTTGATGTTTTGAATCATTTAATTATTATTATCAAACCAGTGATTCGAAAGTCTACATTTATGATAATGCAAAATTAATGTAATGAAATAAATTTGTTTATTAGGTAGATTAAGGCTGTTTTCCATTTACAGAGCATAATGCGACTCAGTGGCGCACAATGCCGAATTATGCTGATGCTTAATTGGAACGTGAAACGCACCAGCAGGTTGCGCTAAGTTCAGTGTTGAAAAAAAAATATTCATAGAGTTAGCAATAACCTCATTAATGTGTAAATAAAGTGGTATACATAATAATTGGTTGAAAAATATTTACGGTTATTTTAAGTAATTTGGATTTTGATTATTTCATTAACATTTTTTTCAATGTTTGTACCTTCATCCATACTTATATTTATTTTTTTAACACAATTTGAATTAACTTTGATTATTTCGAAAAAACTACAATGAAACGAAAGCTTTAAAATTTTTTCCAACAATTAATAATTACTTACTAACGATAAATCGATTGCACGCATCAATTTACGCGCATTACTTTTAAGAGTTTTAAGACTTGTAAGAGAGAGAGAGAGACAGTTATTTTGTGAAAAATTTTAAATTGTAATTAATAGGTAGGTTCAGATAATTCATAAAGATTTATTTTTACACGCTTTATACTAGCTTCACCTGTATGTTTGTAACCGACTTCTTTGGGCGCGATTTTGACCCACTTTAAACGGCCAGATTTCGTTCAAACTTTGTAGATTTATTGAGGACCGATGACAATACACTAATTTGATAAAATAAATAATAGTTAAAAAAAAATAAAAAACACGCTTTTTATAGAAAACCGACCTAAAAGCGTGTTTTTAGTTTTTTTTAAACTATTATTATTAAACAAAAAAAATTGGTTGTCTGTAAAGTCGGTTTACTGACGAAAGTTGAACGTGACAACGGCCTATGGTGCTTCTTTGTCGCTCGTTCCGCGCTCTCGCTTGCACTTCAAGCCTACATGGAACGCCTCAGAGCAGGGTAACGCCGCATGAGTCATGTTTTTTCGTGCGTGCAGCCGGCTATCGAATTATAAGACGTTGTCACGTCAAAAATAAATGACATTAAAATGTATTTAATTGTAATTTAAATACCTACACAAAGAAAAAGAATAATTATTATTTTTCATCAATTTAAATTCATGAAATACTTAGGTATCAAAATCCTTCATAAAATATGCGTAGTTATTTATTGTTCCTTCAATTATTTAATTAAGCAATAGGTACTAACTACTAACCAATTAAACTCGAGTCCCGGGGTTTTTATTATACATAATTATGATTATTGATTACCTATGTTAATTCCTTACAAGTCCCTACTCATGATAAATAAAAAGCGTGTAGATATGTTTGTATGTACAGTTTGTATTATAATGGATGAATTTTAACGTAGAGACACTATTTTGGAAGAAATTTTGTCAAAATTATGTTTTTGCTATGCTAATAGAAACAATACAATAATACTTACGTTAAACGATTTTGTTTTAAAAAAGAAGCAGACAACATCCAGAGTTACCTTTGCGTAAACACTGAACAATGTATCATACCTATTATATTGTAAAAATCTATAGCTCCAAATTAACTATAATAGCATATTAATTCACTATTATACTAACGAGTTAACATCTGCTATCTGAAATTAACAATCTTCAACTAATCATTGAACGAACTCTCTCAAGTTTTTTTAATCATATCGTAATAACAACAATTTAAGTATATATGTCGTGGCCATATCGTAGATTTGCTCATTTCATGATATGATCGATCATTTCACGAAATGGTCGCATTTCATGAAATGGCCAACATAGTTTGATCAGATCGTTAAATCGTCAACGTTTCACGATTTGGTCATCCACATTTGGCCAGATCGTATAAAATATAAAGAGTCCATAAAATATTAAAAAAAAAGACGGGTTGCACTCCGGGAGTGCCGGCAGAAGTGAAAACTTGATTATTAACGTTGAGCATGTTTGATATCCATCCGTCTTACGCTTTTTCGATCAGGTCACGTGTCCTGACGCGAGTTTAAGATTTTATACCCAACGCCGCTAAAGAAGTTTTCACTTCAAAAATTCAGAATATTCTAAAAACTTGTTTAATGTCTATTAAGTTAGTATGCCAGAAGAATGCCAGAAGCGAATGGTTTTTGCAATAGAAAACAGTTAGGTTAGGTTAGGTTAGACTTTGATAAACAACGCACGAGTCGAGCGAGCAAAGCGATCGTGCCGCGGCAGCGGCCGGCGAGTGCCAGAAACGGATCGCTTTTTAAAAAACAAACAATTATAATAATACGAGCGACCCGCCCCGGCTTCGCACGGGTGCAATGCTGATACTAAATACACTACAGAAAAACTGTTTACGTTGTACATGTATAAAAACATAGCGACCCGCACCGGGCGGCCGGCCGGTACCGCCGCAAACGCTACGTCCCGCAATTTTTAAATCCATACTAATATTATAAATGCGAAAGTAACTCTGTCTGTCTGTCTGTTACTCAATCACGCCTAAACTACTGAACCAATTTGCATGAAATTTGGTATGGAGATATTTTGATACCCGAGAAAGGACATAGGCTACTTTTTATTGCGAAATATGTACCACGGGCGAAGCCGGGGCGGACCGCTAGTCTGTAATATCTTCGAAAATATTCACTCAAATCATACGGTGTAAAGGGCCATATGGATCTATATTAAATGAACAATGTATTCAAGGTATTTAATTGGTTAAGGATTAATGCTGTATTGGTTAAAATCGCTTCGAAAATTAGCCATTATTTGTCGTAAAAAGTAAATGACAAAAAAAAGTTATTGTGGGTTATCCATAAGAGATAGACATATACCATCACGGACTTTTCTGTAGACCTTTTCAATGTGTATAATACTTAGTACATTATTTTGATAAAACTCGTAGGGTTCAGCCTGCGTTTGCAATGTAAGCGGAAAAAATGTAATTTTTTACGACATCACATTAGAAACCTCAAAAATAACAGTACTTCTCCACTATTTAATGGATGTTATTATACATATAAACCTTCCTCTTGAATCACTCTATCTATTAAAAAAAACCGCATCAAAATCCGTTGCGTAGTTTCAAAGATTTAAGCGTACAAAGGGACATAGGGACATAGGGATATAGGGACATAGGGACAGAGAAAGCGACTTTGTTTTATACTATGTAGTGATAGTAGGATATATAAATATATTTTCAATACATATAAGATATCCACATTTTCAATATTTATGACTTTCTTCACGAATTATCAAGTTTTTAACTGCGAATAATTAAATTTTCGCCAGCGGCCGCCATCTTATCACATAAACACAGAGCTTGCAGCGCCTCTACCAATGATTAATGTAACTATTTTACGATATGATCAAATAATTTTGATCATTTCATGAAAAAACCGCGCGTTTAGTTGGCCATATCGTGAAACGATTTCTTATCTGATCTGCCCAAGCCACATCATGATGTGGCCAAACTAAATTGGCCATTTCACGAAATGCGACCATTTCGTGAAATGGCCAGTCATTTCATGAAATGAGCAAATGTACGATATGGCCACGACATATATATATATTTGTTGGGTGAATTTCAAAGGATGTGAGTCAATAGACGTTGCAGTGCGTGATCGATTTAGTTCAAGAACATATTATATTATGCACTAAAACATTTTCTACTGCTAATACCACGTAACTATAGTAAAAACTTGTTTTCACAGGAAGCTCGAGGTGTTCCATAAGCCTGGCGTTATGTAAAGCCCTTGTTCTGTTAAATTTCCCTATTATAGCAGAAATCATAATTATTATAGAGAATGGTACCTATGTTTCAAATAAACTTTGCAAATATTTTATCGTATCAGGTAATTAATTAAGTACAATATATTTTTAATCCCCTATAAAATTGAATTAAAATTCGCATTTCGCGAAGATAAGTCAGTAGTTAAATAACAAATACAAGTTTGGATCGGGTTGTCTAACCAATCACGTCACAGCTTGAACTGGACGGACTCGCACGGCCGCGGCCGCGGCGCACCAAATATAACTTCCTGATTTTGCTGGAAACCCGTTTTTAATATTGTGTTAGTATGTACTTTGTTAACATAATTTAGTTTTAGTGTATGTCATTATTGGTTTGGAACTTGGAAACTATTACAATTTTCAGAACTATCTATATTACCTACCTATATAAATACGAATTTTGTATGTTTGTTTGTGACTCCTTCACGCAAAAATTACTGAAATCGATTTTCAAGAAATTTGGCACACACATATAAGGTAACTTGGATTAACATATAGGATAGTTTTTATCCCGAAAATCCCATGGGAACGGGAACTATCCGGGTTCCTTTGATTACGCGGGCGAAGCTGCGGGCGAAAAGCTAGTAAATAAAGAACTAGAAAAGTAAAAACACATTGATAAGATAAACTCCTGAAATTATTTTACTGTCATCGATCCTTGATAAGTATACAAAGTGTATTTGATATATATAGTAGTTATAGTACAATGTTTAAATGGGCCGGAACGGGTATTATCGTGAAATCGTGCACACGTCAGAAGGGGGCTAAATGATATTAATATTGTGCATTGGAATCATGTCATGATTAAAAGATTGCAAATATTAATTTCATGTTATAATTAAATATGTACATAACTGTCCGTTCGTTGATAAGCTGATTATAATCGTGTGTGTGTTATTATTAGATATGGTTTAGAATTTAGATGTTAGTAACGTTGGATTTGATTTGATTTTTTGAAGCGAAAAGTGATTTTTTATGAAAATTGTAAAACAGGTAATGCGCATTAAACATAGGTCTTCCTGTACTGTGAGCGACTTCGTTCAACTGTATAGTTGAACGAAGTCGGTCACACATAGTATTCGTATATTGGTAGAATATGCGTGTTGTTTCATCCAAATTAATAAAAAGCCCAAAATAATTGAAAAATTAAATATTAATCAAGTATTGCAATTAGATTTTACCCTCACTGTCTGATGAATAAAAGAGCAATGATTTATTTAGGTATGCTGATTTATAGTTAAGTTAATTTTAAATATTTTAGTAAAAAAACACGTGAGTAAGGAGTTTTTAGCGTATGTGTACCACCTCTATCAAAAAAATTATTACATAAATATTTTATAAAAAAATATTTCATATTACTCGAAAATTTATTGAAAATTATGAATGAAAATCATAGCATGCATGGAAATTAAAAGAAAACAGAAAAATAGAAATTGCCAAAATTTTCCTTCGAGCCGGATTTGAACCAGCGACCTATGGATATCAGTTACAGCCAGCTACAGTCCACCGCTCTACCAACTGAGCTATCGAAGGTGTGACGATGAAGTCGAAATACCACTTCAATATTTATAAACGTTCTAGTTCTTTATCAATAATTATTATAGTCGTTTTGCAATTTTTACGCATGATATTGTAGTGTGTGTTATTATTCACAGTAATCAAATATCGTAAATTCAGCGGTTTGTAGCGCGGCGAATGACGACACTCCTGCGAGAGCCAGTCGTCTGCCACTCGCCTAACTAAGCTAACGTTAATAAAGTATAAATGTATAAATATAATAAAGTAGTTCAGAACATACAGTATTTAATTTGAAGACCCCAGCCTCTGTACACTAAACTGGTGACCCCGACGTGATCAAAAATCGGCGTAAATAGTGACATTGGCTGTGGGGTAAGTTTTGTTCGAGATCAAATTCCACGCGGCACGGCGACAGGAAGTTAGCGTGACGCAATCGAAGAGCGCGCGTGACACGTGGCGACTACAGCGGCAGGCGGCTCATCAGCTCATCGGCAATCAAAGAAGAAAAATGAATAAAGCATCAGACACGGAGATCAAGGAAGGGGCGTCAGGCGCGGCGTTGGCATCGACAAGCGTGTCCACCAAGCTACCGGAATTTTGGACAGACTTGCCAAGGTTATGGTTCGCACAGTTCGAGTCTGTGATGGCCCCACAGAAGCAGGGGGAAGAGACCAAATTCAACCTGGTCATATCGAAACTCGGAAAAGAGGCCATTCAGCAGGTCAGTGACCTCGTGATGTCACCACCCGCCCAGGACAGGTATACGGCGCTTAAGGAGAGGCTGCTGCAGGTTTATGAAGAGAGTGCCGAAAGACAAATGCATAAGTTGGTGTCGGAGCTGGAGTTGGGTTCGCAAAGACCCTCCCAGTTTTTAAGGCGCATGAAGGATCTGGGTCGAAGCGCACAAATTGCAGACAACACACTCAAGAGCCTGTGGTTGTCGAAAATGCCGTCATCAGTTCGAGCAGTCATGGCGGTTTGTGAAGATCAGTCTCTGGACAAGCTGGCGGCCATGGCAGACAAGATTACCGAATACACCAACGTCGGGGATGTGGCAGCCGTGTCATGCAAGAAGGAAACAGATGAGCAGCCGGACGAGAAGATGAGCAGATTGGAGCTGGAGGTTGCAGCGCTCCGCGCCGAACTGAGGGGTCGCGGGCGCTCTAGGAGCAACGACAGACGGACCGACTTCAGGAGAAGATCGACATCGCGACCGAGAAGAGCACCTGGAGACCCGGACTGGCTGTGCCGTTTTCACTTTCGGTACAGATCGAGAGCTAGCCGCTGCGAGCAACCCTGCGCGTGGCGAGCCAAGCAGTCGGGAAACTAGACGGAGTACATGCGGGCGCGGTGGACGGATGTACTCAAGGTCAGGTAACCAAAAGCCATCGTTTATTAATCAGAGATAATTTAACGAAATATAGTTTTTTGATCGATACAGGCGCTAACATTTCCGTCATTCCAAAGTGGTGTGTTAGAAAGCCTATCGAAAAAGTCGATCTAAAGTTGTATGCTGCAAATGACAGCGAAATTAAATGTTATGGAATATGTAATTTAGAGTTATCGTTAGGCCTAAGACGGTCATTTAAATGGCCTTTTGTCGTATGTGATGTAAAACAGCCGATTATAGGTGCCGATTTTTTGAAGAATTTTAAATTAAATGTAGATTTGTATAATAATAAGTTAATCGATTCAGTTACCAGTTTAAATGTCTGTGGAATTAAAAGTACACATTTTTTCGGCACTATTAAAAGTATAAATAGCAACCATCCTTACGCGGATTTACTGGAACAATTTCAGGACATCACGCGCCCGCCAGCCTTCAAGGATGTCCCAGAGCATTCCGTGTATCATCACATCGAGACTACTGGACCACCTGTGCACGCGCGTGCCAGGAGGTTACCGGCCGACAGGTACGATAGGGTCAAAAAGGAATTCCAATTGATGCAAGAGCTAGGCATATGTAGACCTTCAAATAGTGAGTGGGCCAGTCCTTTACATATTGTACCTAAAAAGGATGGTGGTATCCGACCCTGCGGGGACTACAGGATGTTAAACGCAATTACAAAGCCAGATCGTTATCCGATACCTAGGGTACAAGATTTTACGTATGGGTTACATAATAAGAATTTTTTTTCAAAGTTAGATATTTGTAGAGCGTATCATTTTATAGGTATTAATCCAGACGACATTAAAAAAACAGCCATTATTACGCCATTTGGGCTTTTTGAATTCCCAAGAATGACGTTTGGCCTGCGTAACGCGGCACAAACATTTCAAAGATTTATCAATAATACAGTTTTATCAGGCATAGAACAATTGAATTATGGCAGCGACTATACAGGGGGCAAAGGTCAGTCAGTCGTGTTCGGTTACATAGATGACGTCATCATAGGATCGGATAACCCCGATATACACAGAGAACATTTACGATTAATATTTGAGAGGTTGAGTAAATATAAAATGTCTATTAATTTAAGTAAATGTGTTTTTGGACAGTCCTCTATAGAATTTTTAGGCTATTTAGTTTCAGAAAAAGGCATAAGTCCGATGCCGGAAAAAGTTAAAGCTATCGAGTCATATCCGAAACCGGAGACAGTAGAACAATTACGTAGATTTTTGGGCATGTTAAATTTCTACAGAAATCATATTCCTAACGCTGCTCGAGTTCAGGGAGTTTTAGATAGGTATTTACACGGGGCTAAAAAACGAGATAAGACGCGTATAGATTGGACAGACGAGGCGAATAGTGCATTTGAAGTGTGTAAAGAAAATTTAAAAAATGCCGTTACTATTTCGCATCCAATATCTAGTGCCAAATTAGGGTTAATGACCGACGCGTCAGATTTTAGTATAGGGGCAGTGTTAAATCAGTGGGAAGGAAATTCTTGGAAACCTTTAGGATATTTTTCAAAAAGATTATCGGAACCGCAAAAGAAGTACTCCACATATGACAAAGAGCTTTTAGCGATTTATTCAGGAATAGTTTACTTTAGGGATTTAATCGAAGGTAGAAATTTAACAGTTTACACGGACCATAAACCTCTCACTTTTGCTTTAAGTAAATTAAGTTCTAATAAAGAGTTACCTAGGCGAGCGCGTCAATTGTTGTATATTAGCGAATTTACAAGCGACATACAACATATTCAAGGCACTGAAAATCAAGTGGCTGACGCTTTATCGAGAATCGAGAGTATCGTATGTCCTAGTTCGAGTGAATACGTGGAGGTTGCGAGAGCACAGGCGACAGACGCTGAGCTCGCGGATTTGATGAAAACAAATGATAAATTGCAATGGAAACAGTTAGCGCTCGATAATAATGACGATATTAAAATATATTGTGAAACATCAGCTCAGAATATTAGGCCGTATATACCAGCACAGTTTAGGAAAAGTATTTTTAATAAATTTCATGACGTTTCTCACCCCGGAGTTAGAGCATCGCGTGCGTTAGTTAGTAAAAAAGTTTTTTGGCCAGGCATGAATAAGGACGTGGGGACCTGGACCAGGACGTGCGTTAGGTGTCAGAGAAGTAAGGTTTTTAGGCACACTGTTTCAAAACTTAGCGATTTTAACAATAGCGAGCGTTTTGAACATTTGCACGTGGATCTGATAGGACCTTTACCGGAAACCGAGCACGGTTTCCGTTATTGCGTCACTATGATCGACAGAATAACGCGGTGGCCTGAGATTTGCCCTGTGAAGGACATGACTGCGGAGTCGGTATCTAGAGCAGTTTATGAAGGATGGATTTGTCGTTTCGGTTGTCCTAAAGTTATTACCACCGATCAAGGTAGACAGTTTGAAAGCGAATTGTTTACAGATTTAATGAAATTATTAGGTATTCAAAAAACGAGAACTACCCCGTACCACCCGCAGTGTAACGGTAAGATAGAAAGGTGGCATAGGTCCTTGAAGTCGGCTCTGGTGGCTAGATTGAACAATAATCTATCATGGTTAGTAGAACTACCTACGGTCATGTTAGGATTGAGGGCAGCTTGTCAAGCGGACACTGATAATATCAGCGCGGCGGAATTTGCTCTGGGTCATTGTTTAATGTTGCCGGGAGAATTTTGTTCGGATAAAAGTACGAAAATTGATAATCCACATTCATTTATAACTAAATTAAGAGACACTTTGAACAAAATTAAGCCCATAAAAAGGGCATGTAAAAATAGTAATAGTACTTTTGTGCATGCTGATCTAAATTCCTGTTCGCATGTTTTTCTAAGAGTGGACGCGGTACGGAGACCGCTAACGCCTCCGTACAGCGGACCATATAAAGTTTTAAAAAGAAATAGTAAAGTTTTTAAAATATTAATTGATAATAGAGAGTGTAATGTGTCGATTGATAGACTTAAGCCTGCGTATATTTTAGAAGAAAATGAAGTTAGACATGACAGTAGATTAGATCAGCATAGTGAGGCTAATGTGTGCACGCCTTTACACAAAACACGTAGTGGCAGAATAATTAAAAGACCTGTAAGATTTTTGGACTGTAACTAGGTTAATGGTGCATTGGCATTTTTGTAAGCAAGTAGGCACGCGAAGGTTGCGTAATGTCATCTCAGCACATATTAATGTTATAAGTAGTTGTTAGGAATATTTGTATTCATTTTATTTCAAATCTCGGCTCAACCAGTTAATTATATATAATAATATATAAATTTGAGTGTCGGCTCATTTCACAAAGTTAAACTTTAAAGTTATCAGCATCAAACAATATTTAGCAAAATGGGAAAAACATATTCGGTTGAAAAGAAAGATGAAGAAATTGTTATCGCTCAAAACGGAGCGAATCACGCCACAGCATCTAATACTGATTTTAAATTGGAAGTGTTGAGCGTCACGGTGACGGTTATGGCGGTCATCCTTTTTGTATTGTGCGCTATATTAATATACAAAGTTTGTGTTATACGTGCAAGGAAAATGTTAAGGAAAGAATTAAATTGTAGTCAAGGTACAGATTTAAGTGTTATCTCACAACATAGACTCCCAAATGTTAATGTTTGCTAATAATTTTATTATTATTATTATTATTTTTTTTTTTATATTTGTCAGTTATGTAAATCATTTTTTTTTAGAAGGGGGTGTATGTAGTGTGTGTTATTATTCACAGTAATCAAATATCGTAAATTCAGCGGTTTGTAGCGCGGCGAATGACGACACTCCTGCGAGAGCCAGTCGTCTGCCACTCGCCTAACTAAGCTAACGTTAATAAAGTATAAATGTATAAATATAATAAAGTAGTTCAGAACATACAGTATTTAATTTGAAGACCCCAGCCTCTGTACACTAAAATATTTATTTCTTATTCTATCCACTTATGTTTGTTTTAAATTTTGTGTCAGTATCTCCCGGCCTATTTATATTATAAATTATAATCTATTGATATTAATTATATTTCGAATTATAAATATTATTTTTGAAAATAATGTGCCCAGTAACACCTGCTAAAAATAAGTAAGACTTATTTTATGAAACAAATTAAGAACCCAAAACATTTCAAAATTGCAGTTACTTTAGGACGTATCATTTCAATAACACGATTAATCGTCTTATCAAGTGTAATGATAATATTGATAATACTTGTATACGTAGTATATTATTATTAGTCTGTGATAATACCTATACATATACAGGGTGTCCCACTATCGGTATACTAAGCGCGAAGGGGCTTGTAGTTTTACATACACTGATCACGTAAAAAATACTTAAACAAAAAAATTACCACAAATTTTTTTTGCTAAATTTTTCCTTAAAATCCATGTTTTCTTCTCTAACTACGCGCAGCCGGCATATATACCGCTTCGCTAATGTGAGCATTTTGTCAATGAAAACATAATCTTAGAACTTAAAAGATAGCTCACGTGCGGATGGAAGGGCGGGTTGCTTGTTAGGTGTCTACACATAGAGTTTTAAGAATTCATCTATTTGAAAAAAAAATGCGTCTGGAATTTTATAAGTATTTTTTACGTACTTTGCGTATGTAAAACTACAAGTCCCTTCACGCTTAGTATACCAACGGTGGGACATCCTGTATAACTACTTTTTACGATATTTAACCTAACCAAACGCATTACTTCGTACAAAAACATACAGCGTAGATCTCTATTCATTATCTGAAAGATAGCGGATATAATGCTGTAAGTAATTTAGCCGTGTGAATATAATTGGTAGAAAAGATTTATCTATCATTTAGCCGGATAACAAGATAATTGTTGCACGCAACACGCAAGGTCACATAGTTTCCCCTATATACTTAGAGTAAGACCTAGAGTTATTATTTTCTAATACAATTAAAATAAGTATATCTATATCTATTATACCTACGTAAGTTTTATATTTTATAGATTTTACATTATTCCATTCCATTATTCTGAAATAAATATCGTTAAAGTGATACCTACGGAATAGGAAAAAAACAAAAAGTATCATCACCATATTGATTATTTTACAGTTCAAGTATGTAAGTAAGTATACAGGAAGTCTTGTTTAATGGTACTTTATTATTTGTGTTTATTAATAAAAAAATCCTATTCGATTATAATTATAATAGTGTTATAACTTATAGTGGTGTATTTTAATTTCTATGCGTAGGTATATTTTAAGAGCCAACAAAACTAGTGAGAGAATTCAAAATTAGGTTTTTCTATTATCTATTGCTGTCGCGCTATGCCTCAAGCCTCAAGCCTCCCCCGTAGAGCGCGACAGGGACAACTGCAGCTCGGGCCGAAAATACCTAGGAAAATTACGCAAATTCGACGTTCCGTAGTCCCCTGTTTCCTCCTCCAATACTGGACCGATTTAATTACTTTTTTCTTAATTATTTTCTTAATTAAGTAGAGAAAAGTATAGGCTATGTTCCTACGTTTTGCTTTTTTTATATAATGTCCAAAAATTAGTTTTGTGGAAGACGGAACATAACGGAAAATCTGTCCTATTTCTCACGTTTTGGAAGATTCATATCTTTTATAATAATTAAGATATGACAAAAAGGAAAACGTGGCTAAAGTTACCATAGATTAATAATAAAAAAAATATTGCTCTAGTGGCACAATCCAGGGAGGAAACAGGGGACAACGTTTGTATGGAAAAACGGCTCTTTTGTTTGTTCCAAATTCTGACTGAACTTTAACCACGACCATAATAAGTAGCTATAGACAGACGCAGGAGATACGTTACATATTATACTAGATAATGGATTCAACACACAATGCATTCCTCATCACATTATATGCTTCATACTATTGTGAGAGTGATATTGTTAAGTTGAAATTACGACGCGGACGTCTAGAAATTGCAGAAAATATGTGATCAATTTTGTGTCTCAATATAGGTCGTAATACACTGAATATCAATAGAAGACGCATGACCTCCTACAAATACTATAATTAATAACATTATAAACGCGAAATTAAGAATGTATGGGTGTAAATGTTATTGCTCTATGTTTATTTATCACACACGCAACATCAGCTGATCGGATCTATATAAAATTTGGTGCAGACATAAATTATTATACATAAGAATTACAGAATTAGCAAATACTTTTTACCACAGTACTATGCAAGCAAGCCACAGGTTCCAGCTAGTATTATTATATACAGTGAATAGTTGAAACGATATAATAAAGAGCAGCATCCGGAGGGGTCCCAGCTGTTTCCTAATACATAAATTTTGCATAGTCATTACGCGCGCAGTGCAAACACCTTGTGCCGAATTCTAATGGGACATGATAATCTGTTTATTAAAAGACATTTCATTTTTGTTAGTTTTCAATGTGTCTAGAAAAGAAAACGCCTTATTTAATGCTTTTCATTCAAATACATATCGCATAACAAAAAAATATTTTTAACTATAGGTAGCTACTCCACAAAATATGTTCCGTAAGTTGCAAAGCTTTCCACTCACGAAGGAAAAGAAAAACAACGCATTGTGCTCTATGCGAAAAGCCATTCAAAATTACATAACCAAGACTAATTAGCACTCTACATACAAGGCTGATTTCAAATTCAAGTAATTGTTTTGTACACACTGAGGAAACAACGTTTAGCAATCGAATATTTTAACCATTGATTTGACTAACGCGTGAATCGATTACAACATCCATTCAATATAAACAATAAACAATATTCATAAGATAATAAATCATTTCATGTTTTAAACTACGTATAAAAATACATAATTTGTGATTCATTAGGTATACATATAAAATGATCTTAAAATACGGATTAATAATGTAGAGATAATTAATTAAACAACAATAATCATTCATAAATTCTTCAATATTCAAAATTGTTTTACTGTTAAAATCTCTAAAACAGAGAGTTACAGTATGCGTCACGTAAAAAGAACGTTGGAAGAAATGTGATGGGGTGTGTTTGAGCATAGGTACAGAATAATAACTAGTAGCTTGGCATGGGTACAGTTTCGCACGAAACTTATGTGTCTATTATTTTATTTTTGAACTAGCCTCGCGAGTAGTGGCTTCGCATATTGTTATTCTTATACCACGAAATAGATAAATCGCCTACACGTAGCTTGACTGTCAGCGTTCTTTTTACATGACGCGATCTGTAAAATATATTTCTAGTACATAATGTAAAATGATGATTAAATTATCTAATGCAATAATTTATTTGTTTAGGACGGACGAACAAGGCATCACAATGAAGGTGTACCAGGGCGTCATGATGGCGCTAGAGATCCTCGTGCTGATCGTGAAGATGTACGCCACGTGGTTCTACTGCATCTACCGCTTCTTCGTACCACCGGAGCCGAAGAGCGTTAGTGGGGAGATTGTGCTTGTAAGTAAAGTAGTGTTTTTAAGAATTAAAACGCTTCATTGACGGTTTGGGGTTCCAATGTTTTACATTTGTTGTATCAAATGCCTAATTTTATTGCAGACAAAAAGTTGTATTCAAAATTTTCCGAATATTTAGGTACACTATCATAGTACCATATTATAATGCTCTGCTTGTATTCTCTCTACATATTGCTCTATTTATTGGTGGAAACGAAATTAAAGAGGTTCAGTTATTTCTGAGAAAACTACATACAAACACACAAAATTGTAGTTAATAAATTGTTTACATTTTACATCGATACCTAATCAAATTCCGTTGTAGGTATTACGCTTAGCAGCAAACTACCTATTACAAAATGGTGTAAGTGTGGAGTCACATTGACGAAATGTTTACACAAAAACATGTTTTGCATCGCTTCAGTCAAGTTGCAATGCATTCCCTCATTTGTAAAGTTTATTACCCAGTGAGAGTGTCAAGGTCAAACATATATTATACCTACGTTATACGTACCGTTTGAATAAATTCAAGTCCGATTTTTATTAGAGTATCAGCGACTTACCCAGACTCCTTCCAACTAGAATCTTTTTCTAATAGGCAGTGGCTTTGTCTGCGCGGTCAAAATAAATTCCCGTGGTAATGAAATCACACAATACACTTACATTAACGAGTAGAACCTGATTTTGAAAACTCTGTAGAGTTGTAACTTCGTTTAAATAATATAAGGAATAAACCATGTTCTAAATCCGTTAAAATCATAATATGTAGTCTATACTAATATTATAAAGAGGAAAGGTTTGTAATTATGTAATTATGTATGTATGTTTTTCACGCATAAACTACTGGACCGATTTCAAAAATTCTTTCACCATTAGAAAGCTGCATCTTCACTGAGCAACATAGGCTATATTGCATTTTCAAAAAAAATAGAGATCCTTACCAAAAATGCAATAATGTAACCCAAGGTGTAAAAAATTCCTTAATAAAAATTCTGTCATCGCGTGCGCTGCGGAATCTATTGAAGATAGAACAAAAAAATGTTCTACGGTATCATAGAATGGATCAATATCTACAAGAAAGTCCGCGATACCATATGTCCATCTTCAGTAGTTATGTTACTACAACAACTTTTTTACGTTTTCAAAGTAAATAGAAGTGCCGACAGTAATCAAACCATGTTATCCATACACATATATTAATCCTTATCCCATTAAATGATGTTTTATTATAGACTGTTTCAATACCAGAAAAAATACTTTTTAAATTAAAAAAATTGGATATTCCATTCAAAAGATATAACGAATTTTTAAAAGTGTCAATTTACAGAAAATAGTAGGCATACTGTTTAATACAATGAGCAGGCGTAGTGCGGGATGGGGTGAGGGTGATTTTCATGTGATTAAAAATTAAACCTATCCGACCTATAGTAGACTTTTCACTGTCACGATATCCTATGCGAGTGAAACCGCAGGGCATTGCTAGTAATTAAATATCTTTATATCAAACATCTAAATACTTCTAGATAACAGGAGCCGGCCACGGCATGGGCCGGGAGATGGCGATGCGTTTCGGCAAGCTCGGCAGTATCGTGGTCTGCGTGGACATCAACCCAGCCGGCAACCAGGAGACCGTGGAGCTTGTCAAGGAGAACAAGGGGAAGGCGCATAGCTATCGGTTAGTACTGTTAAGTTGTTCATGTTAATCCATCGCTTTAAAAGGTGCTTGATACAGCCATAATTCGGTCATGATAAGGCGGGTCCAGCTCGGTCTATGTTGAGATGACTCGTCCGATTACGCCATTATTATCATTTGATGTCCTACTTAATGTAGCACTAATGAGCAGTTTTGTTATAGTAGTAGCACAAATTACTAAATAGTACTGTAGTAGTGCGTTTTGAATACCCGTATCTCTTTGTGCATCAACTGCAGATGCATGTTTACAGGTTTATAATGCATCATCAAGAAAATCGTTCAAAAGGTTTGCTTAGGTTGGAATATAAACTATAGAAAATAATATGTTGAATTGTAAATGGTTTGGTACAGTTGACAATTTTTTGAAAGTTTACCTATATAGGTAGATTATAATTTATAGTAGGGTGATGATATTTTTATATCATATACATGAACACTTACAACTCCATTTATATAACTTGTAGTTATATTTTAAAACACACATTATACAGTGTAAATTCTAGTGCATTTTTTTTATAATTTATAATTTTTAATCAATTGTAATTAGGTTATTTTCTTATGTTTATTTTATATGCATGCACATTGCACATACCAAATTTAGAATTCAGTTCTATTGGTCAAGGTAAATACTAAATATGTACATAAAAAGTAGATGAACCTAGAGTGTTTAAACTTGATCTACATAGAATTACTCTCTTCCAGGTCAAGATAATAGATATCATTACAACCTATCTAAAATAGTGACAATTTGCAATTATAATATTACTATATTTTAAAGCTTAATACTGCTCATGTTTCCTTGTATGTATATGTAGGTACTATAATATTCTGACGGCAGAATCATGTTAATTTTATGGCCATAATTTCTGGTTATAAATGAATTTTTTACCCACATGTGAATAATAATTAAACATCCATTGATGCTTATATTATTACAAAAGATCTATTTACTCGCTAAAAGGTGCGACGTTGGAAAATTACTGACCACAACAATTCGTAATCAATAAACAGGTAAAATTTTAATATAACGAGACAGAATTCATTATGGTACGGGAGCTATTAACGTTTTAAAAAAAGTCATTTTAGTATAGTTGGGTTTTTGATATACTGTTTCTCTTGCTATTTCGGTTAGAGTCCGGGCTGTCTGGCTGGCGGTAGTGGTTGCGTTTATTAGTGCGCACAGGAAAATATCCGTAATTTAAAGTCATTTATTAACGCGTAATTTTTAATCTTTTACCTTTAGATAGATCCATCAGACATAATTTTTTTATTGCAAGACGTTTTTTTCGTTGTTAAATAGGTGCCATACGCAATTTTTTATTTCAAAATAATTAAAATGTCATCGAAATAAGTGAAATTACATCAACATGAGTCCGCTTAAAAGGTAAGTAATAACTTTATTACTTATATTATATTATCCTTTTTTAATACTTATATTGAATAATCAGTAAGCTAATATTTTTAATAGATGGTTTCATATTTATTACACTTTTGGGTATTAATATGAATTTGATGATATTTGGTTTTTATCAAGTTTACATTAACGTCCTATTTGAGGTTCGTTGGGAAAAGGAGGCACCATGGTAGATTGTTGCAAAAAAAATTGTAAATAGTAAAATGAATATTATACATAGTATATCCTTCACGGGGACGCATGTTGATGGAATATCACTTATTTCGATGACATTTTAATGATTTTGAAATAAAAAATTGCGTCTGGCACCTATTTAACAACGAAAAAAACGTCTTGCAATAAAAAAAATTTGTCTGATGGATCTATCTAAAGGCAAAAGATTAAAAATTACGCGTTAATAAATGACTTTAAATTACGGATATTTTCCTGTGCAGATAAGATGCGCATTAATAAACGCAACCACTGCGGCCAGCCAGACTTTCGCTATTTATCCGACGAGTTCGACTAACGCCCACGCGACTAGTCCGCCGGTACCAGCGTTCTGACCATCATTTTTCTTTTAGTCATTGCGTAATAAGACCTCTGTAGAACCGCCATTCTGTTACAAATGACCCGAAATTTTGTGTCAGTATCTCCCGGCCTATGTATGTGTCATATTTTGCAATTATTTATAAATACAGGGTGATGTAATTGGTGTAGTACGAATATCTAAAAATCTATGAAGAATTTTGTGATACAGTAAATGGAAGAATTATAGACTATTTTACAGTATTTAATAAAATCATTTAATTTTTTGTTCATTTTCATTAGAAATGTCAATTTTTCTCACCAAGGTGGAAATTTGGATGATAAGGATCTTGTTATAAAAATATAAATTTTGACTAAAATCGGCATTTTTTTTTTCAAAAATCAAATTACTAAGTAATAATCAGAGTTATCACATTATTAAAAAAATGTTGTGTGGTTTTATGAAACCACGGTAAAAGTGAAACTGTTCGAACGGTTCCGAACACTGCTTTGTGTAGCGCATGTCGCGTGTCGGTCGGCTGCCGAGTAGGTATACCTACTCGGCAGCCGCGATACACGCGACATGCGCTACACAGACCAAAAAGTTTGAGACGATGTAATAAAAGTTTCACTTTAAAAAATAAGCCAAACTATACACAATTTTTACTTGATGCAATCCTCAAAGATCATGGACATAGTGTATTGCGCCTTCCACCATACCATCCAGAACTCAACCCAATAGAGTTACTATGGGGGATAATTAAAGGGAAAGTAGCATCACAAAATGTGAACTTTAACTTGAAAACTGTGGAAGAATTATTTAGAAAGGAAGCAAATGCTATTAGTCTGTATATGTTTAGTGACGTTTGGAGAAAGACGCGAGAACATGAGGAAAAATATATTCAATTAGAACCAAAAGTAGATAATTACACTGACTCATTTATAATAACATTAAGAAATTCCGACGGCGAGTTCTTCGAGCGATGAAAGTTTCAGTGAAGTAGAAGATTACGATTATGATTAAATAGATTCTTCTTCTTCTCTATAGATACTGCTTTCTGAATTGGTGGTAAATGTTAAAACTGTTAAACTGATATGACGATTCAAAAGTGCTTCTAGAAGAAGTCTAATTGTATAAATGTTTGAGTTTGAGTTTAAAACCAATAATGTGAAAATTATACAATAAACATGTAACACATATTTGTTAGCGCGTATTGGTAGGTATTACGTACTTAAGACAAATATAATATTTCTTAGATATCTTTACTCGACCAAAGTCAGGACAAGACTGCTCCGCAACTGCAGAAGACGTCCGTTATTTAAATCATTATCAAAACAACCATCCGTGTGTTGAGTGAGCGCACGTGTTATTTGTATTGTTTTTATGACCTGAAATTTAATTATTATTTGATAATTGAATGATTATTAATACTTTTATCCAATTGATTATTATTAGAATAAATAATTAACTTCATCAATTGATTTACTTTTAAATTATAATTTTACAGGTAAATTATGAGAGCTTTCATAATTATATTTGCATATATTTATCTACAACGCACCCATTTTACAATTCAAGTCTAAAATGAAACTAGAGTCGCATTTATTTTTGAACATACTGTAAGTGAAATTGCATAAGTGTGAGTACTGTGAACATGCCAGCTTTCCTTAATTGACCGATATCATTGATTCGATGGTGGTGACAGGAATCTGTCATGTCGAAGGAGAGATAACGATAGAGATTAATCGAGAATTAATGAATTTGGTGCTTACCACTTACCAGATGAAATAAATATTACGAATATATTATTCACGATTGATTTTTCAAATATTACCATAGATGCTTCGGTATCCAGATTAATGTTGATTATATTATACCAAATATTAGAGTTATGTAACTAAACAATACATTATACAATACAAGACATACATTAAAAGCTATCTAGCAGGAGTAGCAGAAATATGATATAATATTACATAGTAGTTAGTACCTATTACCAAATTATATACCTTCCTAGAGGTGCACAAATTTACACCGCGATCGATACAGCTTTTAATAATAACGTAAAAAGCCCTACAAGCAACAAATAAACAACAAGCAAATTTATGGGCCAAGGTATACTTTTTTACAACAGAATTCCTCATAGTATTAAAGAGTTTAGTAGTGCTAAATTTAAAAATTATGTAAAAAACGTATTAGTTCAGAGAGCCTATTACAGCATTAAGGAATATATGGAAGATAAAAACCCATGGAGGGTTGTCGCGTAAAAACCACAGGACAGTTCTTTGGCATATTATAATAATATACAGTTACATATTTTGTAAAATTAAATTGTAATACTGACATGATAAAAAAGAGCAACTATGGAGTTTCTTGCCGGTTTTTCTCCATAGATACTGCTTTCCGAATCGGTGGTAAATGTTAAAAATATGTAGTATGTTTGAGTTTGAGTTTGAAACCTTACCAACATAATATTACACACAATCTCAATACTCCCAAACATTATCTACATAAGATATCTCTTTCCAGCTGTGACGTCACAGATCGCGAAGCAATCAACGAGCTAATAGAGAAAATACGCAAAGAGGTCGGCGAAGTTACCATCCTGGTGAACAATGCTGGTCTGATGCCCTGCAAGCCGCTCTTGCAGACCAATGAAAAGGAGATACGCACTGCCTTTGAAGTTAATGTGCTTGCTCATCTGTGGGTAAGCTGTATAATTTTATTTTAATTATTTATTACATTTAATTCAGGTGACAGACAATAAATTGTACAGACCCATAGAATTAATTAAATTTAGGGATTTCGGGACATTTTAAGCGTATTTAGGACCTACTGTTGTTAGTACTATACTAGCTGTGCCCCGCGGTTTTATCAACATGGCTCCGTTCCTATTTTACTTGTCGTAATAATATAAAGCATATAGATTTGCTGGATAAATGAGCTATCGTAAACTGAAAGAAATTTTCAAATCGGACCAGTATTTTCTGAGATTACCCTATCTGTGATATTGTTTAACCTTCTGAACCTATTTAGTATTTATTACAGTGGCTCTATACTTTTTGTCACAGTTGTGAATATGTGCCGAATATTATAATTTTTACATGGTTTTATCTCAGCTCTCAAGTACCTAGTTATTTTTAGTCACAGCACCTTTACTTTTCATACTACCCAGTACTTACTACAAACTTTACTTAGGTATAACCTGTGAATCTCAATAAATCATTTGAATTTGAAGTTTTCCGTGTTTTTTAAATAATAGTAAAGTTTTCAAACCATTAGTTCAGTATACACTGAGATTGTAATATATTCAGTAGGCACTTATTTTAACTTGTAGAGTACGAAGAAACTAAAGAATCAATTAGGCATTACAAGAACTAAGTGCAAAGGATGTTTAGCTTAAGGCCGTGCACGCGGTCCGTGCGCTGTTTGGCTCAAATATGTGATTTTTCAAACCACATTGTCCATCAACCACTTATCTTACAAACATATGAATTACTAATAATTTTAGGAAATTTTATTGTCTATGTTGTTAGTTAAGAGTTTTTTTCAATTAATACAGTATTTGTGAATACCATCAAGATAACTGAGCCGATGATTACTTGATTTCACTTTTAGTGTCAATTTCGAAGCTAAAAATATCTGAAATTGCTGACAGATCTAACAAACAATTTTTTTAACTAACTGCAAAAATCCTTATTAAAATAGTTAGTTAAAAGATTTTTTTATTTTGGACTCCTAACTTACGAAATTAAAATCCGAACAATGTGAATTTTTTTAGAAATTATAGTCGACAAAATGATTATTTTCACCAAGATATTTGACTTAATTGAATATAATTTATACATATTGCAATAAAAGAATGTCTTACTTATAAGATAAAATTTAAAAAATCGACTAGGGTACCTATATTATTTTTCTACAATTTTTTTAAAAGTACTATAAAACACTGCGCGCGACCCGTTTCAAATCAGTCGGCAGCGAGCCTTTCCAGAGAGAGGACATGTTGCTGGGCGCTCCCCTATGGACCTATGCTGTTCATAGTAAAAAGAATAGCGCAAGCCGCGATCTTTCGTAATAGATCGCGGAGATTTTGACTTACGTTAAATTGAATAAGCGCTCTTAAGTAACTATCGACATGAAACTACGCAATACAAATATTTTAATAATTACAAGTGGCAAACCACAATTGGAATATAATATGAGTGGTTAATGTATTGACTTACTGAGTATCAGATAACCTACTTTAAATATAAGGCCTTTGTTTTTCTTGTTTTTATATTTTACTAGCGACCCGCCCCGGCTTCGCACGGGTGCAATGCTGATACTAAATACACTACAGAAAAACTGTGAACGTTGTATATAAAAAAATAGCGGCCCGCTCCGGCTTCGCACGGGTATAAAATATAGTATAGCCGGGCGCAATTTTTAAATCTGTAATATCTTCGAAAATATTCACTTAAATCATACGGTGTAAAGGGCCATATAGATCTATATTAAATGAACAATGTATTCAAGGTATTTAATTGGTTAAGGATTAATGCTGTATTGGTTAAAATCGCTTCGAAAATTAGCCATTATTTGTCGTAAAAAGTAAATGACAAAAAAAAGTTATTGTGGGTTATCCATAAGAGATAGACATATACCACCGCGGACTTTTCTGTAGACCTTTTCAATGTGTACAATACTTAGTACATTATTTTGATAAAACTCGTAGGGTTCAGCCTGCGTTTGCAATGTAAGCGGAAAAAAATGTAATTTTTTACGACATCACATTAGAAACCTCAAAAATAACAGTACTTTTCCACTATTTGATGGATGTTATTATACATATAAACCTTCCTCTTGAATCACTCTATCTATTAAAAAAAACCGCATCAAAATCCGTTGCGTAGTTTCAAAGATTTAAGCGTACAAAGGGACATAGGGACATAGGGACATAGAGACATAGGGACAGAGAAAGCGACTTTGTTTTATACTATGTAGTGATGATACATATACTTAGGCGGTTTGACGGGAAGTAATTCTCACATATTAAATAAAATTATAATTTTTAATTTAAGTAAAACGTTGGCTTATAATTACTTATAAATACTAAGACTACTTATAATTATAAATTAATTAAGACGCTAGTTAGCATTTAAAATAAGATTTAAACATGTAGCCTGTTATACACTTAGGTCTCCATAAAGATAAAAAATTGAAGATTTTCAATTGTCAATCATATAAGCAGCTAATTGGCAGTAATTCTGGAATATACGACTCTATCTTTCCGCCCATGGGTTCGCCTTTATCGTCCAAAACTTAACAGATTATTAAACCTTCCTCGGGACCCACTCGTGAAAACAGAAGAAAAATCGGCGCAGTAAAATACATGTGGATTTTTTATTTTATTTTATAAGACTCACCTTTTGCAATGAAACCGAATGGTTTCACCTTTCAAGGTCAAAACTGATATTTGACACGGCAGATAAACCACAATAAACTTGTTGGTTTTGGCACAGATATTTAATTGCAGAAATGTAATGTTGTCATTAACAATATCATACAAACTTCACGGTTCCTAGAGCCTGTTTAAAATAAATTCTTGCTAAGTTTTAGTTTCAACTATAGGCTACAATGATTTGTTTTGACACAAAATTTTCATTGACTAGGAATAAATAAATAAAATAAAAATCACAAATACTATAGAAAAAGATGTAATTTATTTTAGATTTACCACATTGTACCTCTAATATTGGTAAGAACTTCGACAATCCAGTTTAATTCTTCTCATTTAAAAACGCTTCGCATAAACTCCTCTATAAATAATTGTGCAATTCGTTTGACGTTGATTTTATGGTTAATTGGAACAAAGCCTTTTAACAAAAATAAAACACCATTGTTTCATTACATCCTACTAATATTATAAATGCGAAAGTTTGTGAGGATGGATAAATGTGTATGTTTGTTTGTTACTCTTTCATGCAAATACTACTGAACCGATTACAATGAAATTAAGCAGACATATAGAAGGTAACTTGGATTAACACATAGGATAGGTTTATCCCAGAAATCCCACGGGAACGGAAGCTATTCGGGTTTTCCTTTGAAAACACGGGCGAAGCCGCGGGCGGAAAGCTAGTCCTCTATATTAGTAGGTGTATAATGTTCGTCGTTTCAAACACCAAATACATATAATACCTAAACATTACAGCTGCTACAAGCGGTCTTACCATCAATGATGGAGCGCAACCACGGGCACATAGTGGCCATGTCCTCCATGGCGGGCGTGCTCGGGCTGCGCAACCTGGTCCCGTACTGCGGCACCAAGTTCGCGGTGCGCGGCATGATGGAGGCGCTGCACGAGGAGCTGCGGGAGGACCCGAGGGACTTTAGCGGGGTGTGTACTGTATGCAGTACAGCATTTATTTATTTACTTATTACATTTTTACATACATTTTCAGCCTACATTTGTCCACTGCTGGACATAGGCCTCAGTCATGGCACGCCACTGAGCCCGGTCGTTTGCTCGTTGTCGCCAGTTATGCCCAGCAACCCTGCGGATGTCGTCACTCCACCGTGTAGCAGGGCGTCCTACGCTACGTTTGCCGAGCCGCGGTCTCCACTCCAAGACATGTGTGCCCCAGCGTTTGTCCGTTCTGCGGCACATATGACCGGCCCACTGCCACTTCAGCTTGCTAATTCGTTGAGCTATGTCGGTGACTTTCGTTCTCTGGCGAATAACTTCGTTCCGGACTTGGTCCCTTAGAGAAATACCGAGCATAGCTCTCTCCATAGCTCGCTGAGCGACTTTAAGCTGGTGGACCAGTCGTACTGTCAGTGTCCACGTCTCGGCTCCGTAGGTCATAACAGGTAGGACGCACTGATTAAATACTTTTGTCTTAAGGCATTGTGGAAGTGACGATGCAAAGACTCGACGAAGTTTCCCAAATGCTGCCCAACCCAGCTGTATCCTCCTGTTGATCTCTCTCTCGAAATTGTTTTTGCCTAATTGGAGCGTTTGTCCTAGGTAGACATACTCTTGAACTATCTCGAGAGAGATTCCGTTGATGTTAATCGGCTCCGATAACAACAAAAACATGATGGTTGATCATTATCTTTGTTTTTTCTGCGTTCATGCGGAGTCCGATGCGTGAGGAAGATTCAACTAGGTCGTACAACATTTGTTTTAGTTCTTGCAGCGATTTGGCCATAATGACAATGTCATCAGCGAATCTCAAGTGTGAGATGTACTTGCCGTTGATGTTGATGCCTCGCCCTCTCCAATCCAGGGTCCGAAACATATCCTCTAACGCGTTGGTGAACAATTTTGGTGAGATTACGTCACCTTGTCTCACGCCTCGCCGTAGATGGATATGTTTCGTACGCTGGTTCTGGATTTGGACGGACATGGTTGCGGCATCATACAATGACCTCAGCACTTCGATATATCGCCAGTCAACCTGGCAACGCTGCAAGGACTCCAGAACAGACCAGGTCTCGATGCAGTCGAAAGCCTTCTCATAGTCCACAAATGCAATGCACAGGGGCTGATTGTACTCTTCTGTTTTCTGTACAATCTGCCGCACTGTGTGGATGTGGTCTATGGTGCTGTATCCACTGTGAAACCCGGCCTGTTCAGGGGGTTGAAACTCATCGAGTCTCCGTTGAAGACGGTTCGTAATAACCCGGGAAAACAACTTGTAGATATGGCTTAAAAGCGATATGGGCCGGTAATTCTTTAAGAGGGTTTTATCGCCTTTTTTAAAGAAGAGTACTACGTTGCTTTCGCTCCACGCCTTCGGGGTACTCCCAGTGAAAAGGACAGAGGAGAGTTAAATATTTCCTTAAGCTCTTTTAGGATAGGGGCTCCACCTGCCTTTAGAAGCTCCGTCGTAATTCCATCCTCTCCTGAGGCCTTCCCATTTTTAAGTTGCTTTAGGGCCAATTCCATTTCGTCTAGGCTGACTTCTGGCAGCTCGTCTGTATAATGCCGGGTTAAAGTGGCTCTCGTGTCTTTATTAGTTGGAACATGGTGTGGTGCCTGTGATGTGTACAAGCAGCTGTAGAAGTGCTCAACCTCCAACAGAATCTCCGACTCCGACGTTAAGACGCTCCCCGTGGATGATCTCAGCTTTGTCAGATGGGACCTTTCGAGTTTTTGCGCAAACACTTTTGATCCACGATTTTGCTCGATTGCCTTTTCGATTGCAAGAGCATTATGGGATCTAAGGTCGCGTCGAACCATCCTACTTATCTCCTTGTTCAATGCCCTTTGTTCTGACAAAGCTGGTGGTGGGTTTTCACGTCGTTTATTCATCAGGGCCAGAGTCTCCCCCGAAAGCTTACACTTCTTGCCAGTGGGTTTCTTCTTAAAGAGTCTTCTGCCTTCGTCCTTTAAGATGTTTACCACTTGGTTAAGTCTCTGATCAATATCATCGGTGGTTTCCAAGGCAGCGAATCGATTGCTCAGTTTTAATTGAAAATTTTCTGGTTCCGCGACAGTTTCCAGCATACTAGGCCGGAGAGTTGACTTCATCATTCGTTTTCGTTCAAGCTTACAATTGATATTTAGAGTGCCTCTAAGATATCGGTGATCACTACCTGTTTTAAATTTTTTTTATTTACTTATTGAAACAGAATTATTCATTGTACTTACAGTAATTATACCATAGCATGCATTGAATTTAGTAACAATACATTAACAAAAATAAAAACAAAACGGAGTTACATACTATGTGCGGCTACATGCATCCCAGTACCTGCTACAAAGGTCTAGGATAGTATTTGTACTGCTGGCAAAAATATCAATTGTGGGTGGCATTGGAGGCCAGCACACGATTTAACAGCATTGCGGCTGCTGCAGTGCTCTGATGGAGCGCAACATGGGCACATAGTGGCCATGTCGTCCATGGACTTTATCGGTCTTTAAGAGTGGACGAAAACGGGCCTCTGACTACTACACCAATGCCCAATGACAGCCACTTGACACGTCATTTGTTCATAAATTTTATCGCGGACATTTGGCGGACACCGGTGACCGGCCGATGGTGGCCACTCGCTATAGAAGAGTATATTGTATTAAAAAATGTGAAAAGTGACTGTCGCTAGTCACCGGTGGCTGTAGTAAAGTAGTCGAGCCTTATATATATTAATTTTAATAAATTGTTTTTTCACAAAGCTGGGCCAGAAATAGCAGAATAAATAATATTATGTTGGTTCTGGATATAAATAGGCTATTAAATATCATTACGTTGTAGTAGAGCATAATAATTATTATGTTATAACAAAAACCTGTTTTTAACCGACTTCAAAAAAAAGGAGGAGGTTATCAATTCGGCCGGTATGTTTTTTTTTATGTATGTACACCGATTACTCCGAGGTTTCTGAACCGATTTACGTGATTATTTTTTTGTTTGATGCGGGATGGTGTCGAATTGGTCCCATAAAAAATTTATTCGGATCGGCCCAGTAATTTTTATTTTATGAGCATTTTTGTCTAATCTCGATGACTTAATTGAAATGTAGCAAGTAACTTTGATTCACTTCTCGGTAACCGATTGAGCTGAAATTTTGTATACGTATGTAAATTGGATAGCGATGAAACATTATCATGACATAGAGCTGATTTGATGATGGAATCGGAAGGTGGCCATAGGAACTCGGTAATATATTGACTCAACTTTATCGAGTTTGGGCTCGTTTGATTCGTGTTGAAAAATACAATAAAAAGTATTAAATAAAAATAACTACGTTAAAAACAACCGACTTCAAAAACGGAAAAGTAAAAAATAAATAAAATGTTGTGTGGTTTTATGAAACCATGGTAAAAGTGAAACTGTTCGAACGGTTCCGAACACTGCTTTGTGTAGCGCATGTCGCGTGTCGGTCGGCTGCCGAGTAGGTATACCTACTCGGCAGCCGCGATACACGCGACATGCGCTACACAGACCAAAAAGTTTGAGACGATGTAATAAAAGTTTCACTTTAAAAAGATTTGATATTATTAAGTATGTACTACATATTATTTAGATGTGCTATTTATTAAATAGGTTTGAAGTCGGTGCCAAACACTAAGCACTTAGTGTTAAGCCCGTGCACCGACATCAAATCTTTATAGTAAATAGCACATCACTACATAGTATAAAACAAAGTCGCTTTCCCTGTCCCTATGTCCCTATGTCCCTATGTCCCTTTGTACGCTTAAATCTTTGAAACTACGCAACGGATTTTGATGCGGTTTTTTTTAATAGATAGAGTGATTCAAGAGGAAGGTTTATATGTATAATAACATCCATTAAATAGTGGAGAAGTACTGTTATTTTTGAGGTTTCTAATGTGATGTCGTAAAAAATTACATTTTTTCCGCTTACATTGCAAACGCAGGCTGCCATACGAGTTTTATCAAAATAATGTACTAAGTATTATACACATTGAAAAGGTCTACAGAAAAGTCCGCGATGGTATATGTCTATCTCTTATGGATAACCCACAATAACTTTTTTTTGTCATTTACTTTTTGCGACAAATAATGGCTAATTTTCGAAGCGATTTTAACCAATACAGCATTAATCCTTAACCAATTAAATACCTTGAATACATTGTTCATTTAATATAGATCTATATGGCCCTTTACACCGTATGATTTAAGTGAATATTTTCGAAGATATTACAGATTTAAAAATTGCGGGACGTAGCGTTTGCGGCGGTACCGGCCGGCCGCCCGGCTATCTATTTTATACCCGTGCGAAGCCGGAGCGGGCCGCTATGTTTTTATATACAACGTTCACAGTTTTTCTGTAGTGTATTTAGTATCAGCATTGCACCCGTGCGAAGCCGGGGCGGGTCGCTAGTCTAAATAATATTATGTAGTAATTAATAATATCAAATTTTTTTTATTTTTTACTTTTCCGTTTTTGAAGTCGGTTGTTTTTAACGTAGTTATTTTTATTTACAATGTAAAAAATTGACATAAATCGATAGAATAACAAGTGACCAAGATTACCTGTTGTATTTGAGATTGACTAGTTTTAGAACTATCATAAAACATATAGGTACGTATTCTTTGGTTTAAGACTTTTCTTAAATAGGTAAAAGTATAAGTAAACACCTTACTTAACTTTAAACTATGTTCTATAGATAAACTTTAACCAAAACTGGATTCAGGATAAAAATCTTTCCATTTCTAATCCTTAGATCAAGCTGACCTGTATCTGCCCCTACATAGTGGACACGGGCCTCTGCAAGAACCCAAAGATCAAATTCCCTACTCTGATGAAGATCATCTCACCATCCGAAGCCGCAGACAACATCCTGGATGCTGTGAGGAGGAACTACTCCGAGATCACGATACCGAGCTCTCTTTATTATATTAACCAGGTATTTTAACAAGCTTTTATTATCTTCACTTACATGATTTTGACCCACTTGAAACGGACGGATTAATTCAGACTTTGTACACTTAACAAGCATAAAGTTTTTTTTTGTCATACAGTTTTCTTATGGATGTTTTATTAAAGAAATGAAACTTAACCTAACCTTAGAGCTAAAATATACATTTAACACAAAATAATATAAAGCTTTAAATAATTCTCTTCTGTTTGTTAGGAGTGTAAAACATTTCAAAATTCAAGTCTGGTTAGTTACCTACACCAGAATTTTATCGGCTTCTTTTAAAGTTTCACTTCTTTCAGAATTGGTTCTATCAAGACCATGGAATCCAACTCTTGTTAAATGATTTTCACTACTTCAATATCATATTTTCTTCTATTACAGATGTTCAGAATGTTCCCCCGGCCTGTTCCCCTGCACTTGAAAGATTTCCTTGACTCTGGCTTGGAAGCGCAGTAAATTTCTAACTATGGGATGGGACCATTTATTTGTATGTAGGCCAAGTAACGATATTTTGCAATGGGTGGGATTGAAAATGATTTTATTGATAACTGTATTTTTGGTAACAAAAGAAAGAATTTAAGTAATAGGAGTGTATAAATGAACAACCAAATTTGGTTGAATATAAAAAAATAGCCCAAATTTAAGGGTTTTATAAAATTGCAAAAGTGGACCTATTTGGATGTCAAGCGTGACCGAGTAAAGATTTGTAAGGAATGACATGAATACAAAAAAATATTTATTTTATCATGGTAAAATAATATTTTTTTCATACACTACTTTAGGTGTTTATAACAGGCTTGAAGCCGAAATCGATAGACTATACAATTTTTGTTAATACAACGAAAATTTTTGTTGATACAACGAAAATTGTACCGTCTTTTGATTATTAAATGTTAAGTTTTGTTACATACAAGAATTATTTATAAGCATCAAGTAAATGAGATTCAACTGCTCAAGAAAATGTATTATAGCTCGAATTGCACTGAAAAAAGTTTTGATGTCTTGATAAAAATAAAGATCCTGGCAGGATAAGATAAATTTTTGATAGTAACCTTAGTAACATTTTCTTGGAGTTATTGATGTTATGCCATTTCACACGCAAAGATGTGATTTGCAAATTGAAACTGATTTTGCGTGTGTGAAGAGTGCTTTACGCACATATAAAGTAGAGGGAATGAGAGTGTGATACTTTAGTAATAAGTCCCATTTTGGAATTTCTTTTGTATAAATATTGTTATTCAATTTTCTATATCGAAATCGATAAGCCTAAAATTCAAACGACTTTAATTAAGTTAGTTTTAAGAAGAACGAATGAGCCAATTATGGACCTGTATTTCATATTCTATGAAAAATATCAAAAGATTTTTATAAAGAACATTTTTTGTAAAGGCATTTAATCGAAGCTTTTAAATTAAATGTTTTTGAATTTGTAAATTTTACTACCATATCACATTTGTATGAAGTGCCATTATATTTATTATCTGTGGTGTCTTGACAGGTATAATTTCTATGTTGCCGTATTATTGTGAAAATCGTTATTTTATTAACTTCAAAAATATTATGTAGTTAGTAGGCTGTGTTAGTAGGTATACCTACTTTACTGTTCAACGCGTTCCTTCTCTTCGCTCTTTGTAGAATGAATAAAAAATATATACGTAAATACTCTTTACTCATACCTACTCATTTTTTTAAAGTCGGTTAAAATAGTTGATGCTATTTGTAATAAACGATAAAATAACAATGCTACAAGGAAAAACGTAATTGTTTGTTTTGAATCAAAACGAACTAATTATTTTTCCATCATTTTATTTACAGAATAAGATTTTCACAATAATCCGGTATTTTCTCATTTTGGATTCTGTATTGTGTCATTTTGTATACGATTTTTATATATTATATCACTAGTGACGTGAATGTGATAAATGTGTAATTAATAGACAAATAAAGGAATAATTACAAATTATTGTCTCTTATTTTTGCTCCCTACATCGATAAAAAACATCAGGTTTACGCAATAATACACGGTAGTATATTATCGTAAATATACCGCTGTGTGTTTCAAAATGTGTTAGCGCTTGGTAAAAATATCTAACGGTAAATGTCACAATGCTGCGGTTGCTGCCGTCCTTATTTGTGTTTTCAGATATTTTCATGATTTTTCTTTTGATTGTAAAAAAATGGTCTTGCAATTTGTGGTTGAACTCATTATGTGCATAGTTATGTTTTCTAATTTAATACTATACTACTTTACAAGCTAAGGCACGGCGCAAACGGGAATCTTTGATTATATACTCCCTAGATAGAGTATCGGCGCGTCAAAAGCGTCGATAAAAATATCAGCTAACTGTTAGCCTCTAAAGCGCTCACCACTCCTCAGTGTCAATTGTAACGTCAAGAGATACGCACGCACGGCTCATTTTTTGCGTTAGATTATTTCGGTGAAAATGACAAGCAGCGCGATTAAAATCTGCAGAAATTACAAAGGACGTTTACGAACAACTAACAAAATCTCCTACCATCGGTAAGTAACTCAAAACTAATAGTAATTTACGGAAACAAAAATAACAAATTCATAATTATTTTCACAAAATCAACGCGTCGTTTTTTAGTGTTGCCAGTCTTGGATTGCGAATTTCCCCATAGAGAGTTGTCTTAAAAGCTGATGTATGTTCATTTTTACCCGACTGCACCAGAAGGAGGAAATACATCAGGGAAGGTGTGTGTATGTATGTATGAATGTATGTGGGTGTGTTTTAAAAACTGTTTGGCTGAGCCTACAGCCTTAATGGATGGACCGATTGTTTTTGTTTTGCAAGCTTCCGCGCAGTCGGATGTTTTTTTTTTGTCTTAAATATTTTAATATTTATTTTTGAAGTAAAATTTCTTTAGGCGCGGTTGAGAGTAAATGAGATTATTTTTCGGATGGAAATAACGCTCTATAGTCTGTTGACACAATTTCCGCTACTTAAAAACAGAAAAAAAATCTATACGTCTCAAAGGTCGGTATACCTGTTTAAGAATATCTATGGACGCAGTATAATTTTTTTTAAATTGTACCGATTTCGTACAAAATCGATATCTCAGGATCCTTAGGATCACAAAACAGGAAACTGTTACCAAAATTTAAAAAAGTCAACGCCATTTTGATTTTTTTTGTTATTGTACCGATTTCGTTCCAAATCGATATCTGAGGATCTCTAGGATCGCAAAACAGGAAACTGTTACAAAAATTTGAAAAAGTCAACGCCATTTTGAAATTCTTTGTTATTGTACCGATTTCGTTCAAAATCGATATCTGAGGCTCCCTGGGATCACAAAACAGGAAAATGGTACAAAAATTTGAAAAAGTCAACGCCATTTTGAAATTTTCTGTTATTGTACCGATTTCGTTCAAAATCGATACCTGAGGATCCTTAGGATCACAAAACATGAAACTGTTACCAAAATTTATAAAAGTCAACGCCATTTTGAAATTTTTTGTTATTTTACCGATTTCGTTCAAAATCGATACCTGAGGATCCTTAGGATCACAAAACAGGAAACTGTTACCAAAATTTATAAAAGTCAACGCCATTTTGAAATTAGCTTCCATGCATTCCATTCATTTTAAATTTCGGTACCATTTTCCTGTTTTGTGATCCCAGGGAGCCTCAGATATCGATTTTGAACGAAATCGGTACAATAACAGAAAATTTCAAAATGGCGTTGACTTTTTCAAATTTTTGTAACAGTTTCCTGTTTTGCGATCCTAGAGATCCTCAGATATCGATCTTTAACGAAATCGGTCAATTAACAAAGAATTTCAAAATGGCGCCGAATTTGGGTTAAAATAAATTTAAAAATGATGCAGGCGAAGCTGCCGGCAAACCTGTAGTATTTTTATAAGTCGACACTATATTATTACATTAATTAATGAAACATATTTTGTAAATGCTAATTGATTTTTATTTGATTGTATTTTCTATTCTATAAAAATCATATTCTAACTCAAGAGACAACTAAACACAATTGAAAGTACAATATTAAACTATTATCTATGATTTTATTAACATGACATAATTTTACAGGTTTTGCCCCATTTTATCGGGATAGATTCATTAGCTGGTAACTCCCTGATACAAATGACGCTGGTGTAAGACATAGCAATCGCTAAGCGTGTGTGCGTGCCTCACTCACACACGCTTGTAAATACTGGCCAGTTTTTGTTGCATCGGTCATTGCGTGAGGCGTTATCTAGGGAGTATATAATCAAAGACGGGAATATATGAAAAGAAGTGTCACTTGGCTGTCGCTGTCCACGTGGCTGTTGTTAGTGGCCCGTTTGCGCCGACCCTAATTATAGTGCATTGTCATAATAAATGACATAACCTCATTCACCATTAACCACTTATGTTAAAAAATACATATAAAAATATGTTTCCTACTTAAGAATATTTGCTGTTTGACTGGTGAATAAACTCAAGAACTCTAATTTACCTAATTTACAAAAAAAAATTATCAGTAGAAACCTGATTTATTTCTGAGGAAAGGCTTATAATATTGATTTTATTTTATCCAACAAGCGATGTAGGAAAGATTTGTAAAATAAAACAACAGTTGCATGATATAATTCGCTATTTATTCAATAAACGTTTACATTGAGACTCGCGGGTCTGATAAAAGTACCTAGCAGTTACTTGGCAGATAGTTTCGACTTGGAGGTTTCAAAACATAACTAAACAAAATAGCCTGATATGAGCCGTCCTAATACAAATTACATGCAAAAAACTTATTTCATTGGAATAAATTTTATACCACTGTTTACATATAATATGCGATATTCAGCGATTCCATACACTTTTCATTACATTTTCCGTAGTACTTTAGATTTATTTGAGGAAGATAATAATTTTACTAAGTCTTACTACACACCAAGTTTAACTCCTCTACCACGGTACGAGTCTAAGTTCTAACTTTAACAAATAAAAACTAGACTTCACAAATCTCACTAGTTGGAATTTTATATCGTGTAGACACCTCATTATTCACAGACAACATAGCTCTATATAATCTATGATTCATATAGACACACATTAAACATTTGCTACACATTATTGTAAAAATATAGCTACTAAATTTTGGAGATCATAATTAGCTTATATACAAATTATAGGTATTTACAAACAATACAAATATATAACTTAGGGTTTATGAATCAATATGTTAAATAAAAGATACAATAAACCTAAGACTTAGAGAATTAATTTAGTAGACAATCCTGCAGTGCCCTTATTATACGCTTATATTTTTCACTACAACATATTAGTTATTTAAAATTATTGATATTAATTTACTTAACTTTCAATGATGCTCTAAAAGCTATGCTTTAAATGTAATATTATACATATTTTATATAATGGTCCAAGAGCCAGTGAACCCTGGGAGTAACGGTCTCCCTGTAAGGCTAGAAATTTGTATACTTACGATTTATGGTGTAGCGACGACAAGCCAATTTACGAGTTACCGAATTTCAAGTGTAGTACCTACTAAGAAAGTTCACACCATCGGTTCACACGGAGTTGGAGTCACCAATGTAGGGGCTTGTTATGTGCGGGTGTAATAAAAGATGGATAACTACGCAAAGGTTTCGTTAACTACATATATTTATCCGTATGTAATTAATATTCGACCTAATGCGACCCACCCGCGTCCCGACAAGCCTGTGACTGTTCATGCATAGCGCACGAACTGTTTATATACGAGTTACCGTGTGAACCGATGGTGTGAACTTTCTTAGTAGGTACTACACTTGAAATTCGGTAACTCGTAAATTGGCTTGTCGTCGCTACATCATTCCCCCCTTAAAATAAAAAGGGTATACAAGTAAAAAAAATCTTACAATAAAACTAAACAATAAACAAATGGGTGTATATAAAATGTCGCTGTATAAGGTTACAAAATGTTTACAATATAAAGTATAAAAAATGTTCACAATATAAATCAATCAATACGTATCGTATACAAGTGGTTAACAGTTAACACCTAATTTCGTTAAACTATTTATGTTATTACAAAAACTTGGTTGGTTCTTCTAAGTGGCGTGCGATAATTGTTACACGTCATCTAACACCTAGTAACATTAACATTTCAAATCTCAATACGTTCTTTACACTTGTATCGTTTAATATTACAAAGGCTATTACTATACATTCATAAGCCATAAATCAAAAGTAGGTACTTAAATTTCTAAGTAGTAAACATTTCAATCAAAACTCAACACAAACATAAATTTGAAATACCATACTTAAAACGTTAAACAATGAACTCGTTTCAAAATTACTATTTATTAAATACGATGTGTTGATTACTAAGTATTTATTATACATTTCTATGAAGTCTTATGCATACTTATAATCATCGTAATTCTAATAAATATAAAATAGTTGAAACAATTACAAATACAATAGTACTATTACCTAAATCGTACCGGTAATCGTATAGCTCTTCCACTACGCGTGGTATGTGTATTAGGCAATTCGCTACTTGGAATTTGTAACGGAACCTTAGTATCTGCCCCAGATATCGTATCACTACATCATTCAAATAATATGCAGGTTTTAGACGGTCTACAGATATTCTAACTTTCCTGCCAGTCATTTGAATGTAAAATACCTTTTCCTCTCGACTCAACACACGATAAGGACCGTCGTATGTTGGTTATAAAGGCTTACGTACTGCGTCGTTTCTTACAAAAACATAATCGCACTTTTCTAAATCGGGGTGAATAAATATGTTCCGTCTTTCATTCTGCCTAATAGCTACTGACTGATATTTCCTAATAAAGACTCGTAATTTACTTACATACTCAAGACTGCTATCTATTTCAAAACTCGATTTTTTATCGTAATAATCACCTGGTAATCGTAAAGTTGTTCCGTACGTAATTTCTGCTGCGCTTATGCCGGTATCACTTCTTACTGCTGTTCTAAGTCCTAGCAACACAGTTGGTAATTCCGTAACCCAAGATGATGATATATTGCATAAACGAGCCGTTAATGCCGCTTTAAGCGACCTATGCCAACGCTCTACCGCCCCGTTACTCTGTGGGTGGTAAGGTGTCGTACGCAACTTATTAATAGGTACCTAATAACTTCATTAGTGTAGCAAATAATTGACTTTCGAATTGGCGTCCTTGATCGCTTGTTAGCTTTTTCGGACAACCAAAACGAGAGATCCATCCTTCATATATTACACGCGAAATCGTTTCAGCAGTTATATCTTTCGTAGGAAAACATTCTGGCCATCGCGTCCCCCTATCAACTATGGTAAGGCAATACCTAAAACCTTCGGGTGAAGTGGGTAAAGGTCCAATTAAATCAACATGAATATGTTCAAACCTATCGCACTGCGGAAACGATCCTAAACCTGACATTGTATGTCGATTAACCTTCGATCGTTGACATTCAATGCATGTTTTAGCCCATTGGCCAACATCACGATTCATATTTGGCCAATAAAAACGATTTTGAATCAATTTGCGTGTAGTCCTTATTCCGGGATGACATAAATTATGTAAACTATCAAAGGCAATACGTCGAAATTTATTAGTCAAATAGGGTCTAATTTTATCATTATCTAAATTACAATAAATAAATGTACCGCTTTCAGGTAACATAATTTTCTTTAACCTATTATTAGCGTCTTTCGAATTAGATAATTGCAACATATAAGAATCCTGTTGTTGATCCTTAGCAAGTTCCGCGTAATCTATTACATTGGGACAACTTATTGTTGCGACTCGTGATAACGAATCCGCAACGACATTATCTTTCCCACTTACGTGCCTCAAATCCGTTGTGAACTCACTAATGAATATCAAGTGTCGTGTACGTCTGGGTAACTCTTTCTCGCTATTTACTTTAGAAAACGCGTAAATTAACGGTTTGTGATCCGTATACACCGTTAACTGTCGTCCTTCGACCATATTCCGAAAATGACGAATAGCCAAGTAAATTGCTAATAACTCCCTATCGTACGTACTATACTTGCGTTCAGACTTAGATAAATTCTTAGAAAAATAACCTACATGAGTATCCGATGCGTCCGTCATAAGTGCGAGCGATGCATCGGCCCTAGGGTGCTAAAAAATCTGCACTTTATAAACCAAAACATAGTTTGAGTTACCTCGGCGATAATAAATAATGACCATTTATACGGTCGCCGTAAACTAAGATCTAAAGTCATTAACTTAGTACCAAATGTCTTAATTACACTACCGTTTGCCGCGTAAGGTTTATAATCACTACACAGTACACTCACTCGCGGATCGGTTATTTTTCGACACTGGTAAAATTAAAACATTTTTTAGTCGGCTCTCCTGCTGCTTCTGCCACGCACAAGGTTGAAGATAGTACAATCTGGCGTTATGCTTAAAGCAGTAATGAAAAAACATAACCAATTTGGTTTTCTCTGTTTTGAGCTTCCTGCACGATTGCGACTTTGGGATGCGGAACGATGCGTGCTATTTCCATACCTTCGACCGCTAAACGATTTTCCTCTCGAGCCTGCACATTCCAACTGGTTTATCCGCTGCTTTAGTTGTGCTAACTGCTCGAGGTTTAACGGTACCGACGAAACTGGAACTGCCGGATTCATTTTTAATTGTAAACAAACGATATCTATGCAATTCACTATTATGTTCACTAATCGTCGGGAGTCACCAATGATGGAGTCACCAATGTAGGGGCTTGTTATGTGCGGGTGTAATAAAAGATGGATAACTACGCAAAGGTTATATTTCGTTAACTACATATATTTATCCGTATGTAATTAATATTCGACCTAATGCGACCCACCCGCGTCCCGACAAGCCTGTGACTGTTCATTATATTCTTTGCTGTTCATGCATAGCGCACGAACTGTTTATATACGAGTTACCGTGTGAACCGATGGTGTGAACTTTCTTAGTAGGTACTACACTTGAAATTCGGTAACTCGTAAATTGGCTTGTCGTCGCTACAATGGCATTCTAAGAGCAATAGCCATGACCTGGCAGGCGTCAGCCCTGCACGTCATCAGCCCCTTTATTTTTTAAACTGTTAAAAAAATTGGTTTTCTAAACTTGTTTCTGTAAATTTGAAAATTTAATAGGATAAAGTTTATTTATTGTACATCTTAAAAAAAAAATGACAGGCGATTACAATAAGCAGAAGTATATGACAGATCAATTAGAAAATGCACAGTTGATGAGGTAAAATAAACTTTATCCTGTATACTCGAAATTTTTATATGTCTTCAAATAAACGTCTCAGAGTAAGTATGTATAATGCCAGGCGGTTTTGAACAGCATAAGACCTTGACAGGCGAGGGGACAGTTGCTAAGGGCGTGCGAGTGGGAGGTGTTGCGTGAATGCCTATAGTGCATTCTGTCTGTCACTCCTGTTGGTCGTAGCGTGATGATACATAGCCTATAACCTTCCTCGATAAATGGGCTATCTAACAGCGAAATAAATTTTCAAATCGGACCACTAGTTCCCGATATTAGCGCGTTCAAACAAACAAACAAACAAACTCTTCAGCTTTATAATATTAGTATAGATTTATTTTATTTAAACGTACAAATTTAATCCATACTAATACATCGAGATATATGTACTAATATTATAAATGCGAAAGTAACTCTGTCTGTCTGTCTGTTACTCAATCACGCCTAAACTACTGAACCAATTTGCATGAAATTTGGTATGGAGATATTTTGATACCCGAGAAAGGACATAGGCTACTTTTTATTGCGAAATATGTACCACGGGCGAAGCCGGGGCGGACCTCTAGTATTAAATAATTTTTGTTTTGTAAGTTTTCGCTTATCTTATAAGATCTATAAATAGACCATTTAACAAATGAATGAAATAATTTTTCAAATCCGACCCGCGGTTCCTGAATCCTGATATTAGCGCGTTCAACATAGCAAACAAACAAGCAAATTCTTCAGTTTTATTATATTACCTAGTACTTTATTACTATTAAGATTTGAAATAATATTCTTTGTATTATATTTCTTTGACCATCTGATTCGATGGCAATTGGCATTGTTATTATGTACTTGAGATATAATTAAGGACTCGTGTAAAAACTAAAAATAACATACTAAGTAGGTATTAGGATCTTGACATTGATTTCTTACAAATATGAGCCGCCACGGTACGGGAAACCTGGCCGATGCGATACATCATACACCGTACACACTAGTAGCACAGTATTACAATATTATTTCCTACAGTAATATGAAAATATGGAAATATGCATTTCAAATAAATATTTATCCTTCATACTTAAAAAATGATTTATGGGGTTACCTATCTTAATCTCGAATTTTAATATTCCGAATATCATAATCCAGAAAACGTTTGGACATTTTTTCATAACCCCGAATTTTAAAATTTCGAAGTTTTGTTTGCCATATAATCGCAACTCCGAATTTCATTTGCCCATTTCTTTATTTGTACGACGTTTTACAATCCAGACGAATGGGTTCCAGACATACGAAATCTAAATGCACAAAATCCAGATGACCGTAATCCATATGCAAGAAAGCCAGATTTTTAAAACACAAATTTTTGAAATACAGTTAATTGATATCCAGACAAACAATGTCTAGATTTTTGAAATTCAAATAAACGATATCCAGCAAAACGAAATCCTTCCAGGGGGTCGCAGCACGAACCTTTTTTTTTTTTTTTATAGTGGAGAATGCATTTAGGCATACCCAGGGCACTCGGGGGAAGAGTCCTGGGTTATGTCGGACTCACCCTGCTGAGTGCAGGGTCCTACCGACTAAACTCCACTGTGTTCCGCCGTGCCGCTTTATTGACGGAGCCGCGAACCTAACCTACTGAATAGATTTTAACACTTTAACCTTTCTGTAATGGGCAAGTAAAACAATAGCGAGTCGGTTCTGGCACTCGCCGGCCGCTGCCGCGGCACGCTCGCTTCGCTCGCTCGGCTCGTGCGTGAGGGGTCACAGTTCAAACCTAACCTAACCTACTGAGTCGAATTTGACACTTAAACCTTTCTGTAATGGGCAAGTAAAACAATAGCGAGTCGGTTCTGGCACTCGCCGGCCGCTGCCGCGGCACGCTCGCTTCGCTCGCTCGGCTCGTGCATGGGGGGTCACACTTCAAACCTAACCTAACCTACTGAGTCGAATTTGACACTTAAACCTTTCTGTAATGGGCAAGTAAAACAATAGCGAGTCAGTTCTAGCGTGGGGGTCGTAGTTCAAACCTAACCTACTGAGTCGACTTTGACACTAAAACCGGTCTGTAATAGACAAGTAAAACAATAAATTTACTTACTGACAATGTTTATTTTCAGTCGATAGTAAAGGTATAATCACGATTGTATGGAAATCAAATAAAAAGATTATGAAAATCTGGCAATAGTTTATCTGTTATACGATTATATGGGAACCAAATAAAAAGATTATGAAAATTTGGCAATAGTTTATTTGGAAAATGGTACGATGGGAAACAAAAAAAAGTATTCTGAGAATCTGGTATAATGAGATCTGTATTATGAGAACGCGGGAAACAAAAAAATACTTTTTAAAAATCTGGTTTTGGTGCATCTGGAAATTGATTCATCTGGGAAATTAAAAAAGGAATTTTAAAAATTTGTCATTCATTACATCTGTCTTTTAAAAGTTCTAACAACCGTTTTCGGGGTTTTAAGATTCGGGTAATAGAAATTCGAGTTTTTAATAGGTTACCGATTTATGGATATACTAACACTTTAACGTTTCTTCCATTTTAATATTATAAACAATCGATAAATGATTATATTATATTGATATTTTCTGCACTACATTTTATAAATTATACCATACCTCTAGGTGTAGGTAGTACTTTAAGAAGACATTGATTGATCACATATTTATTTATCATAATCATCATAAAGAAAGTTATTTGAAGTACCTACCTATGCATTTTAAAATATTAAAAAAAATATTGTGATTTTAATACATTTAAAAAGCTTTTTTGATTTGAATTATAAAACACAATAAAATACATTGCATTTACTGTATGCGTTCATGTAACATTTCTTATTTGCACGCCGCCCTTAGCAACTGTCCCCTCGCCTGTCAAGGTCTTATGCTGTTCAAAACCGCCTGGCATTGTACATACTTACTCTGAGACGTTTAATTGAAGACATATAAAAATTTCGAGTATACAGGATAAAGTTTATTTTACCTCATCAACTGTGCATTTTCTAATTGATCTGTCATATACTTCTGCTTATTGTAATCGCCTGTCATTTTTTTTTAAGATGTACAATAAATAAACTTTATCCTATTAAATTTTCAAATTTACAGAAACAAGTTTAGAAAACCAATTTTTTTAACAGTTTAAAAAATAAAGGGGCTGATGACGTGCAGGGCTGACGCCTGCCAGGTCATGGCTATTGCTCTTAGAATGCCATAAATCATAAGTATACAAATTTCTAGCCTTACAGGGAGACCGTTACTCCCAGGGTTCACTGGCTCTCCAGCTATAATATTATGCCTATTATTTTTAAAAAGATTTTTTCTGCATATATTTTTTCTTATCCAATAATAAAATAGATTAGCTATGACAGCTGGAGTCAACTGCACTACATTTTATTTTAGTGTAGAAAATTCGATTACACGTTTTGTAATTAACAAAAAAACAGAGTCTAATTCCTTATAATATTTACAATAATTGACCCAGATTTATGAACGCTCCAATAAATGCAATGGTAATTGGTAACATATCTGCAGTATACTGTGTATTTATTTTTTTATACCATTTACTTATTTTTTGATTGCCTGTGAGAATTTTCTAAAATATGATGACAATACTTCCATGCCATGCCAGACCAAGACTTTCTATGATTTTCAATACAAAACACATTTCTACTGCATAGGTAAACCGTAAACCATTGACAAGTGAATTTCAAACGTGCATTATTGTATGAAAATTCGGTTTTTATTATTTGTAATAACTTTTTTATTTCGTGCTCTAACATATATTTCTAGCAATACGAAGTTTTTTTTTATTAATCACTACGTATAATTTTTCTAGACACCAATGTACACAATATATTTTTCTACTCGCGCATTGGCACTGCATAAAATGGCCCCGCTACAAACAGATAATATATTTTTTTTTATTTTAAGCGTATACAGATAATCTATACACATTAAATTGTTATAACAACTTTTTTATATTATTACAATATTGATAATACCAGATACGCTATCAATGATATTTTTACAATTAAGAATAAATGCTTTTTTATTCAAAATAAAACGAAAATTAAAGTAACATAAAAAAAAACTGAAAAATTATTTATCAATTTTACTGGTAATAATTATATTGTATTTAATATAAATTTGTGCGTTAGTATACAATAATACATAATAAATAAAATGCGTTAAATGCAATGAATTATATTTTGAGTTTGTCTTACAGTCTATTTATTTAATAATTTAATAAAAAAAATTGTTTAAAATACATAAAAAGAAGGTAGCTTTAGCTCTATTTCAAATCTATATTATGTGAGTCAGCTAATTAATTTCTTTTAAAATATATTTTTTATATAAAAAGGGAATTTCAATATTTTGTTATTTTGAGCATTTCATTTTTATTTAATAATTTAATAAACATAAAATAACACAATCATGTCTCGGAGAGGAAGCTTAGTAGAAGAAAGATTCTTAGTGTAGTTCTATTGACATAAAAAATAGGAAGATAATAATATAGGAATAGAATGAATAGAAAAATATATAATTTGTTACATGTTTGTAACAGTTTAAAAAGAAATCAGTATAGCCAGATAAAAAAATAAGTATAAACTAGTTAAACTAATATAAATAAAAATTAATCCTTAATTAAGTTTAATTTTGACTAGCCCCAAGCAGCTTTTTCTTCAGAATAAGCTGTATTTGCTCCTGGATAATTCACATATTTTAAGCTGTTTCGTAAAATCAATTAAAATATATCGATATCCTTCAAATGCTCGTAGTTTCTGTCCCAATAACCGCCATTGTAGAGCCAGTCTTCCTGCTTCGTGTACGGATTTGTGCCTTGACTGAACCATCTGTAAATTATTTATAAACAATTTAAATTTGGTATGTAGATCTTATAGATTTGAATTATTATAAAGTACATATTCAAAATTTAAAGAATAAATTATAAAATGATTTGAAGAATTTTTTCATCTATCTAAGTGCATAATTAAATTGAAATCGTTATTTTCGAAACTTTTACAAAATATTTTAATAGTAAAACTAATAAATTAGTATCAGAATATAGCATAGATCGATCCTTGGCTACCTAGCAATTTAAGAAAAAGAAAACAAATCATGACCCAAGTTCACTACATAACCTACCTGGGTTGCCATCCATCTGGTGACTTCTTAAGCATCTTCCTAGCCGCTCGCTGCTTCTCCTCTAGCCGTGTCTTCTCTGCGGCTGCCGCATCTATATCGCCCTGTTCCAGCAGGCGGATGTCGGGCCGCAGCCGACTGTCCGTGGGACAGAGCTGGCCCTTCATGTCGCGTTCTAGCTCGTTGAGGGACATCGCGAATTCCGTGAATTGGTAGTACTGGAAGATTAGGTTCTGGTTAGGTTGAAGAAGTTGTATATACGTTGTACTACATAGATACAACGTAGAGGTAGACAACGACTGTTGAAGTCCATTTCTGATAAAAGTATCGATAAATCAGATGCAAATGAAATTTTCAAAAGCCCTCAAGGTTAAAGTAAAGTTAATGATAACTATAACAAGATATATTCAACGTACCTGTGCGCTTGTGCTGGGTCTTGGACGAGCTTCCCAGAGTGTCACGGAGCCGGGAATGTCAATGTTGAAGGAATCATCTGGTTTGGGCACCTCGTCAGATGTTTCCGCTTCTTCAGCCTAGATAACCGTAATATGAAATGAAATATAAATTTCGTCAATAAGCAATAGGAGCAAAATAATCGGAAAATGATGAAGTTAAAAAAGCTTAAAGATGTATGGGCAAAATCTTAAGTAGTCGGACAAATAATTATAGACAGAGAGCATTTCAAATTTACAATCATTAAAAATTAAAAAACAGAGATTCTTCCTTATACTATGAGTTTTGAATATGCCTCAGTCTAGTAATTTGCTTTGAAATCCAATACTCACATCTTGTATCGACATGGACCTTAGTGCGCCCACTTTAAAGCTGTTCAACTTAGCCAGCACCTTCTTGGGCGTATGCGCCGGCGTCTGTCCCGTCGCCTCATCTCCACGGTCTTTCGCCCATTGCTCGTACGCAGATGCCGTGCAGCACTTTATGTATTGCGTCCATTTGCCGTACAGGAAACGAAGGCGCTTTTTGCTGAAATTTATTATAGAGAAAATAGTTAAATTTCGTTGAAATTCCACGAACCATTCCATGAACCATGGCAATTACGGAAATAACTAAGTTAGTAAGAAAAGAGGCTCTATCAGTTTTGAAATTTTCCAAAGCGTGCCCGAAAACCAATTATAAAAGACTAGATTTCCGCCCGCGGCTTCGCCCGCGTTTGCAAAGGAAAACCCGCATAGTTCCCGTTCCCGTGGGATTTCCGGGATAAAAACTATCCTATGTGTTAATCCAAGTTACCCTCTATATGTGTGCTAAATTTCATTGTAATCGGTTCAGTAGTTTTTACGTGAAAGAGTAACAAACATCCATACAAACTTTCGCCTTTATAATATATAATTAGATTTTGGCAAAGGAAAATTAGGTTATTCTTTAATCTATTGTTAACTAAATTATTAAACCTACCAATGTTTCTATAATATTAATTCAGGTTAGTAGTTTAATCCTTATTTCATCGCCATGAAGTATAGTGATACTTTTCATTGAATAAAAATAATCTACCTTCAAAATTTTCACTTTATTTCATCACATGCAAGCACTTACCTCGGATCCGTAATGAACCCATCAACCCGATGAAGATCTCTATTATTGAAACCAGCTGGTTTGAAGCAGAGGTTCGCTTTAAGTCCCGCTCCTCCATGGCAGGTGACCTCCATAGCACCATACTGCTCGATCCAGAGCTTGCCGACGATCACATTGTGGACGCAGCAGTTCACGTTGCTCCAGGTGTAGGCTTCTCCCCACCTAGAGAGTGTTTTGTTAAGGTTATGGGTTGAATACTGCATATACAATTTGAAGTAGAACTGATATTATTTATGTTTTAAGGTTTTGGTTAATTTTTTAATGATGTTTGATATAAATTTAACATAACCTAGAACCGTGTATGAATTACATATTGAAAGTAAAAGAGCTTTTTCCTGAAATTTCGATAATTAGATTTATGGAATTAAACGTTAGACCCAAGTAGAAGTAAACATTCAAAAAGCTCTATCAATATTTTAAGTAACTAATACAGATATTATTACATACGAAACGAATAAAAGCCAATATAAAAAAAAAAATATATTTGCCTTTGAATTTTTTTTTAAACCAATATCCTTCATCAAAACTTCTTAAACTCGACTCTGTTTTTACAATTCCAATTCGGCTCCAAACCTACAATTCGGTTCGATCCCAAACTAGGTTACAGTTAAATTACCTGGGCAGTTCAACCGTGACGTGGCCTTTGGGCTGTATCTCGACACTTTTGCCGCAGAACTTCAGTTTTGGGTGTACGGAACCGTGGAACACGAAGTGGGGACTGTCTGCGTGGAACGCGGACACTGGTGGGTGGTGTGATACCTAAATAGGAGAAAATATTGACCGTCACCAGTTTCAGTTTTAGTTTATATATAAAAGAAAGATAATAAATTAGTGGTAATTTAAAAAAGAAACGAAAACTGCACATAAAACAATGTTACATCTAAAGCTTTACAAGATATAATAATTGGTATGAGAAACGGTGACTTTTCAATATTATACAAATGGCATCCAATCATAATAGAGTGCTTTATATTTGAACAAAATGAAAGAATTGAAGCCAAATTATATAAGTGAGACACGTATGCTGGCTATAGATTTTTATGAGTAGTTCTAAAATATTTCATGTAATATAAGTCATGAATATAAAAGGTACACATAACTAAGAACTATGACAATGTGCTGAGCCAAGACCTTTTCAGGGAACATTTCTTGTATTCATTTTTGTTTAATTTAATTTTAGATTTTAAGTGTATTTTGTTTTTTTCTTCTTTTTAACTGTCTAGTATTTAAGAATTGTAAATGTTTTCCTGAATAAATGAATAAATAAATAAATAAATAAACATATACAAACTGAAAACAATCCTGCTAGTTTCATTCATGTAATTAAACATTCAAAAATCATTTCATTGACTGATAAAAGCACGATACGTGTCCTTCTATACCTACTACCTAAATATAAACCAATTATGAACCAACCTGTTCACACACCGCTCTGAACTCAGGCCGTTCCAGTTCGTACGTCTCCCCAAGGAGGGGGTTGAACGGCTTCCCCAAACGCTCCCAGTTCGACGCTAACGCACTTACTGCGAACGCTAGTGACATACGGAATTGTTAATTGCTGCTATGACTTGAAAATTAAATGAGGGAATCGGTCTGATGAGTCTAGAATGTATGGTATGAAGACTGGATGTAATTGTGTGCTAATTGGAATATTTTAACTTCAAGCACAGAATACATAATAGTAGCTAAACGCTACAGAACGGACAGTACTCTCCGCCTCCCGCCAAAATTAAACACTTACCTCACCCCGCGCGATCGTGATTAAAATGGGCCACATTTTTCTGCAAGGACGATACGCAACGAAGATTGACAACATTAATCAAATTGACTTAAAGTAATTTTATTATTTTGGATTTGTGATTATCGTTTTTCGTAGAAAATGGTTAGATATTGTGCTGTTTACGGATGTATTTCATCAGAAAAAGGCGATTTTTTTTTTTTCTAGTCACAAATGTGCCAACCATAAAGCGTTAACATTTGCAATCTCTACAGTGTGACTGTCCAAACGATAATTTTGTATGGAGTGTCCGGGGTGTGCTTCAAGGTTGATTTAATTCTTTCATATTATATTTTACACTTGTTGTCGTTTGGTATAGTGGAGATATAACAATAGCTTCAACGGAGAAAATAATTAAGAAATATGAGATATTATTTCGAATAAAAGCCGTCTGTACCGCTGTCACAAGTGATCGAGCCGTTGCAAATAGCACCCAACAAATTAACAATATTACAATGTCTTGGTTAATCTGCATCTGAAATGATTCCAGCTTCCTCATCATCCTTATAATTTATAAATATTCGATTTATTATACATTTTCTTACCAGCAATATATTCCATCCTGGCCACCGGGTCCGATTGTTCCGACGCCAGCCTCAACAGATGAGCGTACTCCAGATACTCGAGCATTCGCTGCAGAAACGACAGCGGCTCATTAAAAACCACCGGCATCGTGATCTTTGACAGTTCCTTGCCGACGCAGTTCTTCAAAACTGACCACAGGGAAAAGTCACCGCGGCTGAATTGGGCCACAGGAAGAGATGTCCTGGGAAATGTATGGCCAGATTAAGTATCAGAAAAAAACATTAACATTTCTAATAATTTAAAGTAATATTAGGTATTTGGTTCTGTTAGCTAATTTAGGAAGCTATAATACAATTAAGAACAGTGTTTAACCTAAGTTAAAAGAACTTCCTTCTTTCTAAAATTAGACAGTCAATTATGATTGTCATTTGCTTTTACTTTGAATTTTTAATTATTATTATCATATCAATAAAGAATTTAATTATCTATCACCTAATTATATCTGAAACACAACATCTAAAAAGACCAACGTTTGACATTTTTATGAAAATATCTTGAATGTAGGTTGGTTATATTTGCTAGGACCTTTTTTTCCTTTAGAAAATTGAAAGGTTGTGTTAGTCCTTTCAATTTACCCAAAAAATTACATTCATTTTTCTTACAAATAAAATGCTATATTCTTTAGTAAATAAAGGCTAAAAAATTCCCTCACGGACTCGTTACATACAAAAGACGACAAGAACAAACTCAGCATCCCGAATTCGATCACATTGTGATGCAAAGACTTCGTGACCTTTTGTAAGCAATTTAACTCGAAACTGGAACAAAAAACCTTTCCGAAAGTTTTATCATTAGTCGTCTACACAAGTACTTGAATGTTAAATTACTTTCATTTTCAGGAGCTAGTTAGAGAACACGACGGAAACCTGGCCCGTCATTATTCCTTATCTACGTAATTGCCGAAAATTCACCGTCTATTGTAAAATATGGACCAACTAAGGTAGAAACTGGTAAGTAGAAAGAATAATATTCTTGTAGTTTTATTTGAGAATCAGGCTCGTAAAGAACACTGTGATGTAATAAAAAACGCTTTTTATGTGTTTTGACTGTTCTATTTTACGACCATTTACAACCACAAACATTTGGGATTTATACTCCGAATTCAGGACAAGATGAATAAGTATGATCATACTACAGAAAAAACTAGGTATTAAAACAAATTTTACACAATAATATGTATATTAGAGTGGACAATTAAAAAAATACCTACAAGGCTGCAAGGTTACCAATGAATAATATTAAAATATGTATGTCCCTTTTTTACCCGACTGTGAAAGAAGGAGGTACGGAACGTGGTTTTGGAATAACTTTCTCGCTCGTAAAAAACGAATACATATTGTATTCGTACGTTGTATCCGACTGTCTATAGGATATTAAGTCGGAAATTTTGTAAAAAATAAATAAATAAATCCTATTTATTTACTAGCCCTGCCAACCTTACCTGAGATGCGAAAGTACGGCGTAGAGCCCTAGCCGGGGCGCTTCGTTCAAGGTCACTCCCGGCGATCAATACTGCCGCCCGGCGTTCCCGCTCAGAGCTTCCATCATAACAAATACGAGAATTGTATAATTTCCGTAAACAGATGTACAAATTATTACTGATTGCAGTTTGATGTGGATTTTTAGCGTTTATGATCAAGATCGTGGTAACATTAATTGAAGTGGTTGAGTTACAAAATTATCCCTAAACTAGATGATGTCTTTAACTTTATGATTAATATCCCACCCTGCCTAAATACGTAATAAAATTAATCGCCCTTTCAATATTCATAATATTGTAACTAGTTACGCCTTCAATAACTTGTAAATAAAATCTATAATCGTAATAAATAATTTAGAAACGACTCCGAATTTAAACTGTTAACATTATAAATATTGGTAAGATTTAGAGTGGGAACATCCTCATTTTTTATAACAATAAGAATATAATGTATTTGACAAAGGAGTTGAAAATTGATGCAATATAGAGCTCTACCACAAACCGCAAAGTAATTTTCTTTGTAACAGAAAGAGCAATGTTTGCTTCGTTCCACACACGTGAACACTTGTGACTCGACTCTTGAGGTCTTGTGAAAGAGAATATTAAATTGTTTAGAAAATGGAGATAGACGTTAAACGTCCTGGAATCAAATTACTTCTTTGTGTCTCCTACACGTCTATTTATTCTCTCCTATACGTACGGTTATTTTCTCTGAACTAAACTGAATTTTATATTACACTAGCGACCCGCCCCGAATTCGCACGGGTGCAATGCTGATACTAAATACACTACAGAAAAACTGTGAACGTTGTATATAAAAACATAGCGGCCCGCTCCGGCTTCGCACGGGTATAAAATATATAGCCGGGCGGCCGGCCGGTACCGCCGCAAACGCTACGTCCCGCAATTTTTAAATCTGTAATATCTTCGAAAATATTCACTTAAATCATACGGTGTAAAGAGCCATATAGATCTATATTAAATGAACAATGTATTCAAGGTATATAATTGGTTAAGGATTAATGCTGTATTGGTTAAAATCGCTTCGAAAATTAGCCATTATTTGTCATAAAAAGTAAATGACAAAAAAAAGTTATTTTGGGTTATCCATAAGAGATAGGCATATACCATTACGGACTTTTCTGTAGACCTTTTCAATGTGTACAATACTTAGTACATTATTTTGATAAAACTCGTAGGGTTCAGCCTGCGTTTGCAATGTAAGCGGAAAAAATGTAATTATTTACGACATCACATTAGAAACCTCAAAAATAACAGTACTTCTCCACTATTTAATGGATGTTATTATACACATAAACCTTCCTCTTGAATCACTCTATCTATTAAAAAAAACCGCATCAAAATCCGTTGCGTAGTTTCAAAGATTTAAGCGTACAAAGGGACATAGGGACATAGGGACAGAGAAAGCGACTTTGTTTCATACTATGTAGTGACTAGCGACCCGCCCCGAATTCGCACGGGTGCAATGCTGATACTAAATACACTACAGAAAAACTGTGAACGTTGTATATAAAAACATAGCGGCCCGCTCCGGCTTCGCACGGGAATAAAATATATAGCCGGGCGGCCGGCCGGTACCGCCGCAAACGCTACGTCCCGCAATTTTTAAATCTGTAATACTTATCTTCGAAAATATTCACTTAAATCATACGGTGTAAAGGGCCATATAGATTTATATTAAATGAACAATGTATTCAAGGTATTTAATTGGTTAAGGATTAATGCTGTATTGGTTAAAATCGCTTCGAAAATTAGCCATTATTTGTCGTAAAAAGTAAATGGCAAAAAAAAGTTATTGTGGGTTATCCATAAGAGATAGACATATACCATCACGGACTTTTCTGTAGACCTTTTCAATGTGTACAATACTTAGTACATTATTTTGATAAAACTCGTAGGGTTCAGCCCGCGTTTGCAATGTAAGCGGAAAAAATGTAATTATTTACGACATCACATTAGAAACCTCAAAAATAACAGTACTTCTCCACTATTTAATGGATGTTATTATACATAATATAAACCTTCCTCTTGAATCACTCCATCTATTAAAAAAAACTGCATCAAAATCCGTTGCGTAGTTTCAAAGATTTAAGCGTACAAAGGGACATAGGGACATAGGGACAGAGAAAGCGACTTTGTTTTATACTATGTAGTGATGATATACAGTTATTATAATTATTGAGCTATCTTTCTCTATACGTTCCGAATCGAACAGATTCAACGTTATTCCAACGTGAATGTAGCTAGATAACATAATATCTACCGGGATATTATTGTTTAGTGAAAACTGAAATCTATAGTATTATATATTATCTGTGGTGTAATTATGCACAAAATTAATTAAAATTGTGAAATACACCATATTTTAATAATCCTGTCTTGTTAAAAAAAGGAATTATTTATTTAAATATAATAATAAATGGGTCATCACACCTAGAAGACTCGTGATACCATCGGAATTTAAGTTTATGTAAAATTTGTTTTTTCTTCCAAATAAAGATTTTTTTGACGTGACAACGTCTTATAATTCGATAGAGCCAGCTGCACGCACGAAAAAACATGACTCATGCGGCGTTACCTCGCTCTGAGGCGTTCCATGTAAGGCTTGAAGTGCAAGCGAGAGCGCGGAACGAGCGACAAAGAAGCACAATCGGACGTTGTCACGTTCAACTATCGTCAGTAAACCGACTTTACAGACAACCAATTTTTAATTTGAATACGTACCTTTTTTTTTTGACGTGACAACGTCTTACAATTCGATAAAGCTGGCTGCACGCACGAAAAAACATGACTCATGCGGCGTTACCTCGCTCTGACTCATCTGAGGCGTTCCATGTAAGGCTTGAAGTGCGAGCGAGAGCGCGGAACGAGCGACAAAGAAGCACAATCGGACGTTGTCACGTTCAACTATCGTCAGTAAACCGACTTTACAGACAACCAATTTTTTTTTTACGTTGGGAAATGCACTTACGCATCCCCCTCTACAGTTTTTCTGTATGAGGGGGTATGTGGGACTCGCAAAAGCCATACCCACTAAAACCCAACCACCCACCTGTGGTGGCCACCGTTCGCCTTGAATTTTGAATATTTGAATACGTACCTAGTGTAGATTAATTCAGTTATTTATTAAGAAAACAAATGTGAGTGCACTAGCTATATTGAAGAAAATGTAGCCAAGTTCAGTTCACAGTTCGAAAATGATTTATTGCTCTAGCCTCTACCTACTTACAACTCAAGTACCGCTAGAAACTCTACGCTTTACTAAAATCAATTTAGAGCTTGAAACAATAATACGTTCTATAATACCTATTTTCTATTTCATAAACTAAGTACTTTCTTATTCTGTAACTTATTCCGGTCTATCTAAAAGAATAATATCTAAGTACCTACTACCGACTACGTTCTACTAAGTGTTACCATGGTATTACAAAGGATTACTTTCAATTCCAACTCTCGTAATTGTAATTGGTTTCGTTGTTGAATAAAGCATTATTATTTCTTTTGTTGGACCGTATACTTGGAATAATAAACCCTTCATTTGACGTTGAATACCGTAGGTACTTATGTTTTTTTTTTTTGTTTTCAATTGTTTGCATTTGCTTTTAAGTCGATGCTGATTTCCTTAAATTCTGACTGAAAAAACACTAATTAAAATTATGAAAGATAGCCTACAAATTAGATGTTACCCGCAAGAGGTTATAATATAAGCTGAGCAAACTTAAACGTTAAATTATATCACCACTCTATTACAATTCTCTATTGACAAAATAATCATCACTACATAGTATAAAACAAAGTCGCTTTCTCTGTCCCTATGTAGTATGCCCCTTTGTATGCTTAAATCTTTAAAACTACGCAACGGATTTTGATGCGGTTTTTTTTAATAGATAGAGTGATTACAGAGGAAGGTTTAAGTATATAATTTACTAGGTTTTAGACAAAGCGGGCGAAGCCGCGGGCGGTAAGCTAGTAGTTACTAATTTAGACATTATAAACACACATATTTTTTTGGTACAATAAAGTAAAACTTTTCACACAAAACACAATAATATGTATCCTTTATTTCACTCTAAAACTGGAGAATATTGGTACACCTATATCGTTTAAATGTTCAGCATGAAAGTTACATATTGGTTTGTAAAAACAGAAATTCTATTGTGTCCGAAAACAAAGCACGTACGAGTGGCGTATGCACTATGCACATGAATAATTTCGACGCCTACAGGCTGCATCATGCATGTATACGATGTGAATACTGTAAATCAAAGCCAGACGTATCGATTTATAGCCATAGCAGTTGCTATTGTATTAAATGTCAACATTGGAGTGCTAATGACGTAGGTCCTAATGACATAGAAATAGGGACCTGGGACTCACAAATAGTATAACTGAATAATTCATAACTGAATAACTTTTAAACGCACTCATGAAACGTCTCTGCTTTAGTTATGTAGTCACTTTTTAGTAATCTATGCTTTTAGAATATATAGTCTTTTAGTAATATAGTCGCTTTTAGGAAGTTATAATTACAAATAAACGGAACGGAACGGAACGGTACAAACGGAGGATAACTTTGTCAGAAACTTAGTTTAATTAACGACAACGAAGTCAGTAATGTAGTTAAAGCTTTCTGCTTGCGTTAGAGTGCGTCGTCTCGTATGTATTTTGGAGTGTACTTATCATGATGATACCTAAATAATATTTCTTAGTTCTCGTAGGTAGGTATAATAAGCAATGCAGGAAAATATATCGCAAGTGAGATTCGTTCTAGGAAGGTTGAATTTCCACCAACGCATGTTTCATCTCTTCCAATCTATATTTCTCTTACCTTATTCCTTGCCTTACATTTTTTATTTGCTTTTAACTTATATTACCATAAACTGTTTTATTTACCTTATTTTCTTCTATAAAGAAGATAATGAGGATAATTCATAGACATAACAATCTCATCTAAAAGCATTTTCACAGCAAATTGTCTCCCTCAACGAGAGAAGAATTTTATGAGACAGGCTTACAAAGTTAAGTGAGCAAATTGCGTAGGATAAGCTTGTTATGTCACTTGCAGACTTGATTAACTGAGGGGATGAACATTGAAGATGGTTAATTAAAATGTCAAAGATTCCCGACACTCCATTATTGGAATTTGATGCTCTAATGTTGCTTATGGACAACTGAATCGGTCATTGTTGTGTTTTGGTGGAGGTGGAGATTAATTTTAGTGGACAATATTGATTGTGAATTTATGACCTCTTGATTAAACTAACTACAATAAACTGATAGGCAAATGAGACTACTATAAATGTTAGAAAAATGTAAGTTAGTCCTTGTAATTAAGTATATTAAAACTTATATAAGATTTGAATTGTCTCTATACCTACCTAAAGATTCGAAAAACTGTGATATAAGATCAATGTATCTACCAATAAAATACTTGGAATTGTAGTTAAAGTTTAATAAAAATGATCACCACGATTCAAACTAGGTGCCAAATTTGTAAGCATTTATTTTTATTTACTCAACGTTGGCACTAACACCAAAAAGGTGCCTTAATAATACTTTTTAATTCTAAAGTTTTAATTTGTATTAATTTAGTGTTTTCTTCACAGATTTCTTATTGTAGTACCTACCTAACTACACACCTTGGAATTATCACATTTATATACATAGTTCTTATGCATGATAGAATACAGATGAAAGCTCAATTTCCAAAAGCTTTTCCATGTAATGTAACGTTCATGAGAATCCTCGCTCTATTCCGCGTAGTAACTAGTAATGCTCACAAGTATGCTATAGACTGTAACATAATATGCGTTATGTAATATGTTTATATTATATTGAATTCAATGTTTGACCGACAAGCTGCGTGCGTTAGTTACATTTTTGATAAATTACCTAAATTCTATAGCAGAATAGAAGAAAGCAAAAGAGAGAAGACAAGAGCAGAAGAAACATCGTATCGGCGCGGGCGATTGTTTTTTTTTCGGTAAAATATTACTTACTTTTTATCTCGGAGCTATTAGGAGGTGTCTCTTGGAGGTTTTAAAAATTAGACGCTAAAAGTCAAGCGGCATATAAGAAATGCTCTTAGATAAAATTTAAGACGGCAAATATTCAACGTTCTACAAGTGAATGCTCAAGAGCCTAGTGTGTCAACACCCTTCTCTAAAGTTTATAAGTAGACTCTTTATCTATCTACTTAGTCAAAGGACGTCCACTATTGGAGATAATCCTTGCCCAGAGATTAAAGTTTAAAGTTGAGCTTTCGAGCTGCGCTCGTCTGATGTTTAAAATTTTCACCACACTGGAATGAGGGGGATACACAGAAATGATTTGATTTACGATTGGTTATTTTGTACGATAATACGTAATAATAAATTCTAGTTAATCTAAAATCAATACAAAAGTACTTACCTAAAGAGTAGTTTGTAGTCTTGTCAAAATACATAGCTAAATCATATAGCTAACTCTTTAGAGTGTACCTTGACAAATTAATTTTATTTCTGCGTAGTTTTTTGTAGTCACCTTATTATTTCCTTACACTAGTGTTATTCCAATAAGTGCAATAAGATGTCACAACCATGGCTTTTAACAAATAACTTACCTATATTTGTACTGCCTGTGAGCATTATCTTCCATCTTACAACCACCGACACCAGCCACTGTATTCAGTCCTCACAAACACTCCACTCAAGTTTTTTAATCTGTGCCTTTGTTTTTCTTTTATTTTATATCCATTCTAGAATGTGAACTGTGGTGTAAATAATAAATGAGCGAGTGGTGATTGATTTGCATTGAATAAGTTTAAAATAATTATAGTAACCTGATATTATACTAAAATATCTAATATTCATTGAGAGCCTACGAAATAATCCGCGAGTAATTTTATAGAAAAATGTAATCAAAATACAGTAGTCAGTAATGTAAATATGTAACACTAATGTTTATCGTTATATAATTTTCCTGTAAAATAGCATTCTTCACGATTTTAAAAACGTCATGTTATCAATTTTTTGTAGAGTAATTGCAATTACGGCTGATCGATGTAGGTATACCTAGTAGGTATTGTAGTAGTGTAGAGTACCTGCTTTATATGCCTTTAAGTTTACGTTTTTATACCTGAACTTTTTTCTACCTTATAAGGCAGTATTGTTCACAAACAAGATCGTTTTCGCTATAGAGCCCGTATCTAACATACCCCTAATTCTCTACATTTATCAAACGACATAATACCCTGCAAAAAATCTGCAGATAAACCATTACAAAGGAGCACTTTGATAAATGTGTTTGACATTACCAAAGTAGGTCAGGGACACAAGGGTACGGCCCGTTTAGGGTGGGTACATACTGTATAACTACCTGATATATACGTGTATTTCATCTGAAAGGCGTAGGCGTAGGGTCCTTCAGAATCAGAGCTGAAAGTATTCGAGGGAAAATGCGACAAATTTTTTTCATATTCCATATGTAAGGGACCTAGGTATCTCGGAGTGATATTTTTACCCGACTGCCAAAGAAGGAGGGTAATGTTTTTCGAGTGTATGTAAGTATGTATGTATGTCTTTTCCTTTGTGACCACCTGTAGCCTAAACGGCTTGATGGGTTTTGATGTATGAGGTATCGTTAGATTTGTCTTGATTACGGGAGTGTCATAGGATACATTTTATCCTAAAAGTCCCACGGGATAAAGACATAATAATATTTTTTCTAAATTTCCCTTTAAAAAAATATGTTTGTTTTACTCTTTTTTTAGTGTGCAGTCGGGTATTTTGTTTTTTTAATAATAATTACTTGTTGTAACAATATGTTGCTTTTTATCGTAGAGTATATTGGGTAGGTTGATTGTGGTATGGAAACTATGTATACAAAGCTCTCTACATAATTTCCTAAATAACAACAATAATAATTGTATTTGCCAAAATAATCAAAGTTAAAAAGGTTCATCAGATCAGATTAGATTAGGACCAATTTTACCTCCTTTGAAACTATATCCAAAGTCATTAAAAGATTAAAAGCCTTGAGATAATCTGAACTCTAAAGAAATTAAAAAATAAACATCGTGGGCGCCTCCTAAGGGATTAAGATTTCTTTTGCGTCTTGACCCATTTCCAACATTGTAATAAGAAAAATCAAGTTGTTCTACGACGTGACATGTTTATTAACAGAAAATTCTTACAAGCAACTAATTATTTTATATATACAGTGACGTTTTTAGATCTAGATGGAATGGTACATGTAGATGAGCAAAAGTTGGAAATTTGTTCTGTAAAATGTATTCATGTTGTATTCATTAAAAGCAACGTCCAACTTGAGCGTATTTTTCATCTAGCAAGATTAGAGTTTTACGGCATTCATTAGTTACGTAAAAGTTAAAATAACATTTTGAAGTGCCATTTTAGTATTCTAGAAATACTATATTTTACAAGGTTATCGTAAATAATATGAATAATACTTTATTTTAATATTACTGTAGAAATACTCTATTTTTTTTTCATAACAAGTAATCACAAAGATTGTGTTAGACAAACTCACTGTGTTTATTACACACTTGTAGATTCTATGTGAGACATAATATCACATAGCTATTGGTTATTACATAAGCTGTTTTACCATACTTTACAATTTATATCGACCAAGGACTTGGGATATGGTAAGAGCTTTATCATCGGATTTCCCGTAGATATTTTTTAATTCCGGGCAAGTAGGTACCCAAAGGATCAGCTTGTCAAGTTCTTGAAATTGGATAAAGATAACATATTTAGCTCTATCCTTGTATTTGTTTTAAGCATTCATATGCTACGAAAGCAGGGCAGTAAAATTTCCAAGGCTTGTGTTAAAAAATCTTCCTTTAAAGGTCAGGTTAAAAAGGTCCTTCGAGAATACTGAGCTTAGCTAATCATTATTCAATGTAGATCCAGCAATTCTTTATGTTGTGTTATTATTTGTGTTAAATTAAATTGTGTAGAGCAAAGACAGGATTGCACCAAGTACTGTAAGCGCATTTCCTCCCCTGTGTAAAACAAAATATGACTCATTTGCTGGAATAGTGCCAGACTTATTCATACCTTTGGAATAACCTCGGAGGACCTTGTGAAGATTTTTCCATTTTATTCGATACTGCAGTACCTCTATTTTATTTCTTTTCGATTGCATAAAGTAGTTATTGTTAAAACTTATATCGACATGATTCTGAAATCTGAATATCGCTCTAAGAATTTTAGTGGAAAACTTTGTTGTAATAGCTATTTCATTGCCTCTTTTCGAACATTACAGTTACGTATTATGAGAGAAAAGAGAAAATATTACCCCGTAAGTAGAATGTATAGCACGCACCCTTAGTCACGTCTGTGAAAAATGAGCGAAGTTTAAGAATGCGGGAATGGTGGCATTTCGAGTGACCCCGATGTGTCTCACAAATTTTGTGTACAATGGGAATGTTGCAGATATATCATTGTACATACAAACGTAGTATAGCTACATTTTTCTGTCTATCTTCAATAGAGAAAAATATAAAATAGAATATATATATGCCTATGCTTAAAGGTCTCTATCCCTACCCAGGTGTTAACTGTTAAGTCTATATTTAAATGTTTTTTATACCCATATGACCTGATAATTAAGTAGGCCATATACCTCTTTCATTAAAAATAAACTATGAAGAGGATCTATTCATAAAGTGAACAACGTTATTAAATCAAATGAAATGTATGAATCGTATAATCTCTGTTCATTGAGTTATTAAATCGCTTCATCCCTTACGTCCTAATTTACCGGCTACCCTTAACCTCGAACTTGAAATCGATACCTGCTTACAGCAATATCAAATCACCACTCGCTGTCCTGAATTACGATTACCAACCGACCTAATTACATAATATTTAAACTCACGATATTTTTGAAATGAGAGTCCAAAACGTAACGCACGTGTGCACTGGGCGAGCGCTGCGGCGCAACTGGCTATATCCCCGAGACTGGCGGGCGCCTCACGCCACCCACAGCTTAATGGCGCCCAACGTGGGCCGACATTAGATCGCGTATCGAATTCACTCTGTTTCCTATACATTAGCCGAATAATTCATATAGTTACTTAACCATTCCACCACCTCGTTTCCCCTATTTATCCGACGATTACGTAAATAAAAGCTCTTTGGATCGTTATGGATATAGCGCTATTCCATTGAGTAGGATTGCTATACTTCGTAGGTGCTATTTGCTTTGGATATCGTTATAAAAGTATTGATTTCGGCTACAAAGGTGTTTATACCGGCTAATATTGTCTGGGGTCGGGAAGGTCAAATCGGTCGCTTCTCTATCTCTTATTTATAAACCTGTTTTTTACATGAGATAATTTTAAAATGAAAAAAAAAAAGTAAATCAAATGATACATTTAATACAAAAAATGGTCAAAATATAACTTAACAAAATAATTGGTAATAAAAATACTATAATAATATCACATCGTATTACAATCATCACATTCACATTTTTACAAAAGCTCGGAAATATCAAAGAATACATGGAGCCGATTACAAATGTCAGAAACTATATTAAAATAATACAAGCATATTAAAATCAATCTTTCATTTTGTGCTTTTATATAAATTATAAATGAAAAAATAATAAAGGAAAAATTGTAATAGTAAAGATGGACAGTGGACACAGCTCTTCAGTCAATACTTTGATATTTTCAAACATAATTCAACAATGCATCAATTACATATTGAAACACATGTAAGGATAGTTCTAATGCAAGAAAACAAAGTATGGGTCAAGAAAGATTCCTTCATTCATAGCTTTGTCCCTTTCTATATCCTCTAGAAAGAGAAAGATATATCTTTAACCTGTTTTTAAAAACATATCGAAAAAGAGCAGCTACTACTGTTCATCTTGCTCTTATTAAATAAAATATCTACGGGACAGAAAAGGACAATGATATGTGAAAGCGTCGTTTTTAAAGATCCTTTTAAGTACTCAGAAGCCATTCACAAAAACTAAAATAGAACGTCAAAACATGGAAATTAATGGTTCAATGTCATATAAGATCTTTCACACATTATCTATACGTTATAAATGGATTAATGATATCGATTTCCTCGATATTAATACGGCTTAATAGTGTTGTCTGAATATCGATATTTTCAGAACAAATTCAGTAACATCTATCGAATGTACTGGAATTTTACTACTCTAGTGATGTACCCTTATCGATAATCTTATTCTAGAATGTTTATCGATAGATAGACAACACTTACACCTTAGAATGTGCAAAAGATCTTAACACAAATCAAGGAAATAATTATGTACCTGGTTTCTACAGACACGATACGTTTTTTTTATAATATGATATTTATTAAATAAAAGTTTTTTTTTTTTATTAAAATGCTTTCGAAATCGTATCTGGAATAACCAGAAAAAAGAATTGACTGAGTTCTTATAAATTAAAAACGACTGCTAGATGACTATCTATCTCTTTTTTATTTAGCATTTATAAACATCGATCTCTTTCTATCTTTTATGCCCAATTGTTCGATACTCAGTCTATTCTTTAAACCTATGACACTATTTATGTCAATGTTAAAACAACGAATATGGTGGATCATAAGAAAATAATTGAATAAGGAGTAAAACATTGAAATCAAAAACTTTCCGTGTACAATTTTATGAAAATCACTTCTTATATTTAAATTATAATTTTTACTCCTAATATTTAAGATATAACATATTATTATATTGTACTTTTATAAGATCTCATGAAACTGCACACGGAAAGTAATGAACAATAATGTAACAGGGTAGACAAAACATGGAACATTTCACATTAAATACACAAGCAAATGCATCAAAAGATTTTTCCAATAAAATTTGAGATTCAAATCAGTTTTAATTCCCAATTGAAAAAAAAGTATAGTCTCATTTTAATTATTCTGCTTTCAATAACTAAACTCAATCCAATTCAGCTACGCATATAATATGTGAGAGTGAATAAGCATTCCACAAACTGTCAATGCGCAAGTGAGACAGAATACTATGCAGTCAAAAGTTCTAGAAAAGCAAATGTAAACCATTGTATTATTCTTATATTTCCTTTTTATTATTCAGTTTGAATTGTTTTCACAGCTATGTCACAATTTTATAGCTATTATTTTGTTAATTTCCTAGTGTATATCATCTTGAAATAATAAATACATTAATATGTCATAGACTATACGCGGGAAATGTCACTTTGACATGTCAGAATAAGCATAAAATTTATGAAAAAGAAAAAAATTGTACTTTTGTGAAAAAATAACATTTTTCTATTACTTCGATTTTTAAATTTTTTTAGTCCGTCAAATGAAAATCTGTTGTGCTAAATAACGATTTCCAAACTATTCTAATCCTTATACTGAAATGAGTATAGTTATTGAGAACAACATTAAATTAGTGCCAATTGTACAACTAAATAAGCAACAAATTATTCCAAAATTTGCGCAAATAGCTTGTCAAGTTCCAAAAACATGCCGAAAGTCGTTTAAAATTTAGAAAAAATTTGCACGACCATTTTGAGCTGCAACAGAAAAGAAAATCAAATGAAACCAACGAACGAAAAATCTAAAACAATTAATCATATAAAAAAAAATTGGTTGTTTGTAAAGTAGGTTTACGATCGAGATGTTTACGTGATAACATAATGCAGTGGCAGCGCTCGAGATGAGACGGGAGATCGGTCCGTCTCTCTCTCGTTATACCTGCGATCGCGCTCGTGAGGTTTTGGTGTGACACAAGTTTCTGAACATGTCACCCGACTAAAACGATTTTAAAAACGTTATCACGTCAAAAATTATTATGAATATTTTGTCATAATTTTAATTGATACAACACTGCAAATAAACGTCTATACTTATTAAAATCATAATTTGGAATGATTAATTATTATAGTATAAAAAAACCTCACACAATCACATTAACTATTCAGATCCAATTTTACAAAATATGCGCTTAATCTAATTAAATCGAAGCATACCAACCATATAAGGCAATAATTTTCCAAAAAAAGCAACATATATACAATTAATACGCAACATAACAACAACTATCACAGATATTTTCCAATTATTACAATATTACACCGATTCTAATTAAGTAGAAAACAAATACCAAATTAAAAATAAACCATAATTAAAATTTACGACAAATGTTACCATCCCAGGTTTAGTAAATTAATGACTTTCTAACCCACACATATACACAACCAATATAAATTATTTTGCTCGTCATTATACCTAATTCGTATTGGTCAAAATATATTATTTAACTGGCTTTATTTTGTTTATGTGTGAGTGTATGCAACACCAAGACAACATCGTAATAACATAAAAGAACAGAAAAATACTGGTAAAACTGTACTTTATCGGACGTCGAGTTGAGAGGCGTAAATTTTTTTGAATAATAAATATGCATAACAAAAACAAAATGGAGTAACTTTCTATAGTAATTTTCCGATTTCCAAATATTCATAACTCAAAAGCTAAAAATTTCTGCTAACTGAATTTTCAAGATTTAGGTTCCATAGAATAATAGCTAACCACAAAAAAATAGACGCCTTTCAACTCGACGACGATAAAGTACAGTTTAGCCAAAATAGTATCATAATCCAAAATATTCGAATGACAACTATTAAAAAATATTAATAAATACACGATGTTTACTATAATCAATTTGACTATATGGAAACAGTATCAAATAAACAAAAATATAAATTTGCGCAAATGCTTGTCAAATGCTTATCAAATGTCATTTGTGCTTGACAATGTAAAATTAAAGCGACCATTTCGAACTGGAACAAAAGAAAATAAAAATAAATTAATAAATACATGAAGTATTAAACAATACAGGGGGTTAAATGAAAAAAAAAAAAACAAACATAAGATATGCATCAAAACAACTATTTTAGGTGGTTAAACTTGAAATTCCCCGTCGCGGTCGTTATAATAAAAGATAACATTAAATATATTTTAATAATATTTATTTTTTATAGTCCGATTCTTAAACCAATATAATACCCACATTATGATTTAGATTAAGTTTTTTGCCCACTGATTGGTCTAATAAAACAAATTTGAGTAACCCGGTGAAATAATATGCCGAAAGCTATTTTTTGTTAACCATAAGCGATGTCTTTAGGCTGAAAGCATTAGGATTTTCTCTTGTCAATCTCAAATAGAACATTAACCCAATAGGACATCTTTAGAAATCCACATATATTCGGAATGAGATACAAACCTGAAACCTGTAGCTGTATTGTTTCAGTGTAAGTCCTAAGTGGCAGTTTTCATCTATACCACCTTCATCTCTAGAGTCTAGTACAGGTAAAATACACTTTTTAGTCGACTATGTATTCCAGAAGTGCTGACTACGGACTATTTCTTCTAGACTCATAAGCCAATAAAACTTTCACCAACGATACAAACTTCAGAACGGTATCGTCCACATGCCCCTTTAGAGCTGGCAGGATTGATGGCAGTTTGTAGCTATAGCTCCTTACTACACTAAAAGCAATACAAACCTCGGAGTAGTAAGAAATTAGTAGGAAATTCTTCCTATGTAACTTAACAAACCTGTCCATATAGTAGTCCTTTCATCATTGACATGGATCCATCCATGGATAAATGCAATTAGATTAGACAACTGTCCTACGATTTAATTTAAAATATTAACAATACAAACCTTGGATCAGTATTCTTCCTATGCAACCTTGCGTTCCAGTATGCAGCAATACCTACTATGTCTTATTAGGTCTCTTAGCCAGAAAAGTTGCTCATTTCCTTTGGACTGATGCGTCAATAACATTTTTTCATAGGATACAAACCTTGGAGTAGTATTCTTCCTTTGCGCCTGTAGAACTAGTAAGATAGATAGCAGTTTATAGCTATGCTTTACTTATTATACCTGCAGAGCAAAGACCATTTCCTTTGAACTCAAAGGTCAATAATACTCTTTTGCTGAGCTAAAAGTAGTACAAACCTCGGAGTAGTATTCTTCCTATGCGACCTTGCGTTCCTATACACATGTCCGCCTTGCGATACCAAAGTGCCCTTTGAACTCGCAAGTCTAATGGAAATTTGTAGCTATACCCACTATGTCTTTTGACTTAAAGACCTAATAAGTCTTTAAGTCGGAAAATTTGCTCCTGGCCCTTTTTTTAGACTGATGGGTCAATAATATTTTTTAATAGGATACAAACCTCGGAGTAGTATTCTTCATATGCGACCTAGCGTTCCTATACACATGTCCACCTTGCGATACCAAAGTGCCCTTTGAACTCGCAAGTCTAATGGAAATTTGTAGCTATACCCACTATGTCTTTTGGCTTAAAGACCTAATAAGTCTTTAAGTCGGAAAATTTGCTCCTGGCCCTTTTTTAGACTGATGGGTCAATAATATTTTTTAATAGGATACAAACCTCGGAGTAGTATTCTTCCTATGCGACCTTGCGTTCCTATACACATGTCCACCTTGCGATACCAAAGTGCCCCTTGAACTTGCTGGACTTATCGCAGTGTGTAGCGATTGTGGAGACCCCGATGTGAAGGACCCGGAGAGACGGTGGTCGTAGTCGGCTGGCTCGTTTGTTGGTGTTATGTCACCTGATTAGAGCGAAAATTTCTTAGTTTATATTTTAATATGGCTGAAAATTTATTAGGATATAAATTAGGTTTATAATGGAAATTAATTGAATGGAAATTAAATAGAGGAATGCGATTTCAGGATAGGCTAGAATGAGACAGCTTCTGCAAGCCAGCTGCTAATTGATACAGATTAGGTTTTTAAATGGAAATAAAAATCGAGGAATGCGATGTCAGAATAGGCTAAAATTCAGGCAGTTTTTATTAAGCCTACTGCTATTCGTCATAGATGCTTTTACACTTAAAACATAGGCAATGTTCAATAAATTTAATACATGTACTAATTTGTAGCTTAGTTTAAACTTTAAAGACATGACATATTACAGAATTAAGGCTTAAAAATTACTCCTTAAACTCCAAAAAAAAACTTAACTAACACATTGTAAGCTATTCTTAATCTATTTTATACTTTATTCCCATAACTATATCTACTTCTATCTTTGTTTGTCTGTCTGCTCACCACTATCACTACCAATCGGAGTACGTCGTGTTAGATCCGGACTACTGCCCCATGGACTTAACGCACCCAAAGGACTCGAAAGACCAGCTGTCACTAATGTATCGTCTTCTTCTGAAGATTCTGTGAGAATTAATAGAAAAAAGTTGGAATATACTGTCAAGGTTACGTATGTTCGTGTTATTGAAACATTTCAACGGAAAAGCATATCTATATTGAAGACTAGCTTTCCGCCGGCGGCTCCGCCCGCGGTTTCAAAGAAAAACTCGCATAGTTCCCGTTCCCGTGGAATTTCCGGGATAAAACCTATCCTATATTACTCGTGGATAATGTAGCTTTCGAATGGTGAAAGAATTTTTAAAATCGGTCCAGTAGTTTATGAGCCTATTCATTACAATCAAACAAACAAACAAAGTTTTCCTCTTTATAATATTAGTGTAGAAGAATACAATAACGTAATATCTTTCGCTCTTAGTTATCGTCTTAAGAAGTAATTAATAAGTAAGATCTCTGAATAATTGTGTCTAGCACACATTGTAATAAAAAAAAAGACGGGTTGCACTCCGGGAGTGCCGGCAGAAGTGAAAACTTGATTATTAACGTTCAGCATGTTTGATATTTTGGAATGGTATCCGTCTTACGCTTTTTCGATCAGGTCACGTGTCCTGACGCGAGTTTAAGATTTTATACCCATTACAGAAAAAGTGCTCAACGCAGCTAAAGAAGTTTTCACTTCAAAAAAAACACTGTTTAAAATGAATGCTGGTTACTGTTATGATGAAACGAATTCCTTAAGTATATAATACTAGTTGCGCTCCGCGGTTTCACCCCCGTGGCTCCGCTCTTGTTGGTCTTAGCGTGATGATATAATAAAGCCTATGCCCTATAGCCTTCCTCTATGAATGGGCTAACTAAAACCGAAATAATTTTTCAAATCGGACCAGTAGTTCCTGAGATTAAACAAAAAAATTCTTCAGCTTTATAATATTTGTATAGATTATGTATGTACACGATCTTTAAAATGTATAATAAAATGTACGTGATCTTTAAAATATATTTAAATGATTGATGGCAAACCACATACCGTCATACACGTCAAAGAAGTTTTCCTTTGACTCGTTGTGCGAACGAGGCGTCTTTTTCTTTCTTTTGCTCTGAAACAAGTAGCGCCTACTTACATTGCAACCAAATCGCTACACAATACAAAAATACCAGGAATTTATTAATCTGCATAATTATATATTGAAAAAAAAAAGCAAGATTACGTTGTCGTTGTCGTCAAAAGTGTCTTGTGTCAGCAAAACATTTTTCATTTAGTTAGCAAATTTTCCTCGTGTAAAAAAGTTGTCTTTTTTTTTCAAAAATAACAACTATATACATTTAATTGCAAAAATACTAAAAATATAATATTTTTTCAATTCATTTGTCCCTTTCAAATATACACTTACTTTAGTCAATTCTTCCGCTACCGACATCTCTAAAGCGTGATGCGTTCGAGCCAGCGCAGCTAAAGCTTCCTCTAGCACTCTGTTGCGTTCCACCTGTGTTGATATAAATTTAATGAGTATCAAATTTGAATATCCTGGAAATATCTTTTTGACGTGACAACGTCTTAAATTAGGTTGCGACTGGGAGTCACTTATGAAAAAGTGTAACGCTCGGTAACGTTACGATGAGTCACCGAACGAGAGAGAGGCCCGCGGTCTGCCGCGCGCGCAGCACATAAATATTCTACCGAGAAAAAGACGTTGTCACGTAAAATCTTCGCCCGTAAAACCGACTTTACAGGCAACCATTTTTTTTTTTCTTTATAAAAATCTATGGATTTAGTGATAGCATCCTCTCCAAAAAAGTTTCACTCCGAAGTGTAGGTATGTTTCGCGCCGTTGCCGACTGAGTTGGCAGTCGAGCGCGGGTTGCCCGGCGCCTGCCTGCTGTGCCGGCCGCGCGCTCACTGCGTTGGTCGCGTGACGTGTGTTCGTGTACGGTCTATGATAAATCGGCGGCAAGTACCAACCCTAATCTATTATAGCTATACAGCCAGCTATTATTTATGCCTAAAGTTGACTTTTGTTAGGGCGTGAACCTTCTGTACGTAGTCTATACGTATATAAATGAACCCCGTTTTCCTTAGTCACGGCATCACGTGTGAACGGGTGGACCGATTTCGATAATTCTTTTTTTTTATTTCTTGAAGTACGAGGATGGTTCTTATGTAGAGAAGAGAAAACGTAAATATGTACCACGGGCGAAGCCGGGGTGACCGCTAGTGCTATTACATATTCTGAGGTGGAGACACGTACCTCTCTAGCGAGCGCAGCGGCGTCTCTATCGCGCGCCTGCGCTACGAGCGCGGCGCAGTGACGTAGCGCGCCCAGGGCTGTCTGCCCGGTGCCGCATGCGTGTTGGAACCGCTGCATAAACACATCAATCAATAAATTAACAAATAAATAAATGTTTCAGGACAATTGACAACATTTCAAAATTTTAAGCTACTTATTTTTTTGTTTTAATGAAAACTAGATCAAAAATTATGATACATGTATTTTTTTGCTTTTTCTAAATATCGAAGTTTTCATTCATCTTTTTGAGTTTTAAAATCATCTCATTCTAAAATGTCGTAAGCGCCAAATGACGTCATACATACGGAGGAATACATTTTTTCCTATGCCACATACCTAGTTTAAATTTAAAAAAAAATCTTGACGGTTGACATTTTGGCACATTTGTAAATATTGTTATTTGTTATTTGCTGATCCAAATTTTAAACAAAAGAAACTTATTCACATGATGACTTTATGCAGGATTTGTTAAGGGGTGCTGAAAATTTCTGGGAAACAAATATACTATCCCAAATACGTTGGAAAGTGTTAAATAAATACAACTTTTAGTAAGTAAACAAAGTCTTTTATTTCGAGAAAATTATGAACACTATAGGCACTATTTGTATAATATATGTAAATGAATTGGTCCAACTCCAATCAAACAAACATCACGCTAATGAGATTAAATTAGAAAACCAAAACACAATAACACGATTTAAACATGAATAATTCACAAAAATGACATTAATATGAAATTTGACACATGCCATACCCTGTAAATGTTAGTGATAGTTTTTTTTTTTTAACTTTTTTTAAATTAGGCTAAGGCGCATTTTTATTCCTCCGTATGTACGACGTCATCGTCACATATATCGTTTTTATTTAATTTCTCTTAAAATATGCGATTAAAAAATGAAATAATTTTTTTTCTGTAATCGCAAGAGCAAAATAAAGAAACGGTTTTTTTCTTTCATGGCCTCATAAAAAATGAAATGTTGTCAATTTTCACACACGGCACGATCTGATCCCATACTAAGTTTTCGCTTGTGTTATGGAAACCAGATGGCTGATAAACATACATATTATATAATTTTAAATAAATACTTATATAGATATTATGTAACACCCAGACACAGAGCAAACATCTATGTTCATCACACAAATATTTGCCCCGGGTGGGAATCGAACCCACGACCTCTGGCTTGGAAGGCAGGGCCACTAACAAACAAGCCAACCGGTTAGTCAAATGTGGGTATGATGTAAATAAAAACGCCAAATTAGCCTAATTAATTTATTACCCATATACCGATGAAAAAATACAATTTTCTATTTCTTATTACAACCGAAACACAAAGTAATCTGTCATAGATAATCATAGATATACAGATAACATATTCATTGATTCTTAATAGAAAACACAGACTAAATATAAACTAGTTATGAAATATTTCTTAATCTTTTTCATTATAAACTTTAATATTTTAATTTAGATAATTTATCCTATTCCCACATAAATGAAGAATAAATCTTATACTATAAAATAATAATAATATATAATAGAATAAATATTAGATGAGACAGATAAATCCGGCTCGAAGGACCATCGCAAAAGAGATCAGATATTACGTTCATTGGTGTGACTCTTGTAAATCATACCAAATTACTTTGCATAACGAAAACTACCGGACAAAGATATTCTCTCCCAGCTTGATTAGGTGGATCAAAAAAGAAGACAGAAAATCTCTAATAATTATAACCGTTATATAAAATACCTATTCTTTACAATGCATTGAACAAGCTAATATTTTGATATTATAACAGATATTTTAAACTTATTTGTATCAAAAAAAAGACGTGTGGCACTCGGGGACTGCCGCGGTAAAGCTATTGCATAGCATGCCTTCAAGCCACACCTCCGAGCCCGTCGGAGTGGGGAGCGTGAGGTTTTTCGTTACGGAATTTCTCGATTCGGTCCCCGCGCTCAAGGCCCGCGATAGAAGCTATGCAATAGCTTAAAAAAAATCAGTGATTATTTCCTTACCATATAAGCCGAGTGTAGCAACGAATGTCCTTGCGGCGTTTTGTCCAAAGCCGCCAATATGGCGGAACATTCTCGAAGCTGCGTGTCCAAGAGCGCCAAGTTGTTTGTGGCTGTTGTTAACGCGTCTTGCATTGAGCCTGCAAAGTTATTTGCATCTTAAATTATATAGAAATGATGGAGGAATTTTGCAAGGACAATTGTAACAACAGTGTGCCATAGAATAAGTTTATAAATGTAAGTAAATAATGTAATTTGAAATTCATAAAGATTTTATCGAAATCTAATTTATGACATTAATATTATTTTAAAAATGAAGTTTTTCTTTGATGTTTGTGTATTCGATATTCAACAAAACGACTGTAGAAATCTTTGGTCATATTTTTTGTTGAAAAATATTTTTTTTCTATTTAATTTGACACAAAAAGTAACTTACCAAGTGGTTTACATTCGTCCTCCAGATCCTCTGTGGCTTCCTTGGCCGAGTCCGGTGTGACTCCCGCCCACAAGTAGTGACCGGAATATGCTATATGCTCTTTGAATGCTGTTATCCATGACTGAAAAAAATAGAAAAAAAAAAAAAAAACTAATAAATAATATCGTTAAACATTTCTAACTTTATCTCAAACTTTTTAAAACGGCTACAATTTTAAAAAATATTTTGTCTCTCCTATATTGGTTCACAGAATAAAAACTCCATCAAAACTATTGTTTTTGCACTTGAATAGTTGAACGTATTCAAGTGTGACTTTTTAAAAACCTTGTCAAAATTTCCCATAACAACACTAGAAATATTTTTTTGCCCATCAACGAATTGAGTAAAAAGAAAAAAAATAATTAAAAAGTATGTTTACCTATAGTCTAGCGTAACAACTCGAAACACCAAATTAAAACTTCACTATATAATAATATCATGCAAAAGAGAAATAAAGAAAGAAACTATACCTGTCTACACGCACTAATACTGTCCCCCGGCTGAACCGCTAGCCGATGCGACTCTCCATCGCTGAACGCCACCACGATGAACGCGAACACATAAAAGAAAGATTTATCAAATTATCAATTTATTTTTATTTAAATATAGTTTTTATGAAATATAAATAGGTAAACATAGTTAAAAAAAATGTCGCTTTAATTAGATAAATTATTGCATTGTCACCAATCTTTGATAAGTGTACATTGTCCAAAGTTTTAAAAGAATCTGGGGTCGTGTTTAAGTCTGTTTAAGGGTCGAAATCGAGTCTAATGGAGTGTTTTCTATACAAACAGACGCTATAGCGTGATATGAAAGATGAAAAATAGGTGTGAAGATGAAAAATAGGTCGAGCATACATATAGCGTACGTACGTAAAAACATAGAGGAGAAGCCAATATACAGTTCGATTCAAACTTAATGGCGGTTCGGAAGTTAGCTGCGAATGCACAAGCGTGGAGGTATCCGACCCTTAACGTTCCGGTAATATCTAAAATTGTTTTCTGCGCATCAGATCGTTCGATGTTCCGAGCCGCCATTAAGTTTGAATCGTACTGTAAGCTTGTTAAAAGTGTAATTTTTCACCTAAAAGCCACCACAATGAGCGCAGGTTCAGTATCAGGCGCGGTGATCTTAGCAGCATCCAAGTACTTGCGATCCCGCCACCGACCACCTTCGCGGGCTGCTTCTGCGCGGGATCCGTAGTATAGGAGCACACCGCGTTGTAATACAGCCTGTGGTAAAGGTAAATAAATTCAAATGTAAAATTTACTTTCATTTTTATTTTTATTACTTTGAGAAATTTTTCGGGAACAGAAATATTCTAATCGGTAAAAATATCTCAATGTATTTATTGTGTTAAAAAAATGTAGGTCAGCAACGAACCTTAAAAATGATGTTAAATACATCCTTCCAAACTTCAACCCTTGTTATGCTCCTCTCTTATTATAATTGTAAAGGCAATTTCAGATATCAAAAAGCTGTTCGAACGTAATGAAAGGAATACTACTGTCCAGTAGTTAGTATGCGAGTGTTACAATTTTTACACAAGAAAGTAAATTTTATTGCCTTTATTTCATACGCTACCATCGAATTTGTATATCACGCGATCCACTATTGGCCTACCTTTACTTATAATATGATACACTCCACCTCTATTTGTATAGCATATACTCTATCAAAAAACAGTCCAAAACATTTATTTAAACAATTATTGAAATGAAACAATTATTTTACATTAACAGTACGTAGCTTCTAAATTAATTACCATCAATGTAACATACCCAAACGGGTCTCCATCCCAGAAACCTAGACCGTTTGAGCAATGGTCCTTCGAAGCGGGCCGCAGTACGTTGTAACTTTTGCACCGGTCGGACGCTTAGAACTTCACGCATTTCGTTATCTTTCGCCAGATCTATTGCTAGGCGACCTGGAATATAGGAAATATTAAATTATATTATGAATTATGAAAATACAACAACGATAACTGTAATAATTGTTTACTCCATGTAAATGATGTTAGAAATATGTAAGTTTATCTATGTTGAACTGAAATTTATAACAGAATTTTTTTACATACCAACACATAAATCGACGTTAGTGTCTAACGTGATTTACAAGATTGCTTTCTTAAATAAATAAAACAAATACTATTATTATTCTGTAATAAATCAAATGATATTATAATTTCTAAATTTACATCACTACATAGTATAAAACAAAGTCGCTTTCTCTGTCCCTATGTCCCTATGTCCCTATGTCCCTTTGTACGCTTAAATCTTTGAAACTACGCAACGGATTTTGATGCGGTTTTTTTTAATAGATAGAGTGATTCAAGAGGAAGGTTTATATGTATAATAACATCCATTAAATAGTGGAGAAGTATTGTTATTTTTTGAGGTTTCTAATGTGATGTCGTAAAAAATTACATTTTTTCCGCTTACATTGCAAACGCAGGCTGAACCCTACGAGTTTTATCAAAATAATGTACTAAGTATTATACACATTGAAAAGGTCTACAGAAAAGTCCGCGATGGTATATGTCTATCTCTTATGGATAACCCACAATAACTTTTTTTTGTCGTTTACTTTTTACGACAAATAATGGCTATTTTTCGAAGCGATTTTAACCAATACAGCATTAATCCTTAACCAATTAAATACCTTGAATATACTGTTCATTTAATATAGATCTATATGGCCCTTTACACCGTATGATTTAAGGGAATATTTTCGAAGATATTACAGTTTTAAAAATTGCGGGACGTAGCGTTTGCGGCGGTACCGGCCGGCCGCCCGGCTATATAATATTTTAGACCCGTGCGAAGCCGGAGCGGGCCGCTATGTTTTTATATACAACGTTCACAGTTTTTCTGTATTGTATTTAGTATCAGCATTGCACCCGTGCGAAGTCGGGGCGGGTCGCTAGTGTACAAATAAAATAAGTCATTCTCATGACTATAACTAAGGGCATTTACGTACTTTTCCCAAAAAACGCTTTCAAGTGATGTTATGTATGTGACTAACTTCACTTACCACTATTATTCCTCAAAGTAGTGTCAATTCCGTTTTGCAACAAAAGCACAGCCAGTCTCGCATGGCCTCTATATGCAACACAATGTAGACAGGAGTTGCCTTGTGCGTCCACGCAGTTTATATTTGGGGGATTGGAGCCGCTTAACTGAAAAACAATTTAAAATGAAAAGGTTTATAAAATTTGTTGATTTAAATACTTATTAAAAAGAATACATTGTGAAGTAATTATTATTAAAAAAACAAAATACCCGACTGCACACTAAAAAAAGAGTAAAACAAACATATTTTTTTAAAGGGAAATTTAGAAAAAATATTATTATGTCTTTATCCCGTGGGACTTTTAGGATAAAATGTATCCTATGACACTCCCGTAATCAAGACAAATCTAACGATACCTCATACATCAAAACCCATCAAGCCGTTTAGGCTACAGGTGGTCACAAAGGAAAAGACATACATACATACTTACATACACTCGAAAAACATTACCCTCCTTCTTTGGCAGTCGGGTAAAAAGTAGTTTTTGAAGCTCGAGGAAAACTATCATAAAATTATTCGTATTGTCTTCGCTTTTAAAATTTCCATAGAAATGCTTGTATGGAAATTTGAAAAGCGCCCCTGCCGTGCGTAAAAGGAACTATTTTTTATGTGTAATAAGTTCAGTCGTTTATGGTGTATATAGGTGGACGTGTGGGTCGTTTTATAGTATGCACGTATTTAAGAGTCCTCCTCCACATATTGTAATAATAGATACTGTTTGTTTGGAAGATTTTGTGTTAGTTCAAGTTAGTTCAAAAATCAAGTTAGTTGAATGTATGTTTCGTCCCGACTAATGGAAAACTGATGAACCGGGCCTTTTTATTTCATTTGTACTTGATAAATGAAATTAAAAGGAGATTTGGCTAATGATCGCAACTTACAGGTTACAGTTTAAACCGTATTTTTCTATGACGAAAGATTATATATCGTTAAAATGAAAATAACCTTAGTTATTTATACCTTCGATATATTTATACAAGTTTTAAAAGCATTCATTAGTCATACAAGAAGATATTTTATCACCATGCCTTGCCCACATAAGAGTAACCAAAGTACATGTTTTACATATTATTACATCATATTTTGTCATCGTTATTTATTTTGTTTCCAAATCAAATCAGATTTAGAAATATGTTGAATATTTATCATGATACATTTAACGAATTTTCTTAGTAGTATAATTATTTTCTAGTTATAATGAGATAGATAAGAGTTACTAAGACATAAAAATTAAGAAAGTTTTGATAAAAGTTAAATTAAGATAACATTCTCGTTGATTTCATATTAATATGTAAAACATAAATATGGTAACTATTGCTAATGTAAAGTAAAAGCTTCCATAGTTGAATAAAATAATCATAACAGCGCTGCAACACGTATGACTAAAATTTCAGCAGATTCGCAAAAAATATCGCAATTTTTTTGACGCATTCCATTAACGTGTTTTCTACGATACACATAAAACTATTATAACACAAAACTATATAAAACTGACCTACATCCCACACATTTAATCAATAAAAAGGTACGCGTAAAATGAATCATTTGCATAACAGAATTAATTTCTAAAACCTCAAACGTGTTATTAATGAGATGTTTAAATAGTTGCTATCTGTATAATACTTCCTATTACGTAAATAGATACTTTTGTGGTTGAGTAAAGGTCATTAAGTGTGATCATGTTATTGACTTAGTTTTATAGTTTGTTAGCGGTAGATGTGGGTAGTATTGAAATCTGATTATGCTTGTGCATAATTAGTATTCAATTGTGTTGAAATGTATCAGGTTAAGATTAAGATGTTGAAGAAACTCTTGTAGAACAAACTCGATCTTTCGAGGGGTTCGAATGACTAAAATATCGCTATGTATCGTGTTAACCGTAAAAGAAAAATAAAGTTTTTGAATAAATATGGCATGACAGGCAATGGAGTATGAAAAAGACACTCCAGGAATATAATATTTTAAAATACCGATAGCCATTAAATTTACTGGCAGGATAGTAAGCTTATACATCAGCAATATTGTATTTTAAAATAGCGTCTGCACTCTCACGCATAAAACAGATTACACCTAGCTCACTCGCGACAGGCGTCAGGTAATTACATATTGACATTAGTACCTACGTGGTAATCAACTTAAAATTCCGGGAGACATGTAAATTTAATCTGGGTCACGTGTCAATTAAAACTGAAATAATAGATTTACGTATTTGGCGTCTTTTACCTACATGTAAAGTATTTACAGTGTTCTGCCAATGAGTGCTAATGTATAGTGGTATTTATTTAAATTTGAACTTGTACTGATGGATGTCAACATTTTTACCAATGGAATTCTAGTTATCCTGATTCCATGTTGACATCTATTAATCACGCAAACCGGGCAAACTCCGTTTCGCCACCAGAGACACCTTTTCTTTGTTATAAACCTCACGGAGCCCGAGACCTATCCAACGAATGCAAAACCGTGGATATCGGTTCGTGCGATCTGGAGTTATAGCGTCAGGAAGGAAAACCCGACTTATAATTAATCAGGTTAGATAGATTCTTCTCCGTAGATACTGCTTTCCGAATCGGTGGAAAATGTTAAAAATATGTACCTAATGACGTTTCAAAAGTGCTTCTAGAAGAAGTCTAATTGAATAAATAAATGTTTGAGTTTGAGTTCAAACGCTAAACGCTTCAAACTTCAAACTGAATGAACAGATCCTTGCACATTATTGGTTGAAAAGCAACCTAAACCCGTCAACTCACCAATTCCTGCAGCTCATCGACCCTTCCCTCCTTAGCTGCGTTAAGTAATTTCCTCTCACGTTCATATCGCATCGCGCGATCCGCGGCTTCTAGCAAGCGTTGCACATCTTGGGTTTTGCACACGTCTACGGGTGTTTTGCCTTCCCCGTTCATTATGTTTACGTCAGCTTGGTGGTTCAGGAGAAGGATCACTAGGTCCTGGAATGTGTGAAATGGAGATATGTTTAATGATTGTATCGAAGTTATGTTAGCTAGAAGCTTCTATAACTTTTATTAACCTATACGTATTTGTTGTAGTGATGTTATATTGCATATCACGGGCAAATAGGTAGGTTGATTCCGGTTCCGGTAATGGCGTCGTAAGCAAGTCAGATAACGAGCTCCGCGAAAATCATTAAAATAACTGTGTAAAAGTCGTTGTTCAGTGTATTGCAAGAATAAACCAGTTGATTCAAGTGTCGAACTTCATCAAGTGCAAATAAATTCAGTGCGGAAAACACGTATTATAATAAAAAAGTGTATTAAAAATAGCACGAACACGAACTTAACCTAAAAAGTCGATTGTCATTTGAAATTTATCAAACTAACTTTTCATCGTAATTAAAGTACCAACCCAAGAAGTTAAAAACAAAAACGGCAAACAACGTAACAACTAACACATCATAAACGCTGTCTTCAAAACGTGGGCTAGCATTGTTCAGTTGAAATAAAATTTTATCCGCCGCCATTATGAGTTCACAAATGTCAGGCGAGATGATGTTACTTCTGGAAAAAATGAAGGAAGAGCTCACCAAACAAACAATTCAAATAACAGAAAACGTTCTTAAAATGGTAGATGAAAAAATACAGCCCATAATTGCGGAAAATGTAAGACTTTCGCGGGAAGTCGAAACACTGAACAAGAAGATACAAACATTAGATTTAACCGCTAGGAAAAATAACATCATTCTACATGGAATCGCCGAACCTAGCACAGAGAGATACGAAGATTTAAGCGCTCTGGTAACTAAAACAATCACGGACTTGGAGGTGCCTCTCGAAAACAGTGAAATTAACAAAGTGCATCGCCTGGGTAAAATAAAGGAAAATGGAAAAATAAGACCGATCTTGCTAACACTAACGACTATGCAGAAAAAAATCCAGATCCTAAGAAACAAGAAAAAAATGAAAGAAAACACTTATATTACAAATGACTATTCTAAGGAAACCATAGAGAAACGCAAAGCACAAGCCAATATTTTTCGTGACAATGAAAAAAGGAAAAGAACGCCGGAGACACCAAGCCCCAAGGAAAAAACCAACAACACTAGCAAGAAAATCCAGCGGACAGATGCTTTTCAACGCATGCGCGAGCGAGCCTACTCTATGTCCGACAAAAATACCTATCTCAAATACTAACCGGAATCAAACATATATTCAACATCAACAGAAACAAAAAGCACTTGCATTCCCCAATCCGGTTGGTCCCCGTGGGGAATTAGACCAAAACCCTCCAATACAAAATCAACAACACCAAAAAGAAGCAAACAACATCAAAAGCACTCTACCCAATCAAAAATACAAAATGGAGATTCCAACAACTAAGCGCACAAGAATATGCATTGCTACTCTCAATGTTTTGACACTAAGATTAGAAGAAAACCTATCAGAACTATCATTAGCACTAAAAAACACAAACTGGGATATTCTCGGGATGAGTGAAGTGAGAAGAATGGGAGAACACATTGTCGCACACCCAGATTACTTGCTATATCATATAGGAGAGACCCCAGGACAATATGGTGTGGGATTTTTAGTAAAGAAACATCTAACAAAGCACATACAAGGTTTTTATGGTGTATCAGAGCGCATAGCATTATTGAACTTAGAACTGCCAGACTACAGGGACCCATGGACAATTATTCAAGTATACTCACCCACAGAACAAGCAGATATTGAAAAAATTTACCAGTTTTATCACAATTTGAACAAAACTTTACAGACACACGCCCACAAAAACATAATTGTGATGGGCGATTTCAATGGACAAATTGGTGAACGCCAGCAAGAAGAGGACAAGATTTTAGGCCCCTACACATACAACTCAAAAAATAGAAGCAGAAACGGAAAAATGCTCTTAGACTTTGCAATGGAAAATAACCTTACCATATTAAATACTGTCTTCAAGAAAAAGAAAAATAGAATGTGGACCTGGCTGTCACCCGATGGCAAATCAAAAAACCAAATCGACTTTATAATGACTAATAAACAAAAATTCTTCCTTGACATAAATGTCATCAACAACCTCAACTTCAACACTAATCACCGTATGGTCAGGGCTGAACTGAATTCATCCCAACCAAAGAATTCCAGACCAAAAACAAGCCCAGGGATTCTAAAAATCAATAAAAACAATATAGGAGAAGTAGCCAACTCGCTCAACTCGAAACTTAAGGAATACAGTACAGAAACAAAAGGCGCTGAAATGCAAGAGAAATATACTTGGCTAGAAAGAGCAATAACCACAAGTACCATAGAATTTAGAAACAAGAAAGATACCCCTGAGTGGATGTCCAACAAAACTGTCAACCTCCTTGAACAAAGAGCAGACCTAATAAAAGCAAAAAGCACGGAAAAAAACAGGAAAGAAATTGCCCGAGTTAGTAAAGAAATAAAAGAGAATATAAGGAAAGACAGGAGACAACGCCAAATGGAAACAATAGAGAGACATATTAGACGCACAGGAGGAATAAAAAAGGCATACAAAGAATTAACTAATAAGAAGGAATGGATTGTAAAAATGGAGGAAAACAGTGGAGCGGGAAAGTTTGATAGAAATGAAATCCTTAAGATTGCTACTGATTATTACACAGAACTATACAAATATAAAACAAATGAAAGAGAAATTGAACTCCCAGATAATGAATCGATACCTTACATCATGTGGGAAGAGACTGAAAAAGCTATTGACACACAGAAACTTGATAAAGCTCCAGGGCCAGATGGCATAACAAATGAAATACTTAAGCTGACCAAAGCAATCATGACACCAATTTTAACCGATATTTTCAACAATGTTATTAACACTGAAATGATCCCAAAACAATGGACTGAATCCACCATTATCCTTATATTCAAAAAAGGAAATCATTGCGACATAAGAAACTACCGTCCCATCAGCCTAATGTCTAACATTTATAAGATCTTTGCAAAGGTTATTTTGGGAAGAATAGGAAGGAAACTAGATGAGCAACAACCAATAGAACAGGCAGGTTTCCGCAAAGACTTCTCGGTACTAGACCACATCCATACTGTAAGACAAATCATAGGAAAATATACAGAATATCAGCTTACATACTACATAGCTTTCATAGACAACAGCAAAGCATTCGATTCTCTGATACACTCAAAAATCTGGGAAGCATTAAAGGAACTAGGAATAGAGCACAACTATATTAGAATTATCAGAAACATATACAAAGACAGTTCTGCTTGCATTCAACTAGAAAAGGAAGGAAATAGGTTTCAAATACAAAAAGGTGTGAGACAGGGCGACCCCCTATCACCAACGCTCTTCCTGGCAGTACTGGAAATGATTTTCAGGAATATGAAATGGAAAGACATGGGCATACTGATAAATGGCCGCACGCTGACGCACCTTAGATTCGCGGATGATATTGTATTATTTGCAAAAACACCAGAGGACTTAAGCAAGATGATAAATGACCTAGCGTCTGAAAGTGCGAAGGCAGGATTAAAGCTAAATCCGGACAAAACAAAAATTATGACCAATGGCAAAAAATACCCGGTAACAGTGGAACAAAAACAAATGTCATATGTTGAAGATTACATCTACCTCGGCCAACTAATATCCCCAGAGGACAACGAAAGCAAGGAAGTCGATCGAAGAGTTATAAATGGCTGGAAAAAGTACTGGTCTCTTAAAGAAGTAATGAAAGACAATAACCTACACATTTCAACTAAAACTAAATTATTCAACACATGCATCCTACCTGTGCTGACGTATGGAAGTGAAACGTGGGCCCTACCAAAAAACATAACAAATAAACTCCGCATCTGTCAAAATTCCATGGAAAGAAGCATGACTGGCATCAAAAGAAAAGACAAAATAAAGCAAAGCAGCATCAGATACAAGACTAAGGTCCAGGACATAACACTGAAGATAAGAAGGCAAAAGTGGAAATGGGCGGGGCACATGATCAGGGGTAAAGAAAAATGGAGCAAAATTACTACACAGTGGTACCCAAGAGAAGGAAAGAGAAAGAGAGGGAGACCCCAAAAAAGATGGGATGACGACATCAGACAGGTAGCGGGTACAACCTGGGGTAGAGTGGCCTTAGTGAGACCGGAATGGAAGAGATTGGAGGAGGCCTTTGCCAACTGGCAAACGGACACGCAAAAATGGATCAAACCGAGCATATATAACTACATACATATGTAAAGTCCGAACAAAGGCTAATTGGGCGTAGGGATGTGACGACCCCATCGCCCACGGTTGGAATGTCTATTGTCTACGTGACAACAGATATTCCACCCGTGCAATCAGTCAACCCGCAGGACACTTTGTGGCGGGGTGTCGGGGAGTAGCGACCCCGCGGGAACCGAGTGCTCCCGGGGGAGGCCCCTGTCTTCATCTCCGGCTTGCCTTCACCGGCCGGTCGGAGTGAAGCCTGACGAGGACAGGTCCCCCACCTCTGGCTTGCCTTAACCGGCCGGCCAGAGTGGAGTCGCGAGAGCTTTTAGCTCGAAGGGTGGATGCGAATCGTAAGTGGCGAGTGGGCACGTGATGCTGGACCCTCAGGGAGCGCGTGATCGTAGTTTAAAGTCCAGGGACGCCTCTCCACCCTTAGCTGCTCACAATATGTTGCCCCCTTGTCGCACTATTGCAGCGACTTATTTCGGGGGCCCATACAGTGAGAGGGCGAGTCACCACCTGCCAACATATTTTTACTTTCTTTTAGTAGAAAGGCAGGTGCCATAGTTTCCCATAGTCCCCAATACCAGTCCATTTAGCATCCCAATCCATAGCCCAATTATTAAATTTCCATACCCTGCAATAGTCCTACATCGGCCGCGGACTGCCTAGGGCTGTATCTCTATAGTGCAGTCATGGGCAGGCTGCGGCTGGTGTCCCATAACACATTAAAATTCTCGAAAGGGCCTCTGCGTGTTGGATCCGTGTCCCCACGTAAGCCTTCCAAAGATCCGGGTACCGTCCTTCTGGTGGTACCCGAGTATTATGGAGAAGAGAAACATAATAATAATACAAAAGGACCCTAAACGGTTTTTACAGATAATAACTGGAAATAAAATACGAATTACAAAATTCCGCTTTTCGTATACTAATAACCACATGTTTTCTTTTAACTTATCTTAATGAATACTTTATTATACCAAGCTGTAAGATAAATTCAGAATAAATTGGCTATTATGCTACATTAACATAAAAATGTGTGACGATATAACATTTCTCATGTCAAATAATTGTGGGCTGACTCACATCCATAATTATTACAAATCTATACTGATATTATAAAGCTGAAGAGTTTGTTTGTTTGAATGCGCTAATCTCAGGAACTACAGGTCCGATTTGAAAAATTCTTTCCGTGTTAGATAGCCCATTTATTAAGGAAGGCTATAAGCTATATATCATTACGCTAAGACCAGCAGGAGAGGAGCCACGCGTGTGAAAACGTGTTTAGGATTTATGAGACAGCCACTTTGTCACAACACAACAAAACCACTATAAACTCTAAATATACTTATTTGGTAATCTACACTAATATTATAAAGAGGAAAACTTTGTTTGTTTGTTTGATTGTAATGAATAGGCTCATAAACTACTGGACCGATTTTAAAAATTCTTTCACCATTCGAAAGCTACATTATCCACGAGTAATATAGGCTATATATCATCATGCTAAGACCAACAGGAGCGGAGTAATGCGGGTGAAACAGCGCGGCACAGCTAGTCTTCTTATATATAAAAATGAATCGCAAAATGTGTTGGTAAGCGCATAACTCGAGAACGGCTGAACCGATTTCGATAATTCTTTTTTTATTATATTCCTTGAAGCACGAGGATGGTTGTTATGTAGAGAAAACGTAAACATGTACCACGGGCGAAGCCGGGGCGGACCGCTAGTTATTTATAAATTCTTTTTCATTGGTATCAACTTATTTATTCTGACACACCCTTCTAAATCATGATAAATAATAAAATACATGCTTAAGTTTTTCTTCTTAAGAATTTGAGTATTAAAAAAGCAGCAGTTTCACAAATCAAGGTATTTTATACAACATGTGATAACAAATCAATTATTAAACTAAATTTCAATTTGCTATTTTTTACTCTAATCTACACATATACTATAGCTATACCGTACTCACTTCATTCCCTATAAACGATGCTTTGTGCAGTGCAGTGTCCCCATTCTCGTTAACTTCGTCCACATCAGCCCCAGCAGCTAGCAGGGCTTCCGCTACCTCTTTGTGCGCGAAATATGTTGCCAAGTGGAGGGGCGTCCATCCTAGGTTGGTCTTGCTTTTACCTGTATAAATAAGGAATGAAACATATTGTTTTTTTATGTATTCAATAAAGTAAGTGCGAAGTTTATAGGTACTACCACATAGATGATTTTTAAGCTTAATATTGAATATATTTTTAAAATTATATTTTATAGAACTATAATGCTAAAACCATCTAACAATATTAAGAATTAAAATCACATGTATATTGTGATAATACAATGAAACCAATGTTAAAAATAATGCTATAAGTATAAAGTAGTTACTATATTTAAAGATAATATCATTCATACATAATTATGTCTCAGTTTCATGATAATTAATATTACTGTTGTTGTTTGTTTATCCATTCCATTTTACTTATAAGAATAAGTAATAAAATATTAACTGATTTCCCGGATAATTATGTCTGTTAAAATAAAATGAAGCATGAACTTGTATAAATAAACACATAGAATTTGAATAATTGAAAGCATATTTCACATTAATGCATAATCATAACATTACAAAGCTTAAACAAGTTATTAAATGTAAATAAACAGGTTCTGTTAAAAATAATTGTACCTTTGCAATTAATGTTCAGAGTCAGTTTTCCCTCTTTCTTCGCTTCTAAAAGGGCCTTGACCACCGATATCTCACCATGGCGTGCCGAATATAAGAGCGATTCTTCGGCCTCCATACCCGTATTCTCATTTGTTGTGGTCATTTTTATATTGTGGCGCAGTATCAACTGCTTCTTTATTTCAAAACGTAAATTATCCCGTCACATTTATATATCTAACTGTATTCTCGATCTTGTAACTGGGGTTCTAAATTATATAAAATAGGACTTATCCGTATTTTTAATAAAATATTTACTACCCACATCTAACACCACTGCACCGAAAGATTGAATTCTGCGGAATGGAAATAAAAATAAAAAAATTCAAAAATGACATATGACAATGTCAATGATAACTTTTCGTTCAAAAATTGTGATACTGTCGTATTCACCGTATTATTTAAATAAGTAAGGATATTTGTTCGTGTACTACGAGAAACGGGAGTAAATATATTTATAACATTAGTTTTTGTAATCTTCGATGTATTAGAATTTTTAACTACAGATATTTTATTATTAATTAGAAATTAAGCACACTGCATTTCGTTCAACAATTATTTGACAATTAATAAAGTTCAAATTCAATTCAAACAAACCATAGAAACAAACTTTGAAGTGCTACCGTCAAATACATTTACGATTTTATTTTTATAAATTACATGTGAATTATTTTAGTTTATAGTTTATTTTATTCCTGTAGTTCTGTGTATAATAAATATAAAAACCCATATATTATTCACTACGGACTGCCGTTTAAAAATGGAACATAACTTTGAAAATTATTGTCGAATTTGTTTAGATGTAGAATCCAAACATATTTCAATATACGAGGATCCTATTATACATTTACATATTAAATCATGTTTATCCATGTCTGTGAGCCAAACTGATAATCTTCCGAAAGGTATTTGTGAATCTTGTGTATCGCAGCTTAATAATTTTTATAATTTTCAACTGAATGCGCGTTGCTCGCAAGATTGGCTCGAATCCACTTTACAGGATAAGAGAAAAAACACGGAAACTAAAACGTTTATAACGCCGCTTCCCGATTCTGAATACAATTCGGATTCACTCCTTGAATTTCTGAATAGTACATCTAACATTGAGGAGTATTTAAACAATTTAGGTAAGGAAGATATACCTGTAATAGTAAATATGTTAGATAGAACGGAAGGTGATAAATTGGCCAAAGCAAAACTTGCAAGCCCAAAAAAGAAGGATAAGCAGAAATCTGTCAACATGAACATTGATGTTTTGGATTCAGATATAGAAATTGTGAAAGAATTATTGATGAAAGAATTGGAACCAAAGAAGGACAATCTTCACTCATGTTTTGCTTGTAAGGAAAGTTTGGATAGTATTGAAACTCTATCACAACATTTGAGTATATGCGAAAGTGCAAGCCGAACTTGTGTGCTTTGTAACACACTGTTTGACTCCAAACAGAAGATGCTTCAACACCTCTTAACTCACAATATAACAGCCCCTTTAACCTGTACTTGTGGCAGAAAGTTTGAAGATAAGGAAAAACTATTAGTACATACAAAATACTGTAATATTGACCATATAGCGTCTATGGGTTTCATGTACAGGTGTAAGCAATGTAAGGAAATGTTTACAGAGCGGTTCCAGCTATACAAACACGCAAAGAAACATGTGTTGCAGGCTGAACAAAGGATGTGTGATATATGTGGGCATACATTTGTGGGAAATGAAGCATTAACTAAACATAGAAAACAGGAACATAATAAGCCTAATAACTGTCATTATAAGTTAGTTTTTTCTATAAACAATATTTTTTTCTAGTTTACCATTAAATAAATATATAATACATATAAACACAATACGTGTTTATATGTATTATGGATATTAAGATTGTCTCCTTGTAGTTATATATAACCAAATCTGGCAAATTGGTCTGATTGATTTATAATGCATATTGTTCTATGATTCAATTTAATTTTTTAATAACTATATCTTGTATATTTATCTCGGACAAACTTCAATCCAAGCCATACTTCTTTTTTGTTTGATATTTTAAAAGATTCTTGTCACACAGATATTTTTATTTTAATTTTCCAGGTGCAAAGTATGTAGTTTCACGACAATAAATCGTAAAGAAATGTACAAGCATGTACACAAACACACCAATGGTAAAGAATCAAAACATCTCTGTGAAACCTGCGGCCAATGTTTCTCTACACGAGTCACTTTGTTACGACATTCGCTACTACACAGCAATAGCAGATGTCCTGTTTGCTCCAAGGTGTTTAATGATGAGAAGAAACGAGACAAACATATGTTGGATCATGCAGAAATGGTTATGTGCGAGAAGTGCGGACAATCTGTGAATAGTATTGAGCTGAATGAACATGGCTGCTTATGATTTTAATTTCAGTATAATTACTGTTTAAATACACCAAAGAAACCTAAGAAATGAACAAGATACAATTTAATGTGAATATGGACCAAAAATGGCTGATCAATAAATCTATCAGATTTTATACAAGGTTTTATAATTTTTTAGCTGGTATGTTACTTTAAGTATTATAATAACAGTAAATCAATTTAATATTTTGTTCAAAATAAGGTAAAATAATAAACAACATTAGAAATATTTCAATTTATTTAAATAACATATTATTAATCTAAAAATTACACACCATTATAAAATACAATACATTGTAGAAAAGATAAGTCTCACTATAAATTTGAAGTAATTATCAAAATGTATCTAAATTTTATATTATTCTTAACAAAAGCAAAACCATCCTCGATGTGGGTAGTTGAAGAAATCTGTTAATATAATCCTTATTCTGTAGGGTATAAGGTTGTGTATTGCAATAAATGTTTTCATGAACGAAGGTATACTGATGCACTTGCGGTTCTTACGAATTCCTGAAACGAAGGTAAATACTTATTATTTATCAGTTCGGAAAATGGATTATGAAATTTAAAATAAGTACACAAAAATTTCGGCATTACATTTCACAAGATATGATAATTTTTTGAAGAACTACAGATTATTATATATAAATATTTATTATATTTTATATATTTTTTAATAATTATTATAAAAAATATATATGTCGTGGCAATATCGTAGATTTGCTCATTTCATGAAATTATTGATCATTTCACGAAATGGTCGCATTTCATGAAATGGTTGATTGTCTATTGGTTACATCATGATGTGGTTTGAGCAAACCAATGATAAGAAATCGTTTTTCGATATGGGCAACTAAACGTATATTTTAGTTTATTACCAGTACATAACAGCCGAAAATGTTATTTACAGTAATAGATTCTGTAGTCAAACACACAAATACTTCGTTACTTTAAAAGCACACCTTCAATAATGATCCTAGCAGCTTCTTTAGCACTAATCTCCGAGTACCACCACGTGAATCGATGCGACGGCGGTGGGTATAACCCCGTGGACACCGTTGCTAGGTACACAGATGTCGTGTTTATATTTTTTGTCCAAGTGTCCAGTCGTAGCTCTTCAGATAGCGACTCCATTAGACCTGAAAAATTAATCTTAATTTATATTTTAAGTTATTTACGTTGATCTGTGTATTAGGTGCGTTTTATCGAGATTGAGAATTGAGGGTATGTTTCGAAATTACTTTAAAGAGTAATTTATTATTGTATTTTATCTAAAGTTGTGCGTTTATTGTGAGGTTCGATGGTAAAATGAATGAAAAATTTGGAACGTCACCTCTTAATCCAAATTTAGCTGCACAATACGGCACCATGTCGGAGCAAGGCATTAGTCCAGAACTAGAGTTTATAGCCACGATGTGGCCGTGACGCTTCTCTATCATACTTGGCAGAAACGCTTCGATCAACTGTAGATAAGGATTTGTAGAAATTACTTGTAAGTAACAAGATAGTCGTAAGAAGCAGCAAGTCTGTCTTTAAACCTTTATGAATCCAACTGAAAAGCACTTAAGTAGTTATGTATAAAAATTTTAAACAAGAATTTAAGAATCGAGATATTATGTTGCCTACTATTTTCGTGTTGCGAAAAAACAGTTAGTAGTTGCAGAAAAGATTATTACAAAAAATATATGGAAAGATAGATAACATAGTCACCCAAAAGTGCGCCATCAAGTTGACTTCAATCAGTCTCCCAATCCTCTCAGTACTGAGATGTGTGAGCGGCGCACAAGTGAGCGCCCCGGCGTTGCTCACGACCATGGTTACTTCGCTGAGCTGTCGCCTCATGCGAGTAGCTAGTAACGCAACCTGATCCCGCATGGTCACGTCTATCGTGAAGCCGTACGACTGGGAATGGGATGTGATTAAATAATAAAATGGCTTCGGGTGCTATTGAACTAAAATGAAGTAATCGAAATGATATCAAGTAACAAATTATGTTCTCTTAACTTAGTGCAATACTTGTTGAAGAATATTTGAATATGCTTTGCGGTTATTTCTCAATCTGTGATCGGAATTATATTCCGTTTGCATTTTAGCATACTTATTTTAGAAAAACACTAAAGAGCATATTTCAATGTAGGTATACCTACAGAAGTCAGTGATTAGGGTCTATAGAGTATCCGATGTTTTCGTAAATTTTTTTTCGTGTCAATAATTTATTGTTCTATCCTGCTGCCGAAATTTTCTCTTTTAGCGAATAAAAATCTCTGACTATTATTATCAAGTATGATCTTACATCGCCGTCCTTCTTCCGTATCTCTTCAACAACCGCTCTGTTCCGTCTTGCATCATTATCCCAGCAGATAACGGTGGCTCCGAGCTCAGCAAATTGTAGAGCGAGCTCTCGACCGATGCCCTGGCCTGCTCCAGTTATCTAAAATCGAAGACATCAGCACCATATTATATATTCTAATTGGAAATATCAACTGCTCTTATGCTGCCTTATTTAGGTACAAGTAGACGCTCTCCCACTCGATCAAATATTTCGTGCTTATAATATTACCCGATTTATTTCCAGAATAGAAGTGTTCAATACGACAAAACAAACTAATAAAATTTGATACTTGCATAAAGGTAGGTAGAAAGTAATCCTAATGTATATGCTTTCAAATGCACCAGCCCCCCTAGTCAAGTGGCTAACAGAAAGCCACTTGACTAGGGGGGCAGATATACTAATCATACTTTAACATTATAAATGTAACCATCGTATTTACCAGCACAGTCTCCCCACACAAGCTCTTCATAGTCGGCGGTATGAATACCCTCACAATCGCAACTGCACACGTCGATACCAGCTTGGTAACCAGAATCACTATATCCAAAGTCAACAAGGGTACCGAAACTAACCCCCCTCTCCCCCACCACGGGAGTATCCATACCTCCTGTAGCACCCTGAAGCGTCGCGCCAAGTACCCTACAAAACGTACGAAGATGTTCTTTTTACGCATAGATTGAGTAAATAATATAAATGTTGTGACAAGGTTTGACAAAGTCAGTGGTGATTTCTTTTCTTAAGGCGTGAAAACATGTGGCCTATTCTTATTAGAAACGTGTGAGAAACGCATTTTTATCTCTTTAGATTTTCTTCAATAAAAAATTTGCAATAAATTAATTCACAACAACAATTGCAATTTCTTAAAATATTTATTCTTGATTTATAATGTTAAAAATAAATTAGTTTGTTTCTAACTAAAATTTGTTGGTACAATTTTCTAATTGCAATGTCACTCTCCGTCATCATCCTTATTTTGCAAACCACTGGAAACACTTAGATTGATTTATTTTATGAAATTAGTTGATATTACTTTAAATCATGGCTAAACCGTTGCAAAAGGAGAGAGAAAACAGATCAGCGGAAAAGAAGGATTTAACTTTCCATCCCTATAATATAACTCCGGAGAGCGCACATACTTCAATACTGCTGTTAGAGTCTGCTGAGCCTGAGATATTATGCCAGGTTTACATATTTTTTTGGTTCTTAGCTTAGTTCCTATTACGAGGTACGCTAAACGTGAACGCTGAACTTGAATAATAGTCTATTCTTTGCATAATTGCATATACCTTGGTCTACTTCGGCTTAGGTCCGATGAACACTATTAAGCATTACCCATCCCCATCGCCAAAGCCTATCTTAAAAGTGCATATCGCAATCGCGGGATGTAGATGCTTCGCAATTTATAGAAAACACGTCTATGGGTATGCACACCGCGGGTTTTGTAACAAAACCTCACTGTATTCATTTATCTTAATGAGGAAAGGTAGGAAAGGGTTAAACAATTTAATATTACACAATTAGTCACCAGATATTCTAATTTTCTTATATTATATTACATTACAGACTCTCCGAGCAATAACCAAGTTTTCAGCACAAGAGATGCACAACCGTTATGTCCTGTTTGACCTGGATGCTATAAAATACATTTTACCTCACGTGGAACATCCAGAGTTGAACATCAAACGGTTTGCTTTGAAGGCTTTAGCGCAACTCTGTCAGTTGCCTAGAGGGCCAGAACAGGTACTGGCCAATCCCCAAAATTTGAGGAAAATCGCTTTTATGTTGGTGAAGGTGAGATAATAAAATAAATTGTACAAATTGTAGCGTCTCTGCCAGGAAACCTATATGTTCAGAACAGATGAATAGAAATGTTATCCACAATTATTGACTTCCAATCTTTTATTCGTAAAAAATTTGAAAAGAATTAAAGTTTTTTCATTATAATGATTTCAGATAGAAGACGTATTCGTGTTGGAATTTGCGTCCCTCGTCCTATCAGAATTGACTCGCGAACCGCTTGGATGTGAGCAGCTGGTGTCAGCGAATATATTGAACAGCCTGTGTGGTAGGATGAAGAACAGTCTTGATCCTGATGTTCAAAAGAATTGTCTACAGGTATGAATTCTTTAAGTACTTATCATTTATTCTATATCAGCTAAATAAGTCGCTAAATAAAGTTTAAGTGTCTATTTCTCGCTTCATAATAAACGCAGTGGAAATAGCGGGCGTGAGGTAGTTATTAAAATAATTTTATATTTATTAGTAATCGTCCCATTTGAGTAGTTCTACCTGACTAGCAGTTTTTTTACTATAATTTCATCATCCAACAACTCCCGACTTGGTTAGAGTCAGACTCGATTAGACGCGGTTTTATCTGCGCCCTTTACCAGAGAGTTCGTAGTTGCCCTGTAATTTCTCCGAATTTTCGAGATTAGCGTATTCAAATGGATAAACAATCAAACCATTCAGATTCATAGAATTAGCATTGCTTATAAGTAGCCTTACAATGCAGCAGAATAAGACATTGTCCAATCATTCCAGACACTAAGTAACCTCTTAGAAGACCCAGTGTGCGCGTCAGAAGTGACAAAGAACCAACAATTCAGTTGGGCCTCTCTCCTCGCACTAATGCAAAGCCAATACTTAGCGATACAACACGCTGCCCTAAAGACCGTGGACCAATTGATATGTAGGTACAAGGATGTGGTCGTGCAGAAGTCGTTTAGAGCCTCTACAGGAGTACTGGATCTTTGTGATATACTTGAGGTAGGTTTTATTGTTGATTTCATCATTTATTTTATTAGTTTAAGGTTAATTACTATTACTACGTTTAATATTCTACACTGCAAATAATAACTAGAATATAACTTATAATATAACACGTTTAACTATATGAGCTAAATAGTATATGAGTAAATGAAGGAATGAAACGAATCACTTTTGCAATGTCTGAATGGTCATATCCATCGAACCCACACCTTCCGATTCCAGTTAGGTTCAATATCCCCACCGTGTTTAAATCATATATAATTTTTTTACAACACATCACATTTAGCTGTAAAACGATAAACGACAAAGAAAAATACAGTTTAACACAGAAAAATAAAAGAGAGAGCCATATATTTACACATAGCTAATTACACTCCCAACAACTTGAGCTAAATTTCTTCCAGTCCTACGAATTCCGGGACGTCCATACCCAAGTGCTAGGCGTATTACGCAACTACGTAGAAACAGAAGAGAACGCAGCACATTTGTACCAATCTGGATGTATTCTACGTTTACTGGCGTATCTAGAGATGGCCCTACCGGCTATGAAGCCACATTGCCTTGCTGTGCTTACTAAGATGTCGTTCACTTCTAATGGACGAGATGTTAGTGTTTTTCTCTTTAACTGAATAGATATAAAGGAATCTTTAAAGTATGGAAAAGTGTAGTGTATTACTTACTAGTGACTTCTTTCAAAGAGCAAAATAAATTACTGTCCACTGAACTTTTTCGTACACTATATAATTCAGCAACTTAAAATTTCTTGAACTTTGCTTGCATCCCTTATACATAAAAATCTTTTGATATTACTATAATTGTCATATAAGCGCATATTAGATCGGTAATCAAATAAGCTTATAATGTTACCATTTCAGATTATTTGCTTGTCGATCTAATAATGTTAACATTCTGCCTTCTTTTCTTACAGGCTCTATACGAAACGGGTACAGATTTAGTATTCTGTCATCAACTATTGAGTTCAAATGTTGAATTGTTAGCGGACGCTGCTATGGGTGTTGCCAACATGACGAAGTTATTGCCGGCCGCTGTGAGGATGTCCGATACTAATATTATAGAAGCGTTGTGTGGTAAGTTTGTTTATTTGACCGCATCTTAGGTAGAAATCTACATATTCTGGGTTTGGGCCGCAAAATGAAAAGCAGAAGTAAATGGCAAGTGAAGTATGTTATACGAGACTACGCAATCTGTTTGAAAAGACAAACTAATATTGTATTTGTGAAAGTATATGACAGTCTTCGTAGTTCTCTAATTAATTTTGGTATTTAAATGCCCCTGTAAGATCCAAAATCGGGCGATTCCTTACTAAAATGACTAAAATTACAATTGAAATAAAACATTTGCACCAAATCTTATAAAAAGCGCCCTAATTTACTTATTTAGTTAAGCAAGTCTTCATCACATTATCGTAACTAACCAGATACCTAATTATTTCGTTTCTTAAACATTTTTATTCAAATACCAATAAAAATAAATAAATAATTTCAGCCATATTAGCAGACGACGCGGCAGTTTGGTTCTATATAAGGATGAATGCTCTTCGTGCGTTGTCAGAGTTATGTCGGATCATACCTAAAGCTGCTTTCAGCGCGATCGAGCCTAAGACCTTTGCGTCTTTGAGGAATATTAATAAGAAGTGTAAGTTTATTGTGGTATTTGGTTAATAAATTAAATGCTTATTTTGTAGGGTAAATAAACTGTGCCTAAATATGTTGCAAAATTTTAAGTTATCCGCTTTTATTATCAGTAGCTATATACATTGTGCTCGACATCATAAACTTAATTCATAAAATAATAAAAAATCCTGGGAAATTTGATATTTCCGTGACCATATTGTTAAAGAAAAAAATATTTTCCGAGAAACAAATATGAATAATATTGTTATCAAAACCGTTTATTTTCATGCAATGCCTTAGTGATTGATTCACAATTTCCCGAATTATCCGACATACGGAATTCCTCGAATGAACTATATTTTAATACAAATATTTTCAGTCAAAGACAATCCGATAGAAGCGCAACGCCTAGCAGTGCAATGCTACATCAATTTGCAGAACTACCATGTTAGCACTAAAGCGATGCTTAACGCTGAATTTATGCAAGAGTTACTTAATATTTTACAGGTGGATATTATCTACTATTACAATCTGTACTAATATTATAGAGCTGAAGAGTTTGTTTGTTTGAACGCGCTAATCTCAGAAACTACTGGTCCGATTTGAAAAATTATTTCGGTGTTAGATAGCCCATTTATCGAGGAAGGCTATAGGCTATATATAATCACGATAAGACCAACAGGAGCGGAGCAACGCGGGTGAAACCGCGGGGCACAGCTAGTAAATAAATAAAATAGTCCGTATTACTTAACATTTTACAGGTTGATACTGTACTTCGGTACGGATGTATGTATGTTTGTTTTTCGTAAAAAACTACTAAACCATACTTATTTAAAACTTACTGGAAAACCACGCTATTTGCAATAGTTTTTGAGTTTATCGCGAACATACAGACACACGCGAATATAAGTACTTAATGAAATTAATATTTTTTTTTTTTACAATCCTAGCGCATAGACATCAGTTTGAAAATAATGACGTGTACCGTGATTAGTGGACTGATGAAGGAGGACATGGCTAAAGACTTGTTCACATCGAAAAATGGAGAGGAGGTATAATCTATACGAATATATAATTAATAAAATTGCAGTGTCTGTTTTTATTATTGAAATAACCGCTTTTGAGTAAATGCATATGGATGTATATGCGCTACATATTTTACCAAAATAGTAAATTTTACAGTTTTTGTCTGTCTGTTTGATCCAGCTAATCTCTGGAACGGCTGGACCGATTTTGACGGAACCTTCACTGACAGATAGCCGATGTTATAAGAAGTAACATAGGCTACTTTTTCTTCTGAGATTTCATAAGGAACATTAGGATTAAAATATACGTCTTTTCTCGGGTCTCTGACTCTGTACCAAATTTGATCCAAATCGGTACAGTGGTTTGATACAATCAGACAGAAAGACGGACTGACATAGTAACATTTCCTTTAATGATATTAGAAGGAAAATATGTACTTAATACCTGGGTTAATATTAAATATATTATTCCAAAGGTGGTATCACATAACCTACGTATAGAGCACGTGGGTCTCCGCACCGCGTTGTGTTTATTAATCGCAGCCAGCGTGTCGGAAGATGGCGCTGATGTGTATTTGGACTTGGGGACTATACATTTGTTCGTATATCTATAATTAGCCTTTTAGACGGTTATTTATTTTAAAGAAAATACTTTCAAAGAACTATCACAATTTTTTAATATTAAATGTTAACAATTATAATAAGCGAAAATGGTGACGTCTATCCGATCCGTGTATCGCATAACAAGAGAGCGAAATCGAACGCGGTGCCTGACATCTGCCACCGTCCTCGCTAACTGGCCAGCAATCCCTTTTCCATCTTTCACCTCCATGAAGGCCGAATACGCCCCCTATTGCCTATTCCACTAACTCTATGATAATAATCATTAATCTCTATATCTCTGTATGTCTATACTAATATTATAAAGCTGAAGAGTTTGTTTGTTTGTTTGAACGCACTAATCTCAGGAACTACTGGTCCGATTTGAAAAATTATTTCTGTGTTAGATAGCCCATTTGTCGAGGAAGGCTATATATCATCACGCTAAGACCAACAGGAGCGGAGACAAGCGAAACCGCGAAGCGCAGCTAGACTATGATAATTATCATTAATCTCTATATCTCTATATTATATAACATTTTCGTGTCACAATGTTAGTTACCATACACCTCCGAAACGACTGCACCGATTTTCATGAAATTTTGTATGCTTGGAAGACAGGGTCACTACCGCCCAAGCAAACCGGTCAGTCATTTTGGTGGATATGAGAGTAATGTAGATTTACAATTTGAATGCGAGCGAAGCCGCGTAGAAAAGCGAGTTTTCTAATACATAACTTAAACCTCTTTTGTATGATATTACTTTTATATTGTTACTTCGTCATCCAAACCTTTGTTTTCATATAATAACTAGCGGTCCGCCCCGGCATCGCCCGTGGTACCTACATGTTTAAACTATCCTATTTCTCAAGTTGGATCGAACTGCACATGGTGTGCGAATTTTATTATAATCGGTTAAGTGGTTTAGGAATCCATTGAGTACAAACATTGTGACACGAGATTTATATATATTAAGATTGAAAATTTGTCCATCTAGCATGGTAGAAAACAAGCAAGCAAGATACGTAGTGAGCGCGTGGGAGCCGGCGCTAGAAGCGATATTCCGGCAACATCCGTCTGCCAAGTTTGCGTACACTGGGAGATTGGATATTAATGATTTTACACAGGTGACTTTTAGAATTAGAGCATTATTTTAAAGAATAAATACTTATTATATAGTGATCTCGAAATTATATGATACCGGTGTGTCGTAAAGTGATTGTCTAAGTTTTGTCTAAGTTTTGTCTAAGAAAATAAGCTAAAAGTTGTCTCTACACGCTAATAGCTATATGACGAATCGCTAATCGCTGTGTACATTGAATTAACTAAAAATTTTTCAAAAACAACTACATCTTTACTATGGAAGGAGAAAGGAAGGTGGAGTTCCGCCATCGAAAAAGAGACGATTCTCGTCCAGTCTACTCGACTGGTCGGTCGTTAAGGCCCCGATGAAATGATGTCGGAAAGTTGTATATGTGCTCTGTAGCGAAAACATTTCGCTTGCGCGATTCAGAGCGAGCTGTCCCTATAAACGGTATCGCTATCCCGCTAATATGGACATTATATTGTTGTGCTAATAGTAATACCATCGTTTCTTTATAAAAAGTTATTGTGCGATAACAATATGTTTTTAGTTTTGTTAACTTTTTTCATATTTAATATCTGAAAAATAAACTTATTTTTTATCCACTCTAGGAGGGATTCTACGTCCAAAAGTGCCTAAACAGTCCATTCCCAACGATCCAGTCACTCGTGAACAAGACTCCCCCTCACACCGACCCAGTGTATATCTGTATGTTCCACCAGCCGTTTGACGCTGTGTCTAATATGGATATACGGACGCCTTGTATGTGAAGCTTGATTTATAATAATAATAATAGAATCTTCTTTATTTGGTTCTCACAACATTAGAAGGTTACAAAACTTAATTATACTACACAAAGTACAGTAGAGGATAACGTTGTGAGAAACTGGTGCCTGAAATAATAATAATAATAAAGTTTATTTGACTCAAAAAACAAAAGCACAAGGTGTATACAGATCTTATTTGCAGGTACATACATTTTTATTTTACATACAGAGTTTAAACAATGACCCCTATGCTAGGTTAAACCTGTGTTATAGGGGTCATTCGTACATAATAACATTATTATATTTATATGTACTTACAATCTACATGCAACACATAAATGTAGGTGAAAGTATTATAAAAAAACAGATCAAAAAATAACCTTTTTTAAATAAAATTATAGTTTATGATTGTGAATGTGAGCGCATGCGTGTATGTGTGTGAATGTGTAGGAGTGTGTATGGATGTGTGTATGTTATATATTTATTGTGGTGTGAAGGAGATTCTCAGAGTCGTCATAGTTAAGCGTGAGAAGAAATTCTTTTAGTTTAATTTTACATTGGTAGTTATTAAGGGTGAGTAGATTTAATTTTTTGTCTAGAGTGTTGTATAATTCCGTGCTTAAGTAAGGGTAAAATTTTTTTGCAAATTGTGTTTTAGTAAAGATTTTAGGACAGGGAAGATTGCGTCGTTTTGGAGCAGATGAAGAAGCTTGCTTTGGGGATAGGGTTCCATGTTTGCGTAGTACTGTGCGATACACGTAGAATTGACGAACCGTCATAACCACAAATTGAGAATAAACCTGTTCGGTGGGGTATCGGAATGGTTTATTTAAAAGGGTTTTAATCACAGCTCGTTGAGCTCTTTCTGCCTGTATAATGCTACTTTTTGAAGATCCTCCCCAAACGGTTATGCAATAACTGACGATGGATTCGCATAAGGCCGAATATACCATTTTAAGGATATCCCTATGTGCGGCGAGTCTGAGTTTTTTGAAAACAAAAATAAGTTTTCTAATACGTGAGGAAACTGCTTCTAAATGGGGTTTCCAGGTTAAACAAGCGTCTAGGTGCACCCCTAAATATTTTACTGATGCAGTACGGTTCACGGACGGGCAGTGACAGTTTCTCTGGCTTGTACACGAGTGAGCTGTGAGGGTGTAAGAATTTTCGGCTGGAAGAGATGATTATCTGGGGCCAAAAGTGACAAAGCATGTTTTTTGGATGTTAAGAGTGAGACTATTAGATGCAAACCAGGACATTATTACACTAAGCGAGTACTCGGCTACTTTTTTAGTTTCACTCCAATCCTTGCCGACAGCTATTAGTGCAGTGTCATCAGCGTATGCTATAACCTTAGTAGATGATAGTACTAGTTGGCACAGTTCATTTACGTAGATCTGGAAAAGGAGAGGAGAAAGCAAGCTTCCCTGGGGAACTCCACAAGTGACTACTGCTTCCCGGCTGATATGGTCTCCGATTTTAACGCATTGAGTACGGTTGCTTAAGAAATCTTTAATCAACTTATATGCAGTGCCACGTATTCCGATTTTATCCAGTTTACGTAGGAGGATAGGGACAGAGACTGTATCGAAGGCTTTGGATAGATCAAGGAATATGCTGATACATTTGAGTTTACTATCCAAATTACCTATCACTGATTCAACAAGTGATGACACGGCGTCTTCTGTTGATAATCTTTTGCGAAAACCGAATTGATTCCTAGCGATGATGCTATATTTGTTAGAATAATTAAGCAATTGTTTGTAAATAATTCTTTCTAATATTTTAGATATAATTGGCAGAACAGATATCGGCCTATAGTTGTTCACACTGTCCCTATCCCCCGACTTGTAAACTGGATGTACGACGGCTTTTTTAAGAGCTTGAGGAAAGATGCCAAGGGAAAGAGACATGTTGCAGATATACGTTATGGGCGGTACAAGGATATGCCTAGATATAAGAAATAGACTGTTCATTATTATATAGCTGCTAGAAGAAAATTTATTATTTTCATTCATATCACATTTTGAATATAGCGCCATCTATTTAAATTTATATACATTTCGGAAAGATTCAAATGTACATCCTGTCTCCATAAAAAAGTTGCGATGCCAAAGAAAGAGAAACAAACACAATTTATAATACACTAGCTGTTCCGCGCAGTTTCACCCGCATTGCTCTGCTCCTGTTGGTCTTAGCGTGATGATATATAGCCTATAAACCTTCCTCGATAAATGAGCTATCTAACACCGAAATAATTTTTCAAATCGGACCAGTAGTTCCTGAGATTAGCGCGTTCAAACAAACAAGCAAACTCTTCAGCTTTATAATATTAGTATAGATTATTAGGTATAAGGATATTTTACGCATTTTTTGTGTAGCTTTGTGATTGCATAGTCTTATAGTCAGAGCTTTTGGGTTAGCACTTACTATTAAAGGTTTTCTAATTTCTTTTATCATTATAATATTTAATTTAATATAGATGAATCAGAAGCCCGTCTCGCGATATCGCAGTCGAGTCGGCTGCGATTGCCCAAACTGCCCGATGACGTTAATTTGCGGCAGTATTTACTGAGATTGAAGATTTGGTTTGGTGATCCGTGAGTTATAAAATAATTATTTATCAATTAGATATAGAAATATAAAGCGTTTAATTTGCCACCATGTAAAAAAAATATAAATCTTAATAATCTAACACAGAACAGAAAACAAAAAAAATAAAACGTGTGGCACTCGGGGACTGCCGCGGTAAAGCTATTGCATGCTATGCCTTCAAGCCACACCTCCGAGCCCGTTGGAGTGGGGAGCGTGAGGTTTTTTCGTTACGGAATTTCTCGATTCGGTCCCCGCGCTCAAGGCCCGCGATAGAAGCTATGCAATAGCTTAAAAAAGATAGCAATGGTAGCAAAAAGGACTCCCTGTCTGCAAAGCAGCTAGTAATTATTAACCCTTTAGCATTAATTAAGAACCTAGCCTATTAATTTTTTAAACAATTCAGATTATTATAACTACCTTTATTTGTCATTTAGATTTTAGGACGAACTCGTTACTAATAAGTAGAACCCTAGTTTAATATTTGTGTTTATGATTTTTTACAGGGCTAAATCTCTACATTACTTCGAGATTGAAGATGCTCATTATGAAGTAAGGTCAGTTTTATTGCTTCCCTTTATCAGCTAATGATATTTTTGCTGTAAAATTATAATATCAGTAAACGAAATCTATACTAATATTATAAGGCTGAAGAGTTTTTTTGTTTGTTGTAGTTGTACGCGCTAATGTCGGGAACTACTGGTCCGATTTGAAAAATTATTTCGGTATTAGATAGCCCATTCATCGAAGAAGATTATATATCATCATTCTAAGACCAACAGGAGCGGAGCAATGCGGGTGAAACCGCGGGGCACAGCTAGTGTGTTATATATTTTTTTAGATAAAGAAATATGTTTTAACAACCGTAAGTTGACAAGAATTGCACAATGATTCGATTGATTGTGTGTTAGTGTTCACATGTTATTATCGGGAAGCAGTATTATTGTATATTTATATTCTCTTAGCTCATATATTTAACACTAAAATATCTATCAGATACCGCGACAAATGCGAAGAAGTATCGTCATCTCTCAAGAACCGAGCCCAACTGCTCGCCGAGTTTGTAGCGGAACAAATGTGCGGTTTGTCACAGGAAAAGGACTGCACCATGCCCAGTGTCAACTTGCACTTGTCCGATTTGATGGTTAGTGCGGGAATTATAATGGAATAGTTTTTTAAAAGTTAAGAAATTTCATGCTTTAAAATTTTCCTCGTTGAGACCTAGAGTGGTTACTCTATCTTTTAAAAAAAAAAACAACAAAATCAGCACAATCATCGCGCAATCATATTCACGTTTTCTTGTTGAATAAATATTTGAAATTCGTTTTAATAAATTATGGTAACAAAAGCGAATGACTGTCGAAGTTTTGTGTTCCTAGTCAAACTGGGTGATTTGTATTTGCTTTGTCGGCGACGCTAGCGTGTGCGGTGGGCTCTATATGCTTTTTGTTTTACCGAGGATATTTAGGTTTAAGGCAAATTTTCTCATTAAATTTGTATTTTTAATAACCGTATTTTTATTTAATTACAGGAAGAGCTAGGCTCTTGCGTAGTGGGTATCGGGTGGGTGAAATGCGGGGGGATGTTAGAGCGGGCCGTGCTGTACAAAGTGCTCGCCGACCGCGTGGGGCTGCCGTGTGCGTTGTACCGAGCGGGCACTCGGGCCTGGTGCGAGATAGCCGTGCCGGAGATAGTGCGTACTTATAACATTGAGATAATATTACTACGTATGGAGGAGACACCACGAACAAAATCTGTGCGCCATTTTTTTGCTCTAACTAAGTTTTAAAAATTATTATCTAGTTAGGTACTTACCGATGAAAGTTATTCCTTTGCACTTTTCCGTATTATTTGTATTATTTGTGCAATATCGTAACACACACGAAGGCATATTTGATGCATTTCACTTTAAAACAAATAAAAAATGAGCGTGCAGTTACGCCATATGGCGTATGTTAAGCGGAACATAAGTGATGTAGGCGGTGTCGTCTCCATATGTATATCTCAATGACTTATAACTATAAATAATAGTTACTACGTACATTCAACATACCAGAAGACACGCACAATATCACCAGAAAACACACTCACACCAGAAGACACACAATCCATATCCAGAAGACACAATCCATATCCATAAAAAATTCAACTTTTTCAAGGCAATCTACTGTGGGGGTGTGATATCTTCTCCGGTGCGAGTTTGTAAAATTTGTGCCGAAGCGTGTTTGGTTCTAGTATTTAAAAACTGAAAAGCTTAAACTTATCCGAGTGTTTGTATGTGTATGTCTGACTAGTAATCTGCGTAGTTTCACTAACATGACATAACACGTATTGTGTATGTCGTATTTTTCGTACTGATAATAATTATTGCCTATTGTGTTTCATAGTAAAACTAAAATAAATCCTCCCTTCCCAGACGGAAACAACAGACAAAGAAGAAAGTTACCCAGCCGGGTTACTCCGGGCCAACTACGTAGTGGACCTCACTCTATCCCCGGGAACACTTGTACCACGAGAGAGTCCGATCGCGCAGAAAATCTGCGGGAATAGCGCGCCTTGTACTGCTAGAGAGTTGGTGGATGTGTGTCGGTGTGAACACTAGCTTGTGATAATGAAATAAAGAATGATGTGTAAATGTTTGTTTTATTTGTACTTCCCGAATTATTGATTACCTAATGACTATGATAATTATTAATTTAAAGGAGTCAATAAAAACACATAAAACTTTGCCGATCCCACCAATCACTTAAATACATATAAACAGTGTTTAATAGCAAGTAGTTAACACTGATAATATGATTCTATACTAAGTCAGTAAAGATAACTACGTAGTGGACTCTATCCCCGGGAACATTGGTGCCGCGAGAGAGTCTGATCGCGCAGAAAAACTGCGGGAATAGCGCGCCTTGTACTGCTAGAGAGTTGGTGGATGTGTGTCGGTGTGAACACTAACCTAAAAATACGTAATAAAGAATGGATGTTAACATTAATTTCTAATTGTGAAATAAATAATGATGTATAAATGTTTGTTTTATTTGTACTTCCCGACTAATTTATTGCCTAATGACTAGTTATTATAATTCTAAGGAGTCAATAAAAAACACATAAAACTTTGCAGATACCACCAACCATATTTAATACATACTAGCGGTCCGCCCCGGCTTCGCCCGTGGTACATGTTTACGTTTTCTCTACATAAGAACCATCCTCGTACTTCAAGGAATATAATAAAAAAAGAATTAACGAAATCGGTTCAGCCGTTCTCAAGTTATGCGCTTACCAACACATTTTGGGATTCATTTTTGTTATCAATAGAATCTTGAAAATGATGATTGGAATACAATAAATCGGGGATGTATTTATAAAAAAATAGTACAGTTTATTAATTATTATTTAAAACAGTCTTAATTTCCATTTTCTAGGCAAAAATTGGACAAATGCATCGTTAAATACCTACGAGTTATGTCCGTTAAGAAACACCAATATGGGTTTTTTTTCTCAATAAGTCAGGGATGAAAAATTTAACTAAAAAAAGTATGTACTGCCATTCCATCCATTTTGGGACTTCTTCTTCTTCGTCATATCATTCTAGTTAGAGCGAACGTGGTCAACATGAGGTTTGGGGGGGTAGATGTTACCCGCTTCACGATGTTCTGCCATATCTCTCTGTTAATATAAATTTATAAAGAATAGAAAAAATCATATTGGTTGAAATGGTTGTTAATCATCTCAATAGATGGCGCGCGGTGTGTCCCTTCAGACACATAAAACTGAAAGAATAGAATAAATTCGATCGCTCGGGCGGGTCACGAGTGGCTGAGTTGAAGAGGCATCCGCCCCGGAATGGCGCGAAGGATGCGGGTTCGAGTCCCGCCTCGTGATCGAATTTTTTCTATTCTTTATAAATTTATATTTATAAAAGCATTTGAATGCCATAAAACCAAAAATATAAATATCTCTCTGTTTCCTGGCATTCCGCTATACTCGTGAAGTGAATCGCTAATCTGAATCCGCCAGCAGCTAATGATAAAGATAATCTTTTTTTAAACTGTTGTCAATATGGTGTGGATGAAAATTAAGCGTGTGTGCTATATGGTGGTGGAATTTAGCAGCAGACAGCGATCCAAACAGTTCATCAGAGAACTCTCTATGATAGATGCGTTACAATACGCAGTATGCGACTTCTCTACGCAGTGATAGAGAATGAAGCCGAGAACGAGTCGCACAGCACATAATGACCCATTGTTCTAAAATATATTCTTCATGTTTAGATAAATATTATGTTGTTGGACCTATTAGTGTAATTTTAACAAAAAATATCAATGTCCATTATAGGAACCAAAGCAAATCCAGTCATGGACAATTGTTGTACAATATTGGAACCCTTTAATGGTCGTGATAGGTATATTATTAATCAGAAAGAAAAGACAATACATAAAAGCGCATGTAATTAATACCTTTAAAAAAAGTTTATTTTCGACTATATGTCCTGGATAAATGGATATATCCATAGAATTAAATCCAGTTATGGACACTGAAGAATTTTATTTAAACAACATAACCTATAATGATAGTAAATCGTGTAATATTTCGTACACTTAACTACTATAAATAAAAGTAATATCAAATTTTGCTGACATTTATACAAAAATTCTTATAAGTAACCAAAATTGTGTCCTCACTTCCTTAAGGATTTCCTTAGTAATAATAATAATAGTTAAAAAAAACTAAAAAACACGCTTTTAGTTCGGTTTTCTATAAAACGCGTGTTTTTTATTTTTTTTTAACTATTATTTATTTTATCAAATTAGTGTATTGTCATCGGTCCTAAATAAATCTACAAAGTTTGAACGAAATCTGGCCGTTTAAAGTGGGTCAAAATCGCGCCCAAAGAAGTCGGTTACAAACATACAGGTGAAGCTAATATTTAAAAGCGTGTAAAAACGGATTTCTTCGAAACGAGTCGCAGCAACTAAACATAACGTTCTGACTTCTGCCATCTTCGAACATTTTGGCCGAATAACATGAAGTGTCGTATTTTGATAGCCTATGAACCAAACTTTTATTCAAATTATATAACGTTAATTTTGGTCTTAATATTTAAATTTTATATTTATTTTGTCCATTACTGGATGCTTGTCCACGACTGGTGCCGTTACCTTATGTATATTCAATAAAAGTTAAGTAGTAAGTAGTAACTACTATGCAGTCACTATTCCACGCGGACGAAGTCGCGGGCACAGCTAGTAATAAAATAAATATGTACCTAGTTACAAAAACAGCAGGATTGTTTATTTTCTACAAAATGCTTTCTACCTATGGGCTATGGCGGCCTCTTTTTTCTCTCAGTTTGGCGTGTATGATAATCCCTTCAGCTTCGGAGTCTTTATAATCAAATTCCACTACATTATATACAAATCTGACTAACTGTCAGATTTTTCAAAAATTAAATACAATGAAGGAATTACCCGCTATTAGACTACAAGCCCGCATAGGAAAAAAATATGGGTCAAATGAATCACCAGGGGACATATCTAGAACGATAGAAGAGCAAAAAATAATAAGATTCATCACTATGCCGTCACTTGTAAGCTGTCCAACTGAGTGCAGATGAGAATTGAAAAGTACAGGTAGACTCGGTAAATTTTGGTCATATATTCTTGTACGGCATTCTTAACCATCGATAGATCCATTAAAAATAATAAGAAACCGCTCAGTGCCGTACAAAAATGGTGGTCCACCAAGTCGGAATTTTTATTTAATTTCCGAGAGTTACCGGGGGTAAATTTGGTCATTTGACCATGTACGGCATCTGTGTCATACTATTGCTATACTGCTTTTAATCCATTATTCCGCAACGCCGTACAAAAATCATGGGGACAAGGGGAAAAAATCGAGAGTTGTAATCCCCTCTCTTTCCCCACTCGAGGGGGTCATTTGACACAACACGAAATAAATTTATTTTTAAAGTATTTTATGCATAGATAATATTTTTTCATGTGCCGTACATTTTCGTTGGTTCAAAGGGGAAAAATCTGAAAAAGAAAAAAATCCATATAACGAAATGTTTGCTTTATATTTTGATAATAAAATATAAATATACATTAATATTAAGAAGCTCGAGGTGGTTAATTATCACCTTGGAAAGTCGGAGTCAGGTGGAATGGACTCCGTTAAATTGATGAACTAATAAAGAAGCTATGAACGAAAAGATGTGAATTATATGCAATCAGCCCATGAATACAGGTAAAGTCACAAGCAAATGCTAGTAATATATACATATTCAAAATGTACAAGTAAAGCGCTTTCAAATGATACCAAACACGGCATATTTATCTTAACTTATTTTTTTTACTCTGTATGTTTTGTCCGCTAGAGGGCGCCACATTAGATTTTGTGAAACCCCATATAGCCTTTAGCTAGCTGGTCGCTGGTTATCCAGTGAACAATTCAGACGCTTCTAATGATATGTCATTTGTCGAATTCTGATAAGTAGTTTCGAAGTTACGAGAGAATAGATGAACATACATTCATGGCCTGTCAAAATCATAACCCTCCTTTTGCTTTGCCGTAGTCGGGTAAAAATATGTTAATGCCATACTGTATCAGATGGCCATAAAGTACCCTTAAAATTGTAGCGTCGCTTTCATTAGCCTAAAAGATGTGGTCTGCACAAAAATGTACGGCATCGGTTTTTCCTAATTTATCTATGTGAATACTATTTAAAACAACGAATAAAGTGTAGAAAACTATTATATTTCATTAATCTACGATGTTTAAACTTTTACAAAATTTCAGTTTTTGCATTTCTCTATAACTTTTTTTAGAACGGTTTCTTTTGAACGGCAATACTATACAACAATTGAATTTTACAATATCATGTTAAAAAAAAAGTTCCCGTACAGGGTCAAATGACCTTACAGCTCTTTATATTGTAGCGACGACAAGCCAATTTACGAGTTATCGAATTTCAAGTGTAGTACCTACTAAGAAAGTTCACACCACAGGTTCACACGGTAACTCGTATATAAACAGTTTGTGCGTTATGCATAGACAGTCACGGGCTTGTCGGGACGCGGGTTGGTCGCATAGGTCGAATATTAATTACATACGAATATATTTATGTAGTTAACGAAATATAACCTTTGCGTAGTTATTTCATCTTTTATTACACCCGCATATAACAAGCCCCTACATTGGTGACCCCTACATTGGTGACTCCCGACGATTAGTGAACATAATAGTGAATTGCATAGATATCGTTTGTTTACAATTAAAAATGAATCCGGCAGTTCCAGTTTCGTCGGTACCGTTAAACCTCGAGCAGTTAGCACAACTAAAGCAGCGGATAAACCAGTTGGAATGTGCAGGCTCGAGAGGAAAATCGTTTAGCGGTCGAAGGTATGGAAATAGCACGCATCGTTCCGCATCCCAAAGTCGCAATCGTGCAGGAAGCTCAAAACAGAGAAAACCAAATTGGTTATGTTTTTTCATTACTGCTTTAAGCATAACGCCAGCAAGTACATTCAACCTTGTTGTGCGTGGCAGAAGCAGCAGGAGAGCCGACTAAAAAATGTTTTAATTTTACCAGTGTCGAAAAATAACCGATCCGCGAGTGAGTGTACTGTGTAGTGATTATAAACCTTACGCGGCAAACGGTAGTGTAATTAAGACATTTGGTACTAAGTTAATGACTTTAGATCTTAGTTTACGGCGACCGTATAAATGGTCATTATTTATTATCGCCGAGGTAACTCAAACTATGTTTTGGTTTATAAAGTGCAGATTTTTTAGCACCCTAGGGCCGATGCATCGCTCGCACTTATGACGGACGCATCGGATACTCATGTAGGTTATTTTTCTAAGAATCCATCTAAGATTGAACGCAAGTATAGTACGTACGATAGGGAGTTATTAGCAATTTACTTAGCTATTCGTCATTTTCGGAATATGGTCGAAGGACGACAGTTAACGGTGTAGGTACACGGATCACAAACCGTTAATTTACGCGTTTTCTAAAGTAAATAGCGAGAAAGAGTTACCCAGACGTACACGACACTTGATATTCATTACGAGTTCACAACGTCGCGTGGGCAAGATAATGTCGTTGCAGATTCGTCATCACGAGTCGCAACAATAAGTTGTCCCACTGTAATAGATTACGCGGAACTTGCTAAGGAACAACAACAAGATTCTTATATGTTACAATTATCTAATTCGAAAGACGCTAATAATAGGTCAAAGAAAATAATGTTACCTGAAAGCGGTACATTTATTAATTGTAATATTTTAGATAATGATAAAATTAGACCCTATTTGACTGATAAATTTCGACGTATTGCTTTTGATAGTGTACATAATTTATGTCATCCCGGAATAAGGACTACACGCAAATTGATTCAAAATCGTTTTTATTGGCCAAATATGAATCGTCACGTTGGCCAATGGGCTAAAACATGCATTGAATGTCAACGATCGAAGGTTAATCGACATACAGTGTCAGGTTTAGGATCGTTTCTGCAGTGCGATAGGTTTGAACATATTCATGTTGATTTAATTGGACCTTTACCCACTTCACCCGAAGGTTTTAGGACGTATTGCCTAACCATAGTGATAGGGGGACGCGATGGCCAGGATGTTTTCCTACGAAAGATATAACTGCTGAAACGATTTCGCGTGTAATATATGAAGGATGGATCTCTCGTTTTGGTTGTCCGAAAAAGCTAACAAGTGATCAAGGACGCCAATTCGAAAGTCAATTATTTGCTACACTAATGAAGTTATTAGGTATTAATAACTTGCGTACGACACCTTACCACCCACAGAGTAACGGGGCGGTAGAGCGTTGGCATAGGTCGCTTAAAGCGGCATTAACGGCTCGTTTATGCAATATATCATCATCTTGGGTTACGGAATTACCAACTGTGTTGCTAGGACTTAGAACAGCAGTAAGAAGTGATACCGGCATAAGCGCAGCAGAAATTACGTACGGAACAACTTTACGATTACCAGGTGATTATTACGATAAAAAGTCGAGTTTTGTAATAGATAGCAGTCTTGAGTATGTAAGTAAATTACGAGACTCTATTAGGAAATATCAGTCAGTAGCTATTAGGCAGAATGAAAGATGGAACATATTTATTCACCCCGATTTAGAAAAGTGCGATTATGTTTTTGTAAGAAACGACGCAGTACGTAAGCCTTTACAACCAACATACGACGGTCCTTATCGTGTGTTGAGTCGAGAGGAAAAGGTATTTTACATTCAAATGACTGGCAGGAAAGTTAGAATATCTGTAGACCGTCTAAAACCTGCATATTATTTGAATGATGATAGTGATACGACATCTGGGGTAGATACTAAGGTTCCATTACAAATTCAAAGTAGCGAATTGCCTAATACACATACCACGCGTAGTGGAAGAGCTATACGATTACCGGTACGATTTAGGTAATAGTATTGTATTTGTAATTGTTTCAACTATTTTATATTTATTAGAATTACGATGATTATAAGTATTCATAAGACTTCATAGAAATGTATAATAAATACTAAGTAATCAACACATCGTATTTAATAAATAATAGCACTTATGAAATTTGAAACGAGTTCATTATTAATGTTTAACGTTTGTATTTCAAATTTATGTTTGTGTTGAGTTTTTATTGAAATGTTTACTACTTAGAAATTTAAGTACTTTTGATTTATGGCTTATGAGTGTATAGTAATAGCCTTTGTAATATTAAACGATACAAGTGTAAAGAACGTATTGAGATTTGAAATGTTAATGTTACTAAGTGTTAGATGACGTGTAACAATTATCGCACGCCACTTAGAAGAACCAACCAAGTTTTTGTAATAACATAAATAGTTTAACGAAATTAGGTGTTAACTGTTAACCACTTGTATACGTTATGATTGATTTATATTGTGAACATTTTTTATACTTTATATTGTAAACATTTTGTAACCTTATACAGCGACATTTTATATACACCCATCTGTTTATTGTTTAATTTTATTGTAAGATTTTTTACTTGTATACCCTTTTTATTTTAAGGGGGGAATGATGTAGCGACGACAAGCCAATTTACGAGTTATCGAATTTCAAGTGTAGTACCTACTAAGAAAGTTCACACCACAGGTTCACACGGTAACTCGTATATAAACAGTTTGTGCGTTATGCATAGACAGTCACGGGCTTGTCGGGACGCGGGTTGGTCGCATAGGTCGAATATTAATTACATACGAATATATTTATGTAGTTAACGAAATATAACCTTTGCGTAGTTATTTCATCTTTTATTACACCCGCATATAACAAGCCCCTACATTGGTGACCCCTACAATATCAAGAATTCGATGAAATTAAGATGATTATTGGTATACATTTAAAAGAACAATTATTTTTTGACGGCATTGCTTTTAATAGTACTTTTGAGTGCTAGATAATTTTTTTTCTATTCTTTATAAATTTATATTTATAAAGCATTTGAATGCCATAAAACCAAAAATATAAATTTAAGTTAGCTTTTTAAAACTAACTTGCGTGCAGTCGTCAAAAATAATTCATGATTATAAATTTTGATAGACATAAATTTGAACCTCAATGTAATAATAGTTAGGTTTCTGTGTGACGATTTAATAGTTAGGTTTGTGTTTAGGTTAGGTTAGGTTAGGTTAGGTTAGGTTAGGTTAGGTTAGGTTAGCCTTTTAAAACTAAATTATTTCTGGCCACGAAATTTATAATCATAATATTAGCTGTTTCGTTTCTCTTTTCTCAGAAAATTCGAAAATTTAAAATTCGAAAAAATTCGGCTATTCAAAACAACAACAACAAAAGAGGGCGTTAATTTTTGATAGACATAAATTTGAACCTCAATGTAATAATAGTTAGGTTTGTGTTTAGGTTAGGTTAGGTTAGGTTAGCTTTTTAAAACTAAATTATTTCTGGCCACGAAATTTATAATCATAATATATATTAGCTGTTTCGTTTCTCTTTTCTCAGAAAATTCGAAAAAAAATTCGGCTCTTCAACAACAAAAATAGGTACCTCAAGGTTTGTGTGTGTGTGTTAAGGTTAGGTTAGGTATAAAACATAGGCAAGATAATATATTCATATCATTTTGAAATACAAAGTAACAAGTACCAAGTAGTTAGTATTTAACTTCTCAATTTGAAAATAAGAAATTGAAGACACCGACAGCGCGCGTGGTTCTTGTATGACTTTCTGCAAACGGTGCGCCTAGATTTGACATTTTGGGTACGTTATAATAATATTTTATATAATTATATTTTACATAATATGAATTATCGAAAAATAGTAATAGAGCAACTTTAACGTTGTTCTCGTAATGTATCGTACGAAAAAATACATATCGCTGTTATTGTACCGTCGACGCCGCAGATAACAAATACGACGCAGAATTGAAACGTCCTCGGACGAATCACCTGGCGTAGGGCTGAGTCTCAACAGATCGCAGCACGACGCTGCTCTACCGAGCACAACACCCCGCCAGGAACGTAAGTCGTCTACAGACTATTCCGAGCCCCGACATCGAACTGAGGTGAATTCGAAACTTCGACGCCGTGGTGCACGTGTTAAGACCGCTCGCACATGAGGCCTCATATTGGTTAATAGATACCCCAATAACCATGAAAATGACACCCATGACGAAAATATGTAAAATTTTCGTCCGCGCCATCTTGGATTTTAGTTTTGACCTCATATTGTTTAATAGCTACCCCAAAAACCATGAAAATGACACCCATGACGAAATGATGTCAAATTTTCGTCGGCGCCATTTTGGATTTTAGATTTGACCTCATATTGATTAATAGCTACTCCAACTCCTTGAAAATGATACCCATGACGAAAAGATTTCAAATTTTCGTCGGCGCCATCTTGGATTTTAGTTTTGACCTCATATTGGTTAATAGCTACCCCAAAAACCACCCACATTTGCAAATGTGTTTGCTACTTAGGAAAAGTTCAGATTTAAAGATATAGGTTGGGGGCCTCTCAGCTACCGGCTTGTCTGGGGGCCTCTCAGCTACCGGCTTGTGCAGGTCCTGTCAGGACATGGATGCTTCGGCAGCTACCTGCACAGGATAGGTCGGGAACCGGCCCCCACCTGTCACCACTGTAGCGACCAATTGGACACGGCTCATCACACCCTGGCTGAGTGCCCGGCATGGACGGCGGAGCGAAGGACTCTTGAAGGCTTGCTAGGAGAGGAAGAGTTGACCCTGCGGGGCCTCGCGAAAGTGATGGTCAGTGGCAACACTAAATGGAAGATAGTCGTGGCCTTTTGCGAGGCCGTGATGAAAGCAAAGGAGGTTGCAGAGAGGGCCCGGGAGAATGACCCAACGGCGGATCCTCTGCGCCGACGTAGACCCGGCAGACGCAGACGTCTTTACGCCCAGCATCAGCCGTGAAAATAACATGACCTGACGAACAAGCTCAGGGGGAGGTTTACGTAGAAACGAGCATATTGTAGCTATGCTCGCTGCAAGTAAACCGGCCCCCCCTGTGCCAGAAGGTGGATAGCCCGGCAATAGAGCGTCGTTATCCTTATCGGATACCGACGCCTATTGTCACGTTATGGGCTTAGGCGAGCCGCCAAGTCGCGGCAATGACCACGTAAGCGGTGGGGGTATAAGGCCTGGCTGTTAACCCCTGCCGCCGAAGGTGAACAGTGGCCACCGTTGGGTTTTAGTGGGTATGGCTTCTCGCGAGTCCCACATACCCCCTCACGCAGAAAAACTGCAGAGGGGGATGCGTAAATGCATTTCCCAACGTTAAAAAAAAAAAAAAAAAAAAAAAAAAAAAAAGATTTAAAGATATAGGTAATGTGACGAATTTAATTTATTTCATTCCGACTGTTTCTCGGAATAACATACATTTACTAAGAATTGCATACAATGCCGGGTTTAATATATTGCCGGTAACATAATATTATGTATGATAATAATTCTTAAAAAAGTATTTTATACATTTCTTAAAAAGCTTCGATATTGTATACAATAATACAATTCATATTCAAATTGTTTAGTCCATTGAATAAAAAGTTCTAGAGTGCGTGAGTTAGTAGCGTAAGATATTTCTTCGGAAACATGTCAAGAGTCCCTAGGTAATAAACATACTAAAACCCCGGGACACTAGGAGGAGCCCCGGAGTGGGGGGAGGGGGGGAATGGGTCCATTTTTTCATTTTTCGCTTAAATCTCAAAAACGGTACATGTTAGAGAAAAACTTTCAAGGAAAAGTTGAAAGGCCATAAAATTATCTACAAGTTGTACCTACATCATTTTTTCCTATATCCTACCGTTTCTGAGTTACACGCAGTAAAAAATGATTTTGGCTCAAACAATTTCCAAAATTCCAATCGATCAAAAAATATTTCTTTCTTCCAAAAAACTCAAATGTGCAACTTGTGACCGGTACTGATAGATTGCTCTTAATTAGGTCTATAATTGGTAAAATAAACACATTCCTCCATGGAAGCCTTTAGGAGGAATCGATTATCAAAATATTATATTAGGGTAGTTTGAGTTACTGAACTTGATCTTTTTATTTTTTTCTTCCAAAAAACTCAAATGTGCAACTTGTGACCGGTACTGATAGATTGCTCTTAATTAGGTCTATAATTGGTAAAATAAACACATTCCTCCATGGAAGCCTTTAGGAGGAATCGATTGTCAAAATATTATATTAGGGTAGTTTGAGTTACTGAACTTGTTCTTTTTATTTTTTTCTTCCATAAAACTCAAATGTGCAACTTGTGACTGGTACTGATAGATTGCTCTTAATTAGGTCTATAATTGGTAAAATAAACACATTCCTCCATGGAAGCCTTTAGGAGGAATCAATTGTCAAAATATTATATTAGGGTAGTTTGAGTTACTGAACTTGATCTTTTTATTTTTTTCTTCCAAAAAACTCAAAAGTGCAACTTGTGACCGGTACAGATAGATTGCTCATAATTAGGTCTATCATTGATAAAAATACCAGATTCCACCACGGAGGCGTTTATGGGGAATTGAATTTTATTAGGGTAGTTACGATACTTGAACTTTTTATTTTATTTCTTCCAAAAAACTCAAAAGTGCAACTTGTGACCGGTACAGGTAGATTGCTCATAATTAGGTCTATAATTGGTAAAATAAACACATTCCTCCATGGAAGCCTTTAGGAGGAATCGATTGTCAAAATATTATATTAGGGTAGTTTGAGTTACTGAACTTAATCTTTTTATTTTTTTCTTCCATAAAACTCAAATGTGCAACTTGTGACCGGTATTGATAGATTGCTCTTAATTAGGTCTATAATTGGTAAAATAAACACATTCCTCCATGGAAGCCTTTAGGAAGAATCAATTGTCAAAATATTATATTAGGGTAGTTTGAGTTACTGAACTTGATCTTTTTATGTTTTTCTTCCAAAATACTCAAAAGTGCAACTTGTGACCGGTACAGATAGATTGCTCATAATTAGGTCTATCATTGATAAAAATACCAGATTCCACCACGGAGGCGTTTACGGGGAATTGAATTTTATTAGGGTAGTTACGATACTTGAACTTTTTATTTTTTTTCTTCCAAAAAACTCAAAAGTGCAACTTGTGACCGGTACAGGTAGATTGCTCATAATTAGGTCTATAATTGGTAAAATAAACACATTCCTCCATGGAAGCCTTTAGGAGGAATCGATTGTCAAAATATTATATTAGGGTAGTTTGAGAACTTGATCTTTTTATTTTTTTCTTCCAAAAAACTCAAAAGTGCAACTTGTGACCAGTACAGATAGATTGCTTATAATTAGGTCTATCATTGGTAAAAATATCAAATTCCACCATGGAGGCGTTTAGGAGGAATTGAATTTTATTACTGTAGTTACGATAATTGCATTTTTCACCTTTCATGGAATGTAGCTCGAAAACGGCTGCGAATAGAAAAAAATGATTGAGGTACAACTTGTAGATAATTTTATGGCCTTTCAACTTTTCCTTGAAAGTTTTTCTCTAACATGTACCGTTTTTGAGATTTAAGCTAAAAATGAAAAAATGGACCCATTCCCCCCCTCCCCCCACTCCGGGGCTCCTCCTAGTGTCCCGGGGTTTTAGTATGTTTATTACCTAGGGACTCTTGACATGTTTCCGAAGAAACATCTTACGTTACTAACTCACGCACTCTAGACCCCCCTTGGAGGGACTCATTCAATGGACTAGTTGTAAAATAGTCACACTTTTTTAAGTTGGTTGAATACACTAAAATACTTATAAGGATCGTACCTACTAATAAAAGTAACAAAATGAATTTTTAAAGTTCCCAGTAATCTTCTGGAATCAATTTCAATAAAAATATAAAAATTAAATAATATCAAGTATGAAGATGGTCTATAAAATGGAATGCGCTATGTTTACGTGAGCGTGATGTCCCGCGAACCACGTTGCGACGTTAAATACCTAAATTTGAGTAGCGCAGATTTGTGACAGCGTCCTTAAAATATAATATTATCATTACTATGATAGATGATAACATCATTATTGTTGTATAATAATACATATATAATTAACTGGGCGATTATCAAATTACGTATTGAATAAAACAATCTATTAAAACCTTTTTTAGTTTTACCAAAAACAATCATTGCGGTTTTACGAAAAATTAAAAACATTTTTGTCAAACCAAATGTCACTTTAAATAATTATATTGACAATAATAAAATATATATGTATTAATATATTAATAATTATTAATATTTTATTCAATAAATAGGTTAAAATGAGTGTAACATTCAGTAAGAAGAAAAGAATCAAATACCAAGATGTGGTTTATGACAATACGGAGAGAGATTCGATTCCGAAGCGTGGATATTATTCGGAATTGGTTTCGAACATGATGAAAGAGGATCCTTCTAAAGAAGTGTATGCAAAAAAACGCATGAAGCTTATGTTACAGGTACTTTTATATTTATATTAATTATAACTAGGTTTTGGCCCGCGGTTCGCCTGCGTTGGAACTTGACAAATTATTTACTACTAGCCGCCCGTCCCGGCTCCGCTCGGATTGACACAGAATAAAAAACATCATAAAATATAGACTATGTTCTAGTAGGTAGGAATGAAATGGTAAAATATGTATTTATTTTTTAATCGGGCCAGTAGTTACGGAGCCTATTCAATCTATAAATCTATACTAGTTTGTTTGAACGCGCTAATCTCAGGAACTACTGTTTACTGATAAAAATTATTTCGGTGTTAGATAGCCCAGCCCATTTATTGAGGAATTATTATTATGCTAAGACCAACAGGAGCGGAGCCACGCGGGTGAAACCGCGAAGCGCAGCTAGTTAAGTGATATGTGACAGAATACAGTAGATTCACATGCACTCCAATTATATCATTCATCATTAAAATTGATTTACAGGCAAAAACAGATAAACTAGCGCCAATGTCGGTTTCACTGCCGAAGCCGCAGAAGCCCAAACTGCTTAGCTGCACCACCACCA